>VXAA01002339.1:502715-545170 GCA_013399115.1 Anseranas semipalmata
CTGGGGTTTTGTGAGCTCTGATTATTTTAACTTGCAGCTTATGAATTAAATGTTCAGGACATGCACAAACTACCTACAACAGATTTTTACATAGTCTATTTTATTCTGCTTAAGTTAAAAATCTATCTGATAGAACTAATTAGAAAATTTATTGATATATGGCCATGCTGAAGATGTGCAATGTCATTCAAATGGAAATTTATGTATACATGTGTAAGATACTGTACTGGGTCTGGCCGGGATAGAGTTAACTTTCCCTGCAGCAGCCCTTGTAGCTAGAACAGTGCTGGTATCACACCAATGTTTTGGCTACTGCCAAGCAGTGCTGGCACAGCACCANGGGGGCTCTCGTTGCGAAGACGTCTGTCCTTCCGATCAACCACTGCGGGTACTGAGGCTCTGCGTCCCAGGACGTGGCCGGGCATCGCTCGTTGGTGGGAGAATCACTTGTTTTCTCTTTTCGTCTGTGCTTGCGCACAGGCTTTGCTTGTACATATATATATATATATTTGTTTTTTTTCTTCCTCTTTTCTAATTAAACTATCCTTATCTCAACCTGTGAGTTTTTTTTTCTCCCCCTCTTCCTTTGAGGAGGGGGAGTGAGAGAGCGGTTGTGGTGGAGTTCAGCTGCCCAGCAGGGTAAAACCACCACAGATACTTGCATAGTGTTCATATATATAATATATATATAGCTATCCCCCTGTTTTTCTGAACCAGCTCTTTGTAGACATCACCTACAAGTTCAAAGCAGCAAGTACTATTGCTTTGAAGCAGCACCTTGTGCATGAAAACTGTGAGGTGCTAGGTCTGCTTATGGATGTTACAAGCTCTCAGGGCAGCACTCACAGGAAATAATAAAGCTAAGAGTGGACAGGCTGCGCTAGAGCGCGTGGACAGAAACTCTACTGTGGTAAAATATTAACCACCTTTATGGTGTCTGTATTTAGGCTTTAGTTTTCTCCCCTTCTGATGATAGGTAAAGGATTTGACTTCAGTCTGAATCATGCTCCTATGTGCAATCACATGTGCTGCCTGGATGATACTTGGATCTTTTTCTCTTACAAGTATTTCCATGACTGAAGGCTAGTTTTATACTCAATCCCACATTTTCTGTCCCCCCTCACTGCCCTCAACATTATGCCTAGAAATATGATTTCATAAGATAATTGATACTCTCTCTAGAACTCAGATTCATTTTACCTACAGCACTGTGTGCCAAGAAAACTTTGAATTAAAACAAAACATAGTCTGGAGTGATGCAAAAGGTCGTGTCCCTACCTGCACAATTCAATCAGCAGGCACCCACTTCAACAGTGTTTCAGATGTGCAAGTAAAAATCCCATATGTTTTAACAGAAAAAGCAGAACTTGGTTTTGTGTTTTTCAGTAAAGATAGAGTCCAAACCAACTGCCCAGGAAGCCCAAAGCACGAGATTTTTTTCAAAATCTGAGTAATGCAAATTCAAAACCCCCGAAGTATGGCCATGTGTTTCTCTGTAAAATGCTTTCACTGTGCAATAATGGCAAAGGTCTGAAAACTAATCAAAACCTCACATAAGAGAATAAAACTTTAAAAAAGGCACCTCACAACCATGACTTGTATGTTGCCAAATTGTCCCTGGGCACATGATTTGGGAATATGTGGATATATTGAGGGGTGCTTAGAGACTTGTGTGTTTGTAAGCAGTTTAACTGTATGCAGTACAGTTCTGTGGCAAACTTTACTTTTGCATTTTTAACATATGCACATTCTTCATAGCATTTGCGTGAGACCATAACTCTTGATCTTACCAAGTATTTAAAAAAAAAAAAAAAACAATGACCAAAGAAAGGCAGTGGAGGATAGTGCTCCAGTTGCTCTAAGCAAGGAGCTGGGTTTACAGCAGCCAAAACCCTTGTCTAATGCAGGAAGCAGGGGCAGACCCATTAGGTGCATGGGGTCTGGGGAGTGAGGGTGGGAAACGGGGAGGCAGCCGGATTGATTTCGGAAATGTACCGTCACCTCCTTCCTGCAAAGGGGTGGGGAGATTGTTCTTGGACAATGATCATCAACAGTCAAAAGCTCGTCTTGGGTCAGTTTCTATTACACTTCTCTCTTTCCACGTGAGCATCTCCAGCGTCACAGTTCCACAGAGCCAGCACAGGACTGTGCTGTCAACAGGAACCCTTTGCCTTCAGCAAGGGAGCAGAGCCCAGCTCCGGTTTGTTCCACAGAACTTTGCTCCTCTCAGCTTGTCCTGTTCCCCAGGGACAGGGCCTGGCCCTGGCGAGGTCATTGGACAGAGGAACGAAGACCTGGGGGAGAGCTATTGGTGGGAGACACCAACTCCCCAGCCTGCAGCCCTGGGCTGCCCCGTTATCCCCTTCTGCCCAGAGTTTAAAAATGCTTGGATACTTCTAATCGGCCCTGTGAACTCTTCAAGTGACATTCCCAATCACTAGCTGTCATGTACTTTTGCAGTAAAGCAAACAACCACAATTACTAAGTGCTTCAGCCAACAAAAATCTGATTTTAAAATAATAATGCAAAAAAGCTGGATTTGGCAGAGCATGTAGGTATGTGCATAAATCCAAAAGATCTGATTTTGCAAAAGTTTTGTTTTCTTCAAATGATGATATTTTTGGCATGTGAAGCCTGATTGTTTCGTAAGGCCACAAGGGCCTGCTCTGGTTATCTGGGCCAGCCTCTTACATAAGGTGCAGCACATCGCTGCAGCTCCTCTGGCCCGGGGTCGAAGCTGCCCGTTTGCTTTGCAGTAACAGCCAGTGTGGAACCCTGACCCCACCAAAGCCTTTAGAAATAACGTTACAGCCTTGGCCTTCAGAAAGGCAGAGCTCTTTCAGAGGGACTTAGGGAACTCAAAATTTAGATGCTGATATCTCCTGGCTCTTTGAAATTTTAGTCTTCCAGTCTCACAAGTGGGATATACACGACTATGTCACTTACGTAATTGTTCCTATAATAATTTCCCTGTAGAAAATTTACCTTTTCCAACTGGAGAAAAAGTCATGCTGTCTTTTGTATGTTTATAAGCCTGTGTTGGAGCCCTCAGCTGTCGGATGCTGTCACTGAGTATAAGCACTTAGAAGTACTGACCGAGGTGCCCTCCTATGGGTGGGTCATGCTCTCAGAAATCCCAGTGCTGAGGCATTGTACAGGACAGCTGCAACCTTTCTTATGCTTTCTTCAGAAAATCTCTCTCATTTCTGCTCTATGTGGTACACAGCCCTGGATGCGGCACAAACCAATCAACCCCAAAGTCAGCAGTAGTAATTGCATAGTTTATAAAACAAGTGGGAATGAAGAATCTGCGTTTTAGCAATCAAGGTATAAGGCAAAAGTGAAATTAAGTGATGCAAGAAATCTGGCTGTGTCTAGTAATTTAAGGTTCCAGAATTCACTTTAGTTTAAGTAAATTGGCTATAGCATACTTGTGCATCCCTATTAGTGTTTTATGACCAGTTTAAGGACCCTGCATATCCTCCCTCTGTACCCATGAGTACTGCATGTCTCTTTGATCAACTGTTGCCCTTCCATTAAAATGTTTAAATTTCCCTGTTGGGGAATCTATCGCATTGTGTCTTGCTATGGCTGTCAGATCACCCAGATCTTTTCTTTTTCAAGGTTATCATTCCTAACAGCAAGTATGGAAGGTCTTTAAGGACTGTTAGTTGCAACTGGTATAAATAGTCTCGGGAAGACTGAGTAACAGGGATGCTCTGTTGGTTTTACAGAGCTTTTCCTAACAAGCCTGGCTGATCTTGTCACAGTACCAGCAACATCTCACTTGAAGGCAAGCAATAACATTATTAAAATAACATGGTTTGCAGTTACTGTATAATTGCAGTAGTCACAATTGTTCTTCCTAGATTAGGATAAGCTATTTTAAATCCTTTTATGATAAACTGTTTATAAATCTTTTTTGGATACCTTTTCCTCTTGCTTTTGCTGGCATCTGCCAGGAAATAGCTGTTCTGCTTTATGAAGCAACATTACTTCAAAGTAGCAGATTACCTTATATAATCTGCTAAGAAAACAAATTGTTTCACAATAACAGCCATCCTTTTATAACATAAGGAAGACATTTTTTTCAGCTATTAGGGATATTACTCTCGTTGAGACTGGCTTTATGTTGAGCTGCTCTATGTTTGTCAGAAGTAGAACACTGGGTCCTAGAAGAAATAAATACAGGGAAAGTGCCTTTAGGTTTAAAAGCAAATCCTTAAATAAGAGACATGACATCATGGTGCAACTGGAGATAATGCGAAAATGTCCACACACCACAACGCAGTGAAGACTTTGAGGCTGTGCGTGTGCACACTTGAACATGAAATATGAAAGCATGTGTGGGCATGCATATTCATATATGCGTGAATTCATCAGTGGAAGTTGTCAGCACTAGGTAGTGTCCTCAAGGAATTGTTATAGCAAACTCAAAAAAAAAAAATCTAGAAAATTGCTTAGTATTACTAAAGATTTTCAGTCCTCATTTGTCACTAAGCTTTCTCATTCAGGAATATTTCTCACTTATTGGAATGTGTGCAGTAAGAAAGGAAGGTTTTAAGAATGTAGGTGTCCTACAACTATAGTATATTCTAAAAAAAAAACAAGTAGTAATTCTGACACAGGAAGAAATAACTGAAAGCACTATCGGGGGTACAATTAGGATAAATTACTCATGTATAATATCTATTTTTCATAAAAAAATACGTTCACAGGAATTTTCCAGTGTAAAATATGCTTTTTAGTGACCTGTTAGTATCTACAAATTTAAATGGGAAAATTTATAATTGTTTTCTTCTAATAAAATCATAAATATAGCCAGAAAAATGCCATTTGCCTGAGTGCATGTTATTGGCTCTTCAAGTGTGAGGGATGCATAGCAGAAAATAAAATAAGTGACAGTCTTTTCTGCTGTAGTTATAATTCATGTGGATGTTAAAGAGTTCAACACTATCAAAAAACTAACAGGGTGAAATTTTCCTGGGCACTGAATTCATAAATTAGGTGGGTTTCCTAGCCAAACAGAATTTGGCCCAAGGAGATCAAGACAAGCCCCATACTGTTCTCAGCGTTAGCCCAATACAAAAAGTACCAAAAATGTACAGTCAGGGTTATAAATTGCAAATCTTCCCCTAGGAATACGTCTGTCCCTGTCACTGGATCATAGCTCAAACTGGCTACTGTTTTTTTCCAAAACCACCCATAAGTAATACTTAGGAACTAAATTCTTCCCATTTACCAAGGAAAATCACTGAGATGCAAATGTGAGAATAACTTAATGCAGCATCAGTGACTGCCCAAGAATCAAGGACAAGAAAATAGGAGGATAAGAAGAGGACAATAGGAGGATAATCTGGCTTTTGGAAAACCTTACTGGTCAGGATGTTCTTCCAAATCACTTCCTATTTTTTCTATAGATTTGACTGCCCAGTACTGTCACAGAAGGACTGGTGTTCGAACACTGCTAAACCAGAGCTTGTATTTAAACTGAAAAAGAGGAGATTTAGATTGGATGTAAGGAAGAAATTTTTCACGATGATGGCAGTGAGATGCTGGAACAAGTTGTACAGAGAAGTTGTGGGTGTCCTGTCATTGGAAGTGTTCAAAGTAGTATTGGACAGGGCTTTGAGCAACCTGATCTAGTGAAAGGAAGTCCCTGCCCATGGCAGGTGGCTTGGACTAGGTGATCTTTAGGGGTCCCTTCCAACCCAAACCATTCCATGATTCTGTGATTTGTTAATGCAACTCCTCTGCTCCCTCATGCAGCCACTGGCACATTCTATGTCTTATAAATTAATCTTGAATCTTAAGCATAGAATAACAAAAAGCAACAAAACTGAGCTGCTCCATGAGCTGCAGGACTACAGAAATCTGGTGTCCTACAACTGTCTCCTGTATGGATTCTGTAATGTGTAACAAGGAATGAGCTGTTTGCCATGTAGCCTTCACTGGGCACTGATAGGGTCTGTCTCCTCCACCCATCTGCTTATTTTTACTGAATTCGTGGAAACTCAATGTCTTTGGGCTCTCTTTTGAAATTATCCAGTGGGTACAAATGTTACTGGGGTAGACTGGCATGCTTATACACAGCATGATTGCATAAATTTCATTCCCTTAGGAAAACAGATTAAAAAAATCTGGGGAGAAAAAAAAAACTCAATTCCTAGCAATTGGTATAGAGCAAGCCCCGGGCTCAGTGAAGTCTGGTGGGAGCCTTGCCATTTGGTTTCAGTGGGATCCAGATTTGGCTGCAGAACTTTGCGCTTAGTCAGAGTGGTTCTGTGTTTTGGTATTGACAGGTGTGTAAGATGTTGAATTCCATGATATTAGCTAGCTCAAAGCTTAATCCATCTCTTATGTGAAAGCAGTACTTGGCTTTTCCTAACACAAAGGTGGTGTTAGAGATGGCCAGTCCCAGCCTGAATTGTTCAGTGCTGTCTCACAACAAGGGTCCAAATGTACAGCAGAAGATGGAGTGTCTGGGTGTAAGAGGGACCCGCGTTTACATGTAGTTGGTGGTTCTATTCAGGACAAATTTTTCACTTGTGCAATGCAAAACCTGAGACTGTGATGCTGTATACTGATAAATAATGTGTCTTAGAAATTAAGAATTGTGTAAGCAGTAGTAGGGTTGATTTAGGTACCTTGAACAAAGACCCAGGGCTGCTTGAGATATTTGGTTATGGAGAATGGGGCAGGAGAGGAGATGCAATGGAGGATCTCAGGCAGACAAGCAGCAGTGTGGAGGCCAGGCAGGCTGCTCTGGGTACCTAGCTGGCACTAGATGCTTGTTGTCAGGAGAATAAACCAGTAACCACTAACATTCATATCTCTGCATACAGAGGTCTGAAGATTGTATTTGCAGATCTCTTCTCTCCCTTTGCTCACAGCTAATTCAACACTAAAGGAAAGAACTTGTAGCATAAAAGAGAAATACAAAGGCAACACTGTGATACATTCTTTTCATTTGCTCAGGAATTATAGCCTTCCTTTATTCATGCAAAAGGTTGGAACAAATGAAATTTACTATCTTCTATTGTATTTGGAAAAGAGAGCTTTCTGGCTTGAAACAGAATTGAAGTGAAAATCAAGAGCTCTCCTGTCTGTCTGAAATGTGAATGCTGAGAAAGTTTAAATGCAAGAGTTTTAATCAAGGGCTTACTAGGCTTTGCAGGCTACTTCCCTGTCTGAAACTCTAACTTCAATCTCTTTCTCTGCCAGAGAAACACAAGCAGGGGGTCCTGGTTTGGGTTTACTAGAGTAAAAGTGTCTTCCCCAAAGACTTCAGCGTGGCAAGCTTGCAGGGTGGCTGAAAGGGGTGATGAACACCCTTTACAGCTCTGGCTTTACGCAGGGACTTGAAGTAGTCCTGAGACTAGAACCAGTCCCTCCTGGATGTAATAGTTGACTGTCAGCAGACTTAGCATCAGCAGAAACCTTGGCAGTGCTTTACCCCAGTTAGGAGTGCAAGAACTCCCTTGTTATACTTGAACTGCTTATCCCAAAAGGACTTGAATGACACACAGCTGAAGCATTAAGACACAATGAACACACAGGCAAGAAGGAAACAAAACCTTAGGGCTTGCACAGCTCTTCCAGTTCTTGAAGAGCTCAAGTGTAGTGAAGACAGTGTCTCTACAGGGCTGCGTTCCTCATCTAGAGGCCGTGAACCACAATGAGGTGGCTGGGCTCAGGATGGGATTTGGTGTGGTGTGTATCCCCTCCGTATATTCACCCTGCTGCTTTGAGAAGGGCAGAGAGGATTCTGGCTTCATTCTCCTTTCTTCTCCTCTCCTGTCCCAGACCAACACCCTCCATGGCTGCTCCTAAGCCAGGCACATCTCCTCTGCTGGGGCGGCAATTCACACCACAGCTGCTGTGCGGGGTCCAGGCTTCACCATCAGCTCCTGGGACCAAGCGTACTGTGATGTGAGGGCCGAGTCCTGCCCAGGTCTCTTGCTTCTGCGCAGTTGTTCTCCTCTCAGAAATATCGTAATGTGTTGCAGGAGGAGGATGAAACCCTAAATGCAAATAAAAAAATGTGCTCCTAAACCAGAAATTTAAAATGTCAACGTCTTTTGATGCAGTGATAGGATTTGTGAGGAGGAAGGACCCAGTCCTTGGAGCAGAGGAGAGACAATGTGAAGAGAGCTGTGAATATCATATACAAAAGAACACAGGAGGTGTGGGGGTGTGTCAGAAGGCAGGTGGATAAAGGCTATCTCCTGCAATATGTAATAATATAACACCACACTTGTTAGCAAGTCCCAGCGGTGGTTTTTAACTGGCCATTGAGTTTATCTTTCAGTGCGGCTGTCCTTCTGGGGCTCTGTGTGTTTACCACATCTGCTGAATCTCAGCCACCCTGTAATTCTCCTGCAGGTCGGACCTCATGTATACATGGGGTGCTGGGTGCTCTTGGTGGTTTCCCGGAGTTCAGTCATGGGTACTTACCACAGTGCTGCTGCATCAAATAAGCACCATGTTAGTTTTGGCTTCATCTTTTTCTTGAGTACAAAAAAACCAGTTGTCATTGTGCATCTATAAGCTTTGCTATATAAGCTTATAGATGCACAATGGCCTTTTCTATTAAGGCACTTTCACCAGACTCCTTTGCTTTGACTCAGCCTTGAGTCAAGCTTTGGGCACCCTTTTGCCTTTCTGCTCTAGCAATTCTGTGAAAGTATTGACATTGTGGGATATCTTACTGTAGCGAGGCTGAGTTATGTGTCTTTGGCAAGAGCAATCAGATCTGAGAACTATGCATGGATCCATGAGGAAACCCAGAGAGAGATACCTGTGTCCTAGAGCTGATATATAACCTAGATATGTTAATGTCTGCACAGGTACCGGTACCCAAACAGAGAAGCGTGTCTGGCCAAGACAACATCAACACACTGGAGGTGTAGAAATATCAAGGCAGCTTAGGACAAAACAAGTTGCTAAGTAAAGGGCTTGTGGCAGCAGAACAGCTAGGGGGGCACATGAACTCCACAGGGAACAGGCTCCCTGCAAAATGGATGAGTGCTGGCTCTAAGGAGAGATGCTTAGTGCAGCCTGAGGTACTAAATCACTTTGAAAACCAGTCTGATGTATGCACCAGCTACTTTAATGCAAGCTAACCACAGTTAAAGTGGTTTAACAACCCAATGTAGACATGGCCTAAAGCAATGCAATAACATTCCCTTCTTTTCCAGGCCATTTGTGGTTGTGTTGGCAGGTAATGTAATCCTGGAGGTGGAAAAATTACTGTATTACCAACAGAAATTGGGAGGAGAAGTCAGTTAACAATATTATTAGCATTTTCATTGCAGAATCAGCAACTACAATACAATACTCTGGGTTTGGAAAAATCAAAGTGTGGACACACGACCTCAATCCCAGGAATACACAGTCCCTCAGGGCAAAGAATTTCTTGGTATTAGCATGTGAAACATTTTTGCATAATCCATTTTGCGAAGGGGTTATTCAGACCTATAGAGTGAAAACTGTGTCTCGTTTCCCACTATATACCCATTTATTTTTTTCAGCATATCTCAGCACTAGTTATTTACATTTGGGAGAAATAGCTTCATATGTTTCAGCACTCTGTATTTATAGGTTCATAAGACTTCTAAGTGGCACTTTAATAACTTATTTCATTTTATGTTATCAGTTTTGTGATGCCTTCTGCAGGATTGTATTTTTAATTGCTTGTACAGTTCCCTGATGGGTTCAGTGTCAGGGTTGCTTGTCATTACAATAAATTAATTAAATGATTGCTATTAATGATTATATAATGCAAGGGAAAAAGACAGTTCTCAGCCTGGGGCACAGAGGATTAAGAACGCAGACTTTTCTGGTGTGGTAGCTGAAGACTCCAGTATGCCAAAGTGGAACCAACACATTCTCCTCTAATCCATCTTCAGATAGTAAGGAGGATCATTAGGTTTTGGTAACCTTGAGGGGTGTACAGGACATTTTCTGTCCTCACTGAGAACCTCCAGATACTTGTGAATACCATAAAAAATAAACAGTTTAGCCTAAGAAATATAATCCATGTCCTACAAACTTGTGATTTATCACTGTGAGGCAGACATCGAGTGTTTGCCTTTTATTTTCACCCTTGAAAGTCAAAATGAGGATACCACAGTTCATAGCTTCATGTGAGCATAACAGCCATGTCCTGCCTGTATAATCTTCCATGTTATCCGCTAAGTGTATTTCTAACAGACTCCAATACTTATTTCTAATTTTTTATTTCATCTCATTCGATTATCTTTGAAAGCCTACACACCAGCAAGGCAAGCAGAGTACCTGCTCTGAAGTGGTCCCTGAAGCGTTGATCTGTCCATGCCAAAACGGCTTGATGTCTAATGTCCCCTTTGTGGAAATGGATTATCCCCAGCTGGAGACCAGTCTCTTATAGCCAGAGACAAGCAAAATGTTGGCATTGGGCTCGTAGCATCTAAATCTCACTAGTTTTCTTTAAAGACTTGAAGCCTGGTCCAGCAGAATGCTTCACTGACCTTTGAACAAAGTAATGGCAATTTGGGTAATAGTACTAGTTATTTAAACAAAATTTTACCTTAACTTGAAAGGTAAACAAAAAAAAGTGGCTTTTGAGGCAGATCAAGGAAAAGGAGGAAAGGAACAGGGGAGAAAGAGTCACATAAACTAAGTGTTGTGTATGAATTGCTGCCATTCGTACAAAGTTATAGTGTATGTAAGAGTGAGAAATGAGGGCACGTTTTGTCTCATCTGTGCAGTGGGCACATTACGGGACTTTTTGTATTTGTGACCAAAACCAACTGTTGCTTCAGTCAGGGAAAACTGCACTGAGTAAACCTAAGGAAAGCATAGCACTGTTTTTCCATTTAATTTTATATGAAAATGAAATTTATAACTATGCCAGATTCTGCCAGAAATAGTTCTAAGAAACAAACAACAACAACACAAGAACCCTGAGCTGATGGCTGCCTGCCAGTTACAACCACTTTTATTGATCCATCACTAGGAGACCTTCTGTGTTACATTAGCTCATCTGCTATTAACATTTCTAACGTGAGGTGTTTCATATTAAGTGGTTTCCATAATAACAAAACAGTTATTGAAGTGATTTTTTAAGGGTCTGGGGGAAAAAACACTGATAATTACAGTATTTGAGGTTAATTACTTGGAGCTTGCTTCCTTTCAATTGGTATACATTTTGTACTTTCTAAGTATGCTCATAAATGGTGCAGCTTGTGAACTTAAAGCTGAACTCCTTCCTTCTGATTTATACTTTCAATTCACTCTCACTTGTACTTAAAAGGTCTGCTGGGCTAGAAGGGAGCTGGAAGAGAATGACTGAAACAAATCAACAAACAACCAAAAGCAAATGAACAAAAGTCCTGCCAGGTTCGCAGAGCTGATGGGGAGAAAGGATGAGTGTAAGTACCTTACGTGATGTCCTTTAGACTCTGCACCGAGCCCGATGTACTAAATGCAGAACTATCTATTATTCACATAACATATTATTCACATAACATCTATTATGTGACAAGATGAACTTCTCACAGTGGTCTGTATCAGTTAAAAGGGATAGGTGGTTCAAACTGGCGTATGATTTTTGTATAAGCACTTTGGGACAGTAGTGAACTCGTCTGAAATAAAGTCCAAAGCCAAAGAAGGAGAGGCCCCAGTATAAACCCTGAGACAGGAGCAGCCTGGTAGAAGTAGGAGGCAGAGACAAAGTTTTGCTTCAGTGTAGCATTAATTACAGGTGTGGGAGAAAGACGGTTGAATGGAAAATATAAGCCATGTCTTGGGTATATTTCATTTTATACCCTCTAAGATATATGCAGCTTGTATCACAGAATTAGAGGTGTGTGTGTGTAGTTTTACTCATGACTGTGGTCTTATCTCTGTTCTAAAAGTTAACTGTAGTACAGTTTTCTTGTACTTGCACTTCACAACAAATTGGATGAGCCAGGTCATCAGGCGGTACGAACAGATGCTTCTCCTGGAGTCCATCGTGAGAATGGCAGTGAGCCTGATCCCTCCGGGTTCTTGTCTGTTTTTAAATTCACTTCCATATTTTCACATTCAGGCCATCTAGTATAGTGATACATTGGTTTAGCAATTCTGCAGGCTGCTTTTGAATCACATTTGGGAAGGAATAAGACTATCAAGCAAGAAGAGGCATAGAGCAAAATGCGTTTGGAGGCAGCTTCCCATGTGAGGCAGTCAGCCTGCATATCAGCTGCACTCCCCTGGCAGACTGCAGCTTTCTGTTCACGTTAGATGCTAATGGACACTGATAAGGGACAATGTCTTCAGAAGAGAGACATCTCTAGATTTTTAATGTCAGAGTAAAATAGGCACCCTGGCATTTGAAATGCCGGTGCCACAGGTGCCAGCCAGCCACGTCCTGGTGCTTGCCAGCTATGTTGCAGGAGAAAGCTGTGTGCTTCTGTGAACTGGGTGTCCAGCCTGGCCCTCGAGTGCTTCCCCGTTACCCAGGGGAAAGCTGGCTGGGTGGACAAATCCCGGAGCTGCCGTGCTTATTAAAGAGCTTCACCCCAGGAGAACGTCTGTTTTTCCTAGCGGGATGAAATATGAATAGCATCAGGATTTCACTGCCTGCTGTATTCACAGGACTGTGAGGTAGTGCAGCTTTAAAGAAAGTGTATGACTTGCAGCAAGTGATGATGTGCCTAGTCATAGTTTTATGCAGGTGATCAGATGTTAAAATAAGTAGATTCAGGTAAGTGACTACAGCAACTATATGATTTATTGCTTGAAAAATGGGGGTGGATTCAAAATGAGATCTCTGACTTTTGGTGACAAAGGGTGTTTGCTGTTTGGTTTTGTTTTAATTATTGCTTCTGACCAGCCATTTCATGGGAGAACGAAGCTTTTTTCGTGTCATCTAAGGATGTTGTGGTTGAAGTTCAGGTGAAGACTTATTTTCCTTGATACATTTGGAGCTGTACGTTAACAGTAACTGTTGTGTGTCCTATTTGCTGATGAACTGCAAGGGGGCAGAATAAGCAACTTTCAAAGAGTTGCTGAGTTAATCAGGCAGCAGATGAGATGGGAGTTTGTTTCCCTGTATATGGAAATCAAACAGACCAGAAGCATTGAACCCATATTATCAGAAGATGACTGCTTCATATTTGCAGGGCCAGTTATAGCTGTGGGTGATCTGATTCCAGCTACATTTACATAGGTATACATTCACGGTTCATCCACTGAAATCAATAGGCTTTAATATAAATGAAACTCAAATCACTGCCAAAGAGATCAGACCCAGGTCCTTTGGTTTCTACATACCTCTAGAGAGTCTGGCTGAGCCCATTTTTTGCATAGACTTTCACCTCATATAACCTCATTATATTCACTGGGACCACACAAATGTAATTCAGGGAAAAGCTGGCACCACATTTCCTGAAATCCAGTCTGTGAACTCCAGTTTCTGGGTGGATAAGCACATATACTAATTCCTCTTCTAAAAATTGCATGTAATTCATCATGAAAACAGAAGGCCTCTCTTTCCCCAATGGCATTTATGATCCTCTGACCCTTTTACACAGGAACATGAGTTTGCCTTGGTGTTACTACTTAAAAACTTTCCTTCCCCACACTGGCATGCATATTTTGTCTTAAAAAATAGCTAGATGTATTAGCACAACTGAAGAAGGCAGTCTTTTTTTTTTTTAAACCAAAATTACCAAGTTTATTGATTCTTCAGAGCGTTTGATTGACATTCACTTAAGAGATGAAAACCAGATCTGCTCAGTTCTCATGATGATCAACTACATTTGGCCTTCTGTGGCCCTGTAGCTAACAGAAAAGTTTGGTTAAATATTTATTCATCAGGCTATGTTTCATTAGAGTAACACATTTATACTGATTCTAAACCAAAAAAGGTGCTACTTCATAAGGCAGAAATACTGTTCCATATCTCTGCACAATGAAACAAATACATTTATTCCAACCAGCACAATAAGCATTTGAAAGCAATTACTACAATGTCACAAACAAACATGGCTTACCAGCCGATTCCATAGATTAAATGAGGGTATATCCAGTGTAATCTATTTTCTCTGATTTTCCTCATTGAATGCAAGGACCTAACAGAAAGTATTTCAGACTTTTGCACTGAGGGAAGCCAAATAATTTTGCCTTTGTCCATCTACATAGATTCTTCACAACTGCTCTTCCTTTGTTTGTGTTGCAGATGCAAAGTTGCACCTGCCTATTTCCCTGCCAAAGATTGTGGGGATTTATTTTTCTCCCCTAGCTCCCCAGGGTGACAGCAGAGCCCTTTGCACCAGCTGTTGCCCCTTCCTGGTGGGCACAGGAGAGGAGTGCTCAGCCCAAGGCTCTGCCTCTGCCCATGGGGAGGGCAGGCGCTGCAGGAATGACCCCAGGGGGCTACTGTGCCCAGGCTGCTCTGGGCAGCAAAAAGAAGAGAGCCACAAGGAAATCAGCCAGTACTAAGTGTAGTTAACCCAGTGGAGATGCAAGTACTTAAGTGAGGGATTATGGCCCGCAAAAACAGACTGAAATTTACTGAAAGCATGGATGGTCACTTACATCCATTGGTGAGAAGTATGAGATTAGAAAAAATGAACAAGCCAACGTGGCAGTCTATGTCGCACACAGAATAAGGCAGAGCAGGATTTCAAAGGATCTGATTGCATCTTCCTGCAGCATGTCTGCATTGTGGGTGCAGACATTTTCACTAAGGAAAAGTTTTGTTCATGGTACCATCTGCTGGGACCTCCCAGCTTGTTGATGACAGGGGAGCCTTGCACTGCTTGAGAAGACCAGAACTTTCACCGGTCCCTTGTACAGGACTGACTTCCTCTGAGCGTACTCATTAAGCCTGTTTGCCTAGGGTGGTTAGATTTCACATCTGAGGAACACTTACCATGCACACAGATTTTGGTGACTGCTCTCTGAGGCTTTCCAGAGGTTTGGGCACTGGCAGACATCCAAGCATAGGCGAGGTAGCTCCGAGTGGATTTTAGAAGTGATATATTGCATGACTCTTGATATAACATGTTTTGGCTATGTGCGAATGGGTACGGAATTTCTGGTTGCATATTTCGTTCTTGAAACCTTTTTATTTCTATCATATTTGCAGCCCCGCATAATCAAAAGTTTGGAGACAGGAAGAAATGCTGTGGTTTGTTGTTCAGACTCTTTAAGCCGTGCACAGTCTATTGCTGTGGTCCTGGTTCAGTTACCTAGGAAACAGCTGTAGGATGGAATTTATTTATTCTGTCTGAATAAGTGTCTGTGATATATACACGAGGCTTATCCTGCTTGTGTCTGTGCGAAATTAGTGAATGTTTTTCTGTACTATTAGGCTGATACCAAGCATCTCCAACTACATGAGGACAACAATTATTGGCACTATTTAAATGGTTAACAAAAATCCTCAGTGATTCCCTAAAGAAATGGGTGAAGGAGGAACCATTCAAATATGTTATCAAGCACAGAAGATGTTGGGTCAGGAGCCCCAGGAGACCACAGCTGTCAGAACTAGATGGGGACTGCAGTCCGACCAGCCCCCTCCACAGAAGATAGCGGTGTGCACCTGGAGCATGCTGTGAGCCAGCAGGGGCTGCCCACGGCTCTCCAAAGCCGGAGGTGCGGAGAGGAGCAGAGGTGGGGTCAGAGCAACTCATCCAAAGCACACTCCTAGTAGCCAAGGGAGTGAGTGTCTGACCTCAGGCAGCCCTGTCCCTTGGAGCCCCAGTAAAGCACCAGCTCTCGTGAGAGGGGATCGGGCAGAAGTTTGTGTGCCCTTGTATCCTGACTGTTAGCTGTTATTGTATGGCACAAAGTGGTGACCCACTCATGGGCTGAAGCACATTTTTCACCCTTGTCTGTGCATCCCAACCACCCCCTTCCATGCACAGCATCATGCCATGAGAGAAACCTACGTTTCCAGGCTAGAAGCTGTTTTCTGTTTCATTCTGGCTCCCAGTGGGAACCATCACTCCGTTGGCTCCTTGCCCTTACCCATTTCATTTTTTTTATAAGAACACAGTGTTTTCCCAGAGTGGCTATCCCAACATGCCCTGTGAATTTGGGGAGGGGAGACAAGATTAGCAGCCTGTTCCCTCTCCCCATCCTACTTGCTTTCCTGAGGCTCCTACCCATGATGGCCATCATATGGACAACCTCGACCCTTGGTAGGCCAGCATCACACGCCAGTGCTCACATGCCATGTGTGATCTGCCTGACATATGCTGATGCAGGCTTCCCATTTTATACTGCAGGGAAAGGTTAAATGGCAGAGAGATTACAGCCCAGGCTTCATACAGTGTTTATTAAATAGTCATTCGGGCCCTGTTGGTAGTCCAGGAACAGCCCTGCCAGCTCCAGAGGGTGATCGCATGTGTGCAGCAGAGACACCCATGTGTGGGCTTGGAACAATGCCCCTAAGTGAGGTTTTTCACTTCTGTTTCCCATTGCAATTGTAATTGGTATGAAGGCACAGCATCCATGTCTACTTTTAGCAGTTGGTGTGGCTGTGGCTGTGCTGGACCAACCTCCAAAACAGGGTCATCTCAGCTGGATTGGGGACTTGGGTTCCCTGGGGTTGAAGCTACACCTCCCACTGCAGGAGCCCTGCCAACACTGCACCATGTCATCAGCTGCAAGCACTGCAGCAGAGGTCAGGCTTCTGGCTGCGTTGCTTTAGCCAGCACATTGAGAAGAAAATCTTGTATTTCGGTGGTTTCAGTTAGATGGCACAGGGAAATTTTGTGCGAATAGAAACGTTTTCAGAGGAATTAATTTTAATATTAAAAAACCTTTGATGACTGCCCCCTCTAAATGCTCCCACAAGGTACACCAGGTGCACCCCTCTGAGACCACCCCAGCTGTGTTTTAGGGTGGTGACTTTCACCCTGCTTTCATAGCTGTGTTGTGCTGCTGCTGCCGTTAAGTGCAAAGGCGGCTGTTTGCTCTGCTCTGATTTATGCACCGTGTAGTTCTGATTTTAATAGGACTAAGCAAGAGGGAAGCAAAGCCAAAACGTGGCCAGGCCTTGTATTTACTGTGTGTGTATCTTTATCGTAGTGTTTTGGTATTTCTTCCAAAGACCATAAAGTGCTTTACAAAGATAGTGAAATTACAAGCCCTGCTTTATGGGTGGTAAAACTGACTCTAATTAAGAGAATAGCCCAGTGTCACACAGTGAGTCAAGAGCAGGAAAAGATTCCAAGTTTTTCTTTAACTCTACACTCCCTCCTTTAATTAGTATATTATTTATTATAATTAACATAGGCTTTTCTTGATACTACATTAGCATAAAGCAATCCAAACCACTCTCAGAAATCATTTCTAAAAGCAGAGGAAACTGTTAAACTCATAGTGTGAGCATACAGGAAATTAAAGCATTTAAGAGGTTTATGAATTTAACAGATGGCAATCTCTCAGCTCTTGGTACATATGATGCTATGAGTTTTTTTAGGATATTTATTTGAGAGGAATTCATTACACTACTAGCGTAGAGTATTCTTAAGACAATCTTGCTTTTGCCTCTAGATGGCTCACCTGGAACTGCCATTGCAAAAATGTTATCCATAAAGGAATTCCTACAGTATATTCTTATGCCACAAAGGCTTGCTTTTCCAGCAGCAATGGAGAGTCAATCATGTGAATGTATTATATCTGTGTAAAAACATTCTGCCAAATTGTTTTGCTTTTTGTAAGAACAAGAATAACAGATGGATTAAGGACAGAGCAGCTTTATGAGTAAAGTAACTTTCTATTAGTCATTATCATGAGTCACATCCTAAAATATCTTAGGGAGGGCTGTCTTTCTGGCTATAACAAACACTTTCCAGGTGCAATCCTTGCTGTGGGGTAGGTGATATGTTAGACAGTGATCACTTTGTCGTCTGTTTTATTTCTGCCCTGTAAATAAGAAGTGGCATTTTTCTCAGTGGACTAGGTTGCAGACTACTGTATGTAGCCTGAAGACTTCAAATTATGTAAAAATAATCATGAAAATCTGTGTTTAACCTAGTAGCAATTAAAAAACACAACAGCACTTAGGGAAAGAGCAAACAAGTTTTACCTCTCTTACTAAGCAATATGGTTCATACAGCTTCGTGAAAGTCCAGGTTAAGGTATATATGTCTCATTATGTCCATAACCATTCACAAAGGGTTGAAAAAGGACAGCTGGAAGCTGGTGGCTGCGAACACAGTGAAATCCACCCACAATTCAGCAAGGGCTGTCTGCACCCTGACACTCGCAGGTTTTGTGTTGTGGGAACTGCAGGATGTAGGGGAGCCCCGTTACAGCGTGCAGATACCAGGACTTAGAGTGCTCAGGGGATGCAAAACTGTACAAGCAACACAGAAATGAATGTCCTGTTCCTGGGGCTCCCATGTGCCTCACAGGAGCGGGAAATGACTTCCCCAATATTTTTACTTGATACGCTATGGGGGTGGTTTGGGATTTTTCAATGCCTTCCTTACAGTGAGATAAAAATTAACAGGAAAGCCGTATACGTCACACCATTCTCCTGACTGCAGCGGAGACAGTGTTTTCCCTTCATCACAGCAGCAGCCCCCTCTTTTCGGTGGTACCCCGCGCATTCCTGTTTGCGCATTCCACCTTTGTTCTGCGGGAGGAACTCCCTTTGACGTGGATATGTATTCCACACACCAGGCGAGTGCGGAGCAGGAGATCCAGCCCTCTGCGCCGCAGCCTGGGGAGCAGAACAGTTCTCCGGATCGTCCCCTGCATTTTAATAGCCGAGAGAAAGTGGAAATCTCCATTTTCTGAAATGGAGAGAATAAATAAAGGAATAAAAGGAAGGTCAGGCACTGAAGGAGGGATTTAAGTCATCTGATCCTTTTGTAATATGTGTATTATTTTTATAATTCTACTGTTTAGTCACACCAGCATCTGAGTGATACATCAAATGTTAAGAATGTAGCCTCAGATTGCATAGATGAGACAGGGAGATTCACCAGACTCTCTAAGTGAAGAACTGGGACATACAAAGATCATGGTACGTGCCCAGACTCGCAGGACCGCGTAGCGAACTGGGAATGGGACTCAGATATCTTGCAAGGTCTCTCCTGCCTCTCTGGTGCATGATTTTGGGGGAGAATTTTGTCAATATATAGACAAAACTGAAAAAAAAATAAAGAAAAAACAAACATAACATTCCTCACTGAAACCCACCCCCATCTCAGCTAAAGTATTTATTTGTTGTACAGTGCTAGTAAAAAGATCATCTCCAAAATTAAGTAATAAAAATATGTTAAGAGGTTGAGCATGAACAGCTATTATGAACATTGGTAAATGTGTGTTCCTAGAAATAACACAAATTTCTCAGGGTGGTCCCATGATGTATACCTATCTGCCTGTGTGGTAGCTCCTGGTCACAAGTCTTTTTCTGCATATGCAGAAATCTTACCTTCTTTCCTCAGGTTCTGGACCCCAAGGCTTCTCTACACACTGCCATTTGCCTCCAAAAAATTAGCTGTCACTTCACCTCAACAAAGGGCAATAACACAGATTCCACACCACACACATTTCAGTCCACAAGATGAAGGCTGATAGACTTTTGTGCCTCCAGAATGTGAGATGATGAGAAATACCATCCAGATGCGGCTCTGCTGTTTTTTCTGGTGGCAACTCCACTGAGAAGGGAACTGCAGAGCCCACTTAATCCTTGTGATCTTTTCCACCTGCTCAGGTGTGTAAGTTATGGGAGGACTCAGGTAGGCTCCAACTGGAAGAGCAATGTGCTGAGGAGAGGCCGTTTATCAGAAGAAATTCAGCCTCTTCCTGCATTCCCCCAGCACACATCAAACCTGAAATCAGCCCAACCCTACTGCTCTTCAAAGAATTTGTCACAGTTCAGCACAACTAGCAAACCCAGCTCAAGAAAAGCCCAGAGCTACATTAACGCAGAAACCAAATATGTGCTGTTGGGTTGTCGTGTGGAAGGGAGGGTCCCTCTAGGTCAAGGGCAAGGGCAACAGCTGAGCAGGGACGTGGCTGCCTGCACTGTCATTACTGTGCCTTTTGTATGTACATAAAACTTTGGTTTCTAGGGATTTGCAGGCACAAGCATCCCCCTGACACCCAAACAAATAATCAGAAATAAATAACTCATGAAGCTGTTGATAATAAAGCCAGAGAATGGCCATTCATAGAAATATGCACTACATCACTCCTCCTGACTACATGGTGATTCATCACCATTTCTCTTCTCTCTCCTTTTATTCTGTCGATTATCTTTGCTTAGGGATCCCTTAAACACCTTCCACCTAATTTTAGATACGTTTTTGTTTGAAATGCTAGATCTTGGAAAAGGCCTTTTTCAATAGGAGTATTTCCTATAAGTAGGTCACTGCAGTAAAGGGGTTAGACCTGCAGCCTTTGCTGACAAGATACTTTGTTTTCTAAAGTACTTAATGCTGCTTTACAAATAAATAAAGAAGGGGGGGGGGGAGAGAGAAAAAAAAAAAGATACCCATTTGTTGACCTTTGTTTGGTGCTGGGTACAACGTCTTTCTGACCAGCTGAAGAGAGAGACATTAAACCAGTGATATACAGAACTATATTTATACTCTGAATAAATAGACTAAAAATATCCCTTCAAACAGGGTAAGCTGTAATTTTAAATTGTAGCACTTCTAAAGAGCTTTCACTGATATCAGAGAGTCCCAGGCTCCAAGCAGCACGGCACTGTATTTTAATCAAATAACTGTGAAACCATTGCCACAAAATTGCAACCAAAATGTTTGTGTAATGTTATGTAGCTACGGAAACAAACTTGGGCTTCTAGAATTACCTTATTAACTGGTTCATAGCAATGGGCTCATCGCAGGATTTGGGCAGAGTTACATGTTAGGCTGTGCAATTTCTCCCCTTGCCCCAAAGATGAGTAAACCCCATGCAGACTTGGGAATGGGCAGACGTGAAGTGATACTGGGGTCCTGACAACTTTAGATTGATTGAAGACAAAGTAAATTCCTACTTCACCATAAACAACTGGGACTGGTAAATCAAATATTCTTGAATGCATACGAATGCCACACAGTGTTTATAATGGTGTTTCTCAATTATTTTATTACATAACCTTTCCTTTCAGACCTACTTTACTTCACTTCTAGTTACTTAGGGTGCAACTAAAGATGCAATTATTATGTATTTCTTACCTCAGAAAGCTTGACACTGAAGTTACTAGATTTTTAAAAAGGTATTAATTACATTTAAAATTATCTATTTGTTGAGGCTTACTTGTGTTCTTCCCTACTAAGCTTATTTAGGCCGTCTTGAGCTACTGATATCTAGGAGTGCTTGGGGATCAGGAGATCTCTCCACCCTTCTTCTTCTCTCCAACCCCCTCAATGTTTTTTGTGACAAAACACCAAAACTATTTGTGTCGACTGTACTGTCTCGCCTTACAGGCTCCCTAAAACAGGACAGATTAATACAGAGTATTCATTTGCTCTGTGAAGAAAAAAAAAAAAGGCAAATATTAACGGAGATATTCATTTTCTGCTGGGGATAACACAGGGCTATATTTTAGATGAAAGCCACTCTTCATGCACCAATAAGCAGTTATCAAAAGATAAATATTCTCTAACTCAGTCATGCTGGGGATGAGTTTCAATATTATTCTTACTGTCATTTTTTTTTCTCTTTTTTAATCTGACATAAAATGTCATCAGTATCTATTGAAATCTGTGTGTGTAGAGGTGGAGAGCAGCAGAAGAGAATTGCATGTTGGTGAGGAACACTTTTGCAGGACTTTTATTTAACGACCGTGTTTGGGGTGAGGAATACCCAGGCTGTAGGGCAGTGGCCCTGGTGGTGCTCCCACATGCACGCAGGGAGTGAGAGCACGGTCCCAGCTCTGCCGGGCCAGCTCATCTGGGCTCACAGCTTGTGGGGTCGGCAGCTTTCCATGGGCAGGGGCTGCCTCTTGTTACTGAGCTTCCAAGAGAAGCACCCAACACAGGTAACTTTCTGGTCACAGAGGAAGCTATGAAATGCAAAGCAACCCTCAGGCTTATTTTTAGTCCTCTGTCTTCATCGTCCTTTGGAGGCAGTCTTTCTGTCACCTGCAAAAGGTGTGAATGTAGCTGGCCAAATTCTCTTTATCACCAAGTCACCGTGCGATACAGCCCTGCTAAGTCATCTGCTTTCAGCAGGTAGAGGTAGTGACGTGCCAGTCTTTACTAGAGACAGTTCTTCAGGTAAATGAGACACCTGAAGCTCACTAGGCTCCACTCTCCACTCCAGTCTTCAGAGGACTGTGTTCGTGTACTCTCTTCTTCTGCAGCATAAGCAAATGTCAGAGGAAAAATGCTTGCTTATTTCCTATCCCAAGAGAGTAGGGTATAGTACCTAACCTTTCCCTCTTTCTCTCCCATCAAAATGAATATCAAACATCACAGAAAGCCTCTGGAAAACTGGGCATACCTGGGGAGCTTTAGGGAAAGCAGCCTTCTGCAGAAGCTTTGCAGATGAGGAGGCAGGAGAAACCCTTGGCACAGCATCACAGGGTAATCTAACAAACTACCTGTTAACTGCATCCCTAAAAATTTCACTCTGGACGCTTGTTGTGGGTAGCTGTTAGATGCTGAAGTACTTACTGTCTCTCTACACCTACTAATCCTGCTAAGGAAGGCAGGCTGAGGTACTGCTGTGAGTGAATCCAACACAGGATTAGGTGAGCCTGGTTTGAGAGAGGGGCTCATGGTGTGTTTAGTGCCCAGCTCTGCCTGCCCTCCCTGGCCCATCAGGAAGGTGGGTGCAAGGCAAGGACATTGCCAGTTGTCCCCGGGTGGCTGAGAAGGCAGCCACGTAGCGAGAGCTGAAGACAAAAGTCAGGGCAGCTGCAATGAGACCTGAGATGGCCGTTTCTCAGCAGGGTTTAAATCTCTGTACTCTTCTTTCTAAATGTGTTGCTCTGAACCCAATGTAAGAGCACTCAATGCAGTGCAGATACCAAAGCCCAGCAGTGCTGATAAAGTCCCATCAACTTCAGCATGCTTTGAATATGAATGTGCTCTAAATATAAATATTTGCCTCCTACACTTTAGACAGGGAAATCCAAGTGGGTCATGATCCGAAATAATGCAAGAAAAAGGAATTGTTCACGATGGTTAGAAAGGACTTGTGTTTATGGTCTTCACAAACTTGTATTGTCATAAAACTGTAGCCACTAAAAGGTTTGTAAGCCTGCCAATTTCATATGGAAAATACGAAGACTTAGACATTAACATGAAGACTGTCTTGCAAAGTTGAAGTTAAACATTAATGCCAAATCAAAGCATTCAAATTCTGAGTCAGGTTCCCAAAAAGTAAGACATTGGCTTACAGTCTTTTTTCTTTTTTCCTTTTTTTTTTTTTTTTTAGCATAAAGATTGGAAGCGTTGTCTTCTGAATACAGAGCCAAAAATTCAGATTTTCAAGCTTTTCTCTGCAGCCATGAGAACCAGATTACCTTTTCAAATGTGTAATCTGAGATTTTCATCATAAATCCAGGATTTTAAACCTTAAAGAAAATGTGAAATATCATCAGTTTTATGATGAAATCACAAGATCTGGCAGTGCTGCTTAAGCCTGAGCTTTCTCAGCTTTCTTATGAACACAAATTACAGGATGTTCCTAAGGTTTTCCTGGAAAGGAGAACTGTGCCAGGAGAATGCCTTGCCATTTACAGTGGTAATATTCAGACTGGTTGTTAATTTCAAAATTGGTTGTTAGTCTCAATAAATAAAACAAAGTTTGATTTTTTGGAAGATTTGAACACCCTCAATTACTATTGACTTCAGGCAGGGTTTTGATTGTTGGCATCTCTAAAAGTCACACTCACACCAACTTTTTTTAATAAGAACATCAGAATTACTGCACAGAACCAGACCAAAAGTCTCTCTAGCTCATTTCCTTTTTCTGACAGTGGTCAATAACCTCACTGAGAGTAAAGAGCAGGGCAAGTGCACTTCAGTGATGCACTCTTCCAGCCTCCAGGAATGAGCAGGTCAGGAATTTTCTGATCCACAAGCATCACCATGGCATTTTACAGCTCTGATGGATTGTTCTTAAACCAGAATCCTCATAAACTTTAAGTATCTTATGTTACACATTGTGTAAAGAACCTGCTTTTGTGTTTTAAGCACACAAAAAGATGACCTGTCCCTATCACAGAAGGCATGTCAGGATTCACAGGTTACTCTATGAACTGCCCTAGAGCTATGCAGTGAAGATCATTTAAGCAGATACTAATTTCTCATGCATGTTTTGGATTCCCTTTGGGCCCGAGGATGGTTAGAGTTGTGACATCTTCCGCATGGTTTTCAAAATCACATCTGTATCTTCAGCAGCCACACTCGGCTTCCTTCCCACATGCCTGCTCTCTATTATACTGGCATCTAGAAACGCTTACCAGATGCAAGCACAGTATGTACTGAAAAAGAAAAGAATTACCCAGCAAATTCTATAAGAAAGAACCAAATGTAATTCTTTCTTGGACTTCCATTCCAGAAATTCTGGAGACAGATGCCTTTAAGTAAAACTAGGGCACCTCTGACTTATAAAAGAGTAAGTTGTTGGTGCTGTCATCTGTTTCACAAATTAGAAAAACTCCAAGACATTGGAGATATTGAGCAGTTACCTCTCTTTAGAATTATTTGAATATTGTTTGCCAGCATTACTGTCTCTCATGAGACTGTGTGGGAGATTTGTGACACCTCGCATGAAGCATTGCTCATCCTTGGAGGTCTTCTATGCACCCAGTAGAGAAAAGGAGGGTTCTCCAAAGGATGCCCCAGAGCAGGAGCCTGAGGTTTGGGATGCCATCCCCAGTAGCCATGGCCCCTCTGTGCCAGAGACCCACGTTTGACTTACTCTTGGCAGAAAAAGAGCACAGCGAATCCTATTGATAAAGAAATAAGAAGCCATCTTCTAGTGGAAATATCATTAATCAGATGTGAGCATGGTGCTGCTGTAACCTACTACAACCCTGGCCCTGCACAAGCTACAGCCAGTTCAGGAGAGCTTGCTTTAAAAACAAATACAGTCTGTAGGATAGAGGCTAAGGAGCCAGGGCTGTATTATGCCCAGATGGCAATACAGCAATCACCGTAAGCTTTCAAAAAAACTCCTTTTGAAAGGGCTAAAGAGACTAATTTCTGTGAATTTCTTGACTTCTAGTTTTCTTCACTGCCTATGAAAATAAGGGAGGGGTCTGCGTATTTAACAGATCCTGGTAGTATTTTATTCATGACTGAAAGTAAGGGTCTGTAATGTGGACAGATCATTCCTGCAAACATAGTCACTCTGGGACGTTTGATCACATTGTTCTCGGTGTTCCTTTTTCATGTTGTCTTAGAGGCTGGATTTATTTTATGTGGAGGTGAGGGGAATGGTTGTAATGAAATCTTGATTGCTTCTGACTAGAACCCAGGAAGGTCATGGATTTGCATGATAAAGATGTGTGTTTGCAGCTTCTCTTGGAATTTGTTTACAATATGTGTTGCTTCTTTTCCTAAGAAATTACCTGAGTTATTACCCTCCCCTTACACCTGCCACGCCTTTGTTGTCTATTTTGAAAGATCTGAATGAAGAAAATCTTGCAAACTAGAATAAATGTCTATACTTTTTGCCTGGGGCTTTAGGAAACATCCTGTAGCTCCTCTCTCAGACAGATCAGTATCACGTGCTGTTTTCAACAGCCACCACCACCACTCCTACACTGTGCACCCAGCAAAATGTAATTTCCCAGTCTGCAAATCCTGCATAGGATAGGAGTCGTACGCTGCAGAGCTATTGGCATTTCTTACACTGCACATTATCCAGATTTTTAGTACAAGCAGAAAATATCACCAGAAGAACTGAGTGTCTACTGTCTCAGCTATCTACTTAGGCTAGATGAGATTATTTTTTATTCTTTCTTGAATTTACACAGCCATGCTACCTCCTTTGGAATGAAGTATTATTCTTGGTTATGATCCTTAGCCTCAAACTATAGTGCTTATATTCCTAAAATCTGGAAAACACATTGAATGTATGATGACAGGCAAGCTGCTGGTTGTTGATTACATGCTACACCTACACCAGATAGCACTATGATGGGTCAGGGTCAATGATTTATGCCCACAAACCCTTGATTACACTGCTGAACAGTGATCAGTTGGAATTTGTTTACTCAAGCTGTTCCTCTCTCATCTGTGGTAAAATGTCCGGCCCAAGTGACATGGAATGGGGAAACCTTCCCAGTCTATTGTGGATGAGCTACAACACTATGTAGCATTGTACATGAGCTGTGAGGAGTTGTAGAAATCCTAGAGTTCATGGTTTATTAAAGACTGCCAAAGAAAATGCCTGAAGTGCTGTTTATCTGCCATAAATTATTTCAAGCACTTTTACTAGTGGTGTAGTATTAATGTTCCATGCAATATTTTTATATAAATATTATATTTATTGCTAGTAGCTTGAATAGAAGCAATGCATTCAAAAATTCTGGAAGTCTTACAAAAGTAGCTTTTATTTTAGGAATCTATTGATTCATTTAAAGTGTCTACTATAGATATATTTAAATATGACTTAGATGTCTGTAAATGGATAACAAAGAGGCAAAGTCTGCTACAAAAATTAAATTTTTAAATGCAGTGGCCAGTAACAAATTTTGTTTACATCATTTATTCCTCATTGGGGAAAAAAAGACAAAAATGCATGGGGAGGAATTCCCAGTTCTAGTGATTTCACAGAAAAAGTATAAAACATCAGAAGTGCAATGAATTATTTACTAAAAACAAAATTGATCTTTCAGTTCTTGCAATTTCCAGAAAAAGACATGACAGAAAATGGTATTATTAAAAAAAAAGGAGGGGGGGGCAGAAGAAGCTGTTGTGTATTAACCAGCTTTTCTCTTTCAATATTGATGCCTGCCTTAGGCACAGATCCTCTAAACACTTGCTGTGATTTTAACTTCAAGCACAAAACCAGTCACAAAATCTCTCTAATGGGATTATTCACATGCTTACAGTTAGGAACACAAATATGTTTCCAGGCCCATGAATCTTCTGAAAAAGAGAATTCCAGGCCTTCAACCAAGACTCTGCTTCCTCTTGTATGGCCGAGGCAATTAGTGCTAGATTGCTGTTCTGGGGAAACTGTCTATGCAGTTATTTCCAGCCTCATTCAAACCGTGAGTCTTACTTTGCTTGTTTTGTGGTCCTTCATGAATACTACTGTATGATAAGAGCATTGCAAATGAATGCCAGCAAGAAAATGGCGTGGCCTCAAAAATTAGCTTTGCTTGTCTGTAGCTGTGTGCTGCACAAAAAGCACATCCATCTCACTAGTGCATAAGAAATCGGTAACATAGACATTGTCTGAAAGCAATTTTAAATACCATTTCTCAGTTTGCGCCAGTCAGGTGGTGAACAGCGTGAGAGCTGTAAATCAGCACAAAATGTTGTTTCCAGTACTTACGGAGTCCCCTGGTTATGACTGCTTTGAGGCTGCTATTCACCAGTGAGCGCAAGCAGTGGTGAGCTAAAAGGCGACTGAGTTAACCAGAAAGGCTTCACTTTGTGGCTGGGAGCTGGCTGGGAGCTGGCTGGGAGCTCTCTGTCTTGGGGTTCAGAGCAAGTGGCCCCAAGGCCACTTTCTTAATTCTTTCTTAATTCTTAATTCTTTCTTAATTCCCGCGTGGTGCCACCACGCCAGGTGAAGTTCTTAGCAGAAATCTTCTGCAGTTCCTGAATTGCTGCGTTGGGCGTACAGCCTTCCAGCATCATTTCTGCTTCTGAAGGGCAAAAAATAAAGATACCTAGAACCCAATGCTGTCGAGTAAAAGGTAGCCATAGCATTCCCTCGTGAGTGAGAGGGACTCAGGATATTGCCTACTGGCTTACGTTTTACACAAAGTTGCAAAAGCTGGAAAGGTACAGGGAGACGGCCGTGCTGGAAAAGGACACTAGCGTGATCTAAGGAATGGCTTTATTTGTCAGTCACAGCTTGCTTCAAGCAGTCACCATCAAAGGATGGGAAGCTGAA
Source organism: Anseranas semipalmata (assembly GCA_013399115.1). Taxonomy (NCBI): domain Eukaryota; kingdom Metazoa; phylum Chordata; class Aves; order Anseriformes; family Anseranatidae; genus Anseranas; species Anseranas semipalmata. Next base: position 530,751 of record VXAA01002339.1, read on the forward strand.
ACTGCCACTGCTTTTTAGTGGAGAGCACCGGCCTGTAAACTTGGACATAAAAGGCAGTAACATAAGACTTTTCCCCAGGCTTTTTGTCTGTATTGCTTCCTTCTGGGTGTGCAAGGTGGCTCCCTGCCCAGCTTCCCACATCCCATCGGAGACGCCTGTGGTGCCAACGCTCACTGTGGGGAGCCCGGCGGTCAGGCACGGGTCTGGTCCCCATGGGGAGGAGGAACCTGAAGGGCTCCTTGGGGATGGAGTCCACATATTTTGCTGGAACTCCTCGCGTATTTTTTTCACTACCCTTTTCTTACACGATTGCCCTGAGCACATTAGTAAATTTGTCTCTGGGAAAAAAATTCTACAGGACTGAAAGAGTCTGCTTTATATTGGAGCTAGAAGGGAAGAAACTTCTTTGCTCTTACCCATTTAAAGTGTTCAGAAGTCTCTTCAGATAGTGAGCTACTTCTTGCATTGAGATTCTGGCATCGCTCTGCCACAGGTAAATGGAGACGAACAGACCATGTGGTTTTCCCAGCCACAGAACAGCTGTTTTTCAGTAACAGCAATACAGATGGTGGGTCCTATTTCTCAGATCATTGATTAAATATGTAAGCATAATAGTCTGATCATTTATCACATAACATTTGATTATTAATTACCTATGATTTGCCTTTGAAAACAAATAAATTTAATTGAGTTAATATTTGTTAATAACTAAAACTGTGACAAAACCATTATTTTGGAATTTAGGTAAGTGTTGTGTATGTTGGACATACTCACTGGGATTTGATACTGTGAATACAGAGCAATATTTCACATTCTATGATGGGAATTTCAGACTGGTCAGTTTGTTTAGGAAGGGATAGAGTACAACAATCTGAGTGGGTATTTCCCTATCCTCTCCATAAAGGTTTCTATTTAAGCAATAAATTTCTTTCCTTTTGTATTTCTTCTAAATGATTCTCCAAATCAAAAGTTTCATTACTCTGATAAATGTGTTTTTCCACCTGAGGAAGGTTTTTCCTCTTCCAGTCTGCATTTTATGTGGTTGTTTGTTACTGAGACCAACACAATGACTAAATCAATACAAACTACCCTCTAGGCAATGAGACACCACAAGAAAGTGCAGCATCATTAAACTGAATTACAGACAAGCACTTAAGGAGACAAATAAGTATTTTGTTACTATAAAGCTTCACTTTTTTATGGCTGTGATGATTGAAAATGTTTACAAAACATGCATGGTACAGTGGCAGCAGAGGAAGAAGGCTGCAGAAAGTGTTCTAGCTGATTGGCAGCAAGCTTCTGCTGCATGTGGGGAAATGGGCTAGGAGGTGAGAGCCAGCGCTCCTCCTGGGGTGTCCGGAGAGCCACCAAGACCCAGCTGGCTTGCAGAGCTCTCCTGACAAACAGCCCCAGCTTGGGGCCGAGGAGGAAACAGCCGCTCAAACGCTGAGTGAGAAATTCAGCTCCTCTCTGGGGTGACAATGTGAGCGTAAACTCACAGATGAGAAATGAAATCAAGGCCCTCTCTAAGCTTCTGATGACAGCTGACCACCAAGCCCAGATAACCCTGATTTAGACTGTAGGGTTGGTCACCGAGGAGAAGTGCACAGGTCTCCAGGGACACCTTTCAGACAGATAAGTGATTTCTACTTTAAATATGCAATTGCTTCCTTCTGTTTTCTGTGTTTCTAAAGAGCTCTTACTTAGCTATTGAATATTAATAGCTATGATGATTTCTATTGAAATAATTTGGAAAAGTCATCATCCCTTCTGTAAAAAGTTGCTTGTCTGATTTCCAACATCCTCCTAATCAAGTTTTCCTTTCCTGTAACTTAAAAAAAGATGAGATAAATCATGCAGTTCATCCAAAATTCCCATGACAGAGCTTGCAAGTTTTCTCCCTCCTCATCTGTCTGTCTTTCTGCCAGGATTGTATATGGACACCTTCCTTATAAAATGCAGGAGCAATACTGAAATCCCTACTTGAGTTGATGTAGTCTTTGGCTCATCTCCCTTTGTGGGAGATTAGCCTTCTGCTCAGGCTGGGATCATATATTTAATCTTTATGGTTTGCAGCTGGCATAATTATTTAAAGCAACAAAACACTGAGTATGTTTCAAGATAATCTTAAACAAGGCTGAAAGCTTTTCTTTGAACTAAAGCCCTCTTTCTTCTTTAAGGCTGCATAGCTGAAGAAGAAAGATGTCTTCGTAAACAGAAAAGTCACCTAACAACAAGAAATGTTTTATTCTAGTTCTCTGCCTCTCTGCAAAGATATGTGGGCAATGGTTTATATATGTGCTGAGCACACACTTGAATTCCTCATGCAAAGAAATCAAATGCCTACTTCTAAAAGAGCAAGGGATGCGTCCATTTTGGTAACTACGTATAAACCATTCTGTCCTGGTGCAGTGAGAGCAACTGCATGTTGGAACTGTGTATCTGCATTGCTTGTGAATTCATACAGGCAGATCCTTAATGGGAATTGAATGGCTGGACAAGATTTTTGGGTGAGTTTTTCAAAACTGTTTAGCATTAGCTTAACTTTGCTTCAGTTGACAGAAATCCAAGAATTCATTATTGACTTCCAGGAGATCAAATTAGGCCTGTGATGAATGCTCTGGAAAACACTTTCTTGGTCATCACACATGTCCAAATTGTGGTCCAAAACTGACTAGTAGCCTAAAGTGTGTGGAAAGATGTGGCTACGTACTTGGGTCTGGATCCTTCTCTTCACTTCTGCCAATTGAACTGCATTATGATTTGCTACAAAATTTTTCTTCTCATCAGTTAATGACCTCACACCACACTCCCAGTTCTTTTCGAGTCCCCTTCCTGGCGAAGGAGAAATCACTGACATGAAGTCTGGGCAAACCCATACAAGTATGGATTCATTAGGGAAGGAATGGAGCTAAATGGGTTTTATTCCCTCATTAGCACCAGTGTAACACCTACCCCTGAGAAAATCCCTCTGCACACTTATTTACTCTCAGCCTAGAACTGGAGCTGGTCAGGAAGCATGCAGAGATTTCCCAGTTGCAGGGTTCTTATGCACAATTTTTAAAGAAGCCACAGAAAACAAATCCTTCTGCTGCCTGCATAGCTGCTTGTGCCCTGAATCTTGCAGGCCCCACTCTAAATAGTTGTGTAGGTCTGGCCAAAACTGAACACTTGCTTACACACACAGCCATATAGTTTAGCAGCATTAGACATCTAGCAGTGTTGTGTTTGAAGAAGTTATACATCTAAATTCCTATGGCTTTCTGTGGAAGTTAACCATGGGAGCTGTGAGTTAACCATAAGCCCTTTAGAAAATTGCACCTACATACTTTTTTGATTGTAAGGAACTTGATATAAACAACGGTATTTGCTGTCCTACTGTAAGTTAGTCAAGAGGGAGGAGAAGTGATCTGTGTTACTCTCCCACGACAGAAGTGGCCCATAACACAAACTGTTAAGTTGTGATTCTTGCTGTGAAAATGTTTGGGTGCTCTCTGACGAGAGGATGCTGCACAAGAGGGAATGAAATGTACTTTGTGTTCAAATACAAGCACAATTTTCATTACCTATCAGCCTCACAAGTTATGGCATCTGTCTCTTTTCAGCTTAATTTGTAAAAGTGAGTTGGCTTAACAATATGATCTGAAGGATCCATAATGCATCAAAGCTGTCAACATTGCTAAATATCAGAATTAGAATGAAATAACTTAGTTTCCTTAAATCATGATGGCAGGGAGACCTCCAGGGTTTTGTTATAAAAAAAATCCTCCTTTCTATCTGAACTTCAGTTTTCTATTCTGTTTCTGCTATTTTGAAATGGGTGAGGCCTGGTGAGAAAGAGGATGGGACAGGTCTCATTCAAGTAGGCACTCTGCCGGTCAATGCAAGCTGGAATTTGTGCAAGGTCACGGGAAAGGTCAATAACTTCATTGGTTTTTCTGCTCTCAGAGCACTTCACGTGCTCCAGAAAGAGGGGAGAAAAAGGCACAGCTCTTCGGGGCAGTGTGCTAGCACTGTGAATAGAGCACTCAGTGTCATCCTCCAAACCCTCGTGCAGAAAGGCTCTCCTTTTCTACAGCTATGAATACGATGAGCCCTCAAATCTTCCTGCAACCATTACCATTGACCCCTCAGAAGCAACAGGGTGCGCAGAAAGATTATAGTTCTGTAAGGAGGTTGGGTGCAACAAAATGCCTGTTTAGCACTTTACTTTTTCAGTGTATTATTCCTATCTGGATATGACCTGATCTACATAAAAGGGAACACTTAGGCAGGGCAACACTATGAAAACACCTCTCAATTCTAGAGGAATTGGATGATATTTGGACAGAGGAGGAGAGGCAACACCTCTAGGATGTCTCTAGAATTTGTACATGTGCCCCTGGTAAATCTGATGCCTGAGGTAAGCGAACGTGCCTCAGTTTGTAACTCGGTGCATCATCAGATTTAAGGATCAGTTGCACACAGCAGCTAAAAGAAGACTTAGCACTGTCAGGCCACCAGAGAAGACATCAGGATTAACCCAACATGCCTTCCCACCTCTCACTGCATTGACTTATTACACTCCCATGCTTGAATAGCATTAGAACGAGGTAAAAAGTAAGAAAATGCCCAAATCCTCCATTATTCAGGCTATTGGCAACATTTCTGCCCACCTCTGAGGTGTGTTATTGCTCTCCCAGCACATCCTCCCTCAGAAAGGAGTCTGGCTTTAGCACCATCCTGCGTCAAATGCACACGAACAGGAGAATGGTAGATCACACAAAACATAAAACCCCCTTTCTGTGCTTTGGAGCTGATTCTGGCAACTTTTCAGTGCTGGTTGGTCAGGCTATAATTTTCCTTCCCAGTTCAGGGGCCGAGCCTACCAGTAGAAAGCCAGTGGAAGCCAGGAGGTGCTGATCAGTGGGTTTGTGGGCACTCGCTGCTGCACGAGGAGGCTGCTCCCTACCCACACAGTCGCAGGGATGGTGTCCCCATGGGGCGCCCAGCTGGGGATGCTCTCCCCCACTGCCACATGCCACCCGGGGCAGGCATTGCTGACCCCGGTGCTAGAGTCTTGCCAAGCCCCAGGGACACCTGCCTTCCCCCCTCACCCTCACACAGCACTGACACTTGCTCTCCCTTCCAGGGAGATGACTTTGGAAGCAGGAGTTGCCCTGGGAAGCACAAAAAGTTTATTTTAAATATACGATGAAAGAAAAACTAACAGCATTTTTTCTAGTGTGAGAAGAAATGTCTTAAGAAAAGAGGTTTTGTTGTCTGCTGAAGCATTGGCCTGTCTCCCTCTAAGGCTTGGCTGGCATCAGACAGAGGCGCCATGGGTAAGGAATTAATTGAGGTGGTTCATCTCAACCCCAATAGAAAGTAGATCACATTCAATATTTTTTAATCTACATGAAATTTGTTCATCTTATTCTGTTTGGTAAACTGGACTTAGCAAAGAAATTTAGCAAAAACTTGGCTAAAAGGTGACACTTTGAGTTCAAGGAAGTCCTGAGCACACTGGAACAGCAAGCCTAGTTGTACTTTTCCTTATGCTAAAGCTTTTTCAGGATTTTTCTTTTTCCCCTTTGGCTGGCATTTCTTCCTGCAGTTATATATATCTTCACAGACGTATTGACCTAGGTCCATCCCTCATAGCATTGTACAGAAGTTTGTTTATAAACGTCTTTGAACAAACATGTATAGAAGCATTGTTTTTAAAGTCAATCATTTCCATAGATATCAGAAAGCTGACTAAGACATCGTTAGCATCAGGCGCTTAACATAACCCTTCTTTAGTGCATTCATTAAGCCTTCAGTTCCTTTAATTGTATATATTATATTTGCATGAGAATGTGTGGCTGTCCCTTCATTTCTTCATGAACTTCTTGGTAACTCCAAATGTTTTTATTTCCTTGGACCTCTGGGACAGACAATAAGAAACTACAACAAAGTGGCATGAAGCAGAATAAAATGTCTCCTCACATCAAGTGAGTGCATCAAATCCTGCATGCAGTTTGCTTTTAGTTTTCCAGAGGTGTAGTTACTGGGTTGATCCCTTAGTATTTGGTAGTATTGAACTGGACTGAGCTAAAACAACCCAAGGGGGCAGGTACCTGCTCTTGAAATGTATGGCTGAAGGCAATAGAGCTCTTGAGGGCCAGTGCTGCTGCCAGTCCTGAAGACCTGGGAGTCAGTAGGACTCAGGAGTGCCAGCCCTGAGAGGAGAAGGGCTGGGTTTCTTCAGGAACTTCGCACATGAGGCAAGGTTCTCCTGCTAACCATGCTGGAGACACTCGGCAGGGAATGATAAATAGTCACTGGGGTGCTCAAAGGGGAAAACAGCACATTCAATCACAGAGCGGGCCACAGACCTGGGGAAAACAGCTAGCAGCTCAGGGCAGGCATCTGGCAACTCAGGCTAAATAAAAATTTGGTGTATTGACTTTGCTGTTAGACACCCCAGCTTTTGCCATTTTAGGGCCATGTTTTCCTCTAGTACCAGTATTGCTCACAGTCTGTTTCTCAAATCTGGGGTTGTTTGCCATCTGTGAGATTAAGTATTTATGTAGATAGATTAAATAGCTCACTCTGACACACTGCTTCCATTTCTATTGTGATAGTGTATAAATTTACATGGTTACAACATTCTCTAATTCAGTGTTAAGAATAACATCTTCAGACACAGACGTTAGTAATATTAACTTCTGCCTTCCTAAGTATGGCAAGCCACTATTAGTAGCACTAGTATTGTATGGCAAGCAACTATCAGTAGCATTAGTATTCTATTAGCAGACGTTTCACAGGGAATGAAATTCACTTAAATTAGAGCAGACTGAAAAAGGTAATACATGTATTAAATATTAATACAGTTTTCTCATGAAAATATTCAGAGGACACATCAGAATTGTCATTTAGCTTTCCCTTCTGTTTGTGGAGTATCTGTGATCATAATTTTCTCCCATTCATTCCTTATTTAATGAATTGATTATGAATATTTGAAAGTCAAGCTGTGCTGCTCAGTTCTTATTCATCAGAGAAGTCACACAGTACTTTTTACATATTCAAGCATTTATGAAGCAGATCCTCACATGTACCAGTTTCTACAAATTCTCCATGATGCAGCTTTGAAACTTTTTTTTTTAGTTTTAAACTGTTGTTCACAAATGAATTTTTTAAAAAAATGGAATTTGTGCATTTGGGGAGGAATTCTTGTTTCCTTGCTTTCAACAATACAGATTCTACCAGATGAAAACATCCATGTGCAGGACTGACCTAATAAAACAGAAGGCAGTAATAGAAATGCACATCTTCCAAAGTGCTTGCTTGTGTTTAAATTTGAATTATACTCTCCTTTTTAGCAAATCTAGGGAGAGGTTTACCTCAAATAACTTTAACACCTCCAAAAGTCTATTCGTTGAACCCTCTCGGGACATATCAGTCTCTTTGGAGTGAGTAGCAAGGCACTACAGCCAGCCAGCACAGACACACCATTTTGGGATGGCTAACAGTGGGTGAAATGAATGTAGCCAAACAGTGCAAGTCTCAGATGTTGTGCTGGTTGGATGTTGCATCCATTGCAATCTGAAAGTGAAGCCAGTGACAAAAAGTACGGCTTGACAGCAATTATCAGCACCTGCTTCTCTGTTTTTGTGTTAAATTCGAGGTCCTTGGGAGCTGATTTATTTATTTATTTATTTATTAGTTAAGGTTTTCAAGTTCAAATGAAACCATTTCTATGAATCCCTTTTTTAATTCTGTTTGGTACTAAATGCTGCTTATTGCACTCGTTCGGATAATTGCAGGCTTGTTTTTTGTTCAAATCATGTAGCATTATCCAAAACTATTGGAATGACTTGCAAAATTCACACCCATGGAAAAAAATAGTGCTGCTTTTTTGCCTTTGAAAAAAATCTGAACTTGCTACATATTCAGACTTCTCAACAGAGCAACAGGGCGTCTGACTCAGCTAAGCAACTCCAAATTCAAGTTATTTTAAAGACTCTTAGAGCCTCTCATGAATTCTGGAAGAAGTAGCAGATAATATTTGATCAGTGCTGGAAGAGATATAATGGGAAGTAAGCTCTACATCTCAGAATATTATTGCATGACGTTTTCAAGCACTATTATCTACAGGAGCACTTGAAATATTCATGTATTTAGGCAATTGATAATTCTGGATTGCCTCCCAAAATAATATTGGATTTTTCATTTAAGACTTCTCAGAGCAGCACAGAGTACTCACTCTCAGAACATCCAACATCTGTAAGACAATTTAGGCTAACAATCCAAAAATGGAGGTACTGCTAGCCAATATTAAAAATGTAGATCTTAGCTCCATTGCAAGGAATCTGACGAATCGTAGCACAGTGCACACCAAGATGCCAAGCGCTGATTTTTTTTTTTTAGAACAGATGTAGCCTCATGCTGTTGAATCTTCATATTCAAATAGACACATGAGAAATGCATAGCATTTAGCACATTCCTTCAGAGCAGTAATTCCAAGGGCGAGTTAAAATAACTAGCATTATTTCTCTGACTGTTAACAAAAATAAATTCATACCGCATATTTTTGTCTATCTCTCAGTACAATATAGCACATTTATAGGGCCTCTCTGCTTGTCTCCTTCGAAGAATATGCAGTAAAATGCTTTCATTTGCAGTGTGGGCAATTGCAAAGACTGTTCAGCTACAGATCGGGGATACTCCGTGCTGTACAAACAAGGGACAAGGACATGCTCTCTAAATGGAATGAAGCAGAGAGGCGCTGTGTTTGAGCTCCACAGTCCTGTTAATTTTAATAAGCATTTAATTTTCTGTACAGCACTGGAATCTGCAGCTTGGCTTTAATAGTAATGCAGAGCTGCAAATGTGACAAGGACTTTACAGATATTAGCAAGATGCGTCCTGGGTCCCAAAGGGCTTTCAGCCTCACTGGCCAATGTAGTAGCTTAGGATAAGCATGGAAAGACAGGCAGCAAGCTCGCCATCCATCCTGATTACTACTCTGTTTTATTTAGCTCTGTATTCTGATTCATTCGTTGTATTTAAATCAGGAAATTGTACTAGCAATCACTGCCACTTTCTTCACTGATTTTGATGCCATCTTTTAAAAGCAAGCTAATAGTGAAGGCCTGGCCCGCCGGCCAGCTGGTAAGCTAGGTGATGGTAACTCCTCCAGAAATAATGATTTCATGAGCTACAGAAACAGCGTGAAAGTTCTCTTCAGAAATATGAAAATGTTTAAAAGGGGCCATCTTACAATTTTTGCCATTAAAAAAAGTCTCTGGCTTTTGGCACGAGACTGCCACACCACAACTATTACTCTGATAAATTCCAGTCTCTATTTATTGCAGAGCTAGTAGAGACATTGGCTTTTGAAGAATTTATCAACCATTCACGAGTGTTAATGTTTGCAAAGTTGCTAGGTTGGGCTATGCATCTGCACAGCTATTTGGAGAGAGATAAAGGCAACTTAAAAAAAAATTGCCCTTTCTCTCCGCTATGATATTATTAGATGCTCTTTGGGTGGGTTCTCACTTGTCTAAGATTATTTCATTCCAAAGATCTTATGTGTTGTCCTTAAGATATTACTGTCCTTAGAATCAGGGAGATGACAACACACCATTGTTGTCCTGAATTAAACATACAGTAAAGTTTCTGAGCTGCCTATGCCCCTCTTTTTCTTTACATCTCTTATTTCTGAGGGTAGTTCTTGTAACTTCAAGCCTACTGAATACAGTCAGATAGAGAACAACAGTTCTATTCTTTGATAACTTTAAAGGTCTCACATTCTTTTTGTTCCATCCTGGAATACAAAATACGGTCCTTGGAAAACATCGCAAAACAGAACTGTTACACTTGTCTATTTTAAATTGGGAAAAAAATCGCATTTTTTGAATCACTGTTTTTTCCTTTTCTTTCTCTGATTGGAAGTGATCTGAACCTCAGGCATATTCACATTTAAAAGTTGTTGAATCTGTACTTCTTCAGAAATACTATGCTTTGCAGTGCAGACTAATCCATGGAAGTACATTTAGTCAGAAATTTCTGGCCATTTCTCTTGTTTCAACACTGGGGCAGGTCTGGTTATGGGGAAGGACTTTGATATTTGCTGAGGCATCTGACAAGTGTGATCTCTCTTCTCTGATTTATTAATCAAGTTTTACTGCAAAGCCACTGTGCCATGGGTGATTATATCATCCTGCCACTTAAGGCAGTCCAGGACTGTTCAGGAAGAGCCTTCCCCTAGATGTTAATTAGGAAAGTGTTAGTCTATTCACTCACCCTGGTGTATGCTAGAAAGTGTAACTCCTCTCCAGATTAGAAACGAGATTAGAACTTTCTCAGAATTCATAAAATTCTGGGATTTTCTCCTATTTGCTGCCTGAGGGTGAGCTCTGCAGGCCACGTGCTCGGTTGTTTTGCTTGTGCATGCTCCTGGCTCTGCACAGGGTCTGTGCACTCCCTAATGGCAGTGTGGGCATCCGGGTGCTGCTGGCTCTGGGATATCATCAGAGCTGGTGGAGCAGGTGTCCTGTTCTGCCCCCAGTTTTTCTGCTCTAGGAGCTGAGCACACCTTGCTTATTCCTTTTCATCAGACCCCCTCCAGCAGCACAAATGCCTGATCAGGCCCTCATGCACAAGGCAGCTTGCAGGAGGGTGCTGTACCGCTGCTGTCCGCTGCTCCCAAGCCAAGCAGCAGTCCCAGGACTCAGACAGACAGGGGAGCCAAAGGGTCGACACACGAGCACAGTTGTACTCCGTGCTAAGATATGACCCTGCCTTTCCATTTGCTGGCATCTTCATTCCGACCTTTCCATTGCTGGCACATCCCCTGGGCCCAAAGTATCTCCCTAGGACAGGTGGTTTAAATGCTACCAACAACTTGTTTCTCCACGTGTGGTTGTGAAGCTTTTGTTTGCACATTAGCTTAGAGCTAACATTAGAAGAGGTTGGAAAGGCAACATCCAAAATAAATCTTTCTGAGTTCATTTACTACACATGGCAGATTTACATGCATCAAGGTGTGGGAGCTTTGCAGCACTTCCCTAGGACATGTAAGCTCAGCCTCAAAATGATGGCATCGATAAATAAATGTATGCTCATAAAACTGCATTGACACTCATTGATCCCCTGTTACACCAAAGATTTACATGGCAACCTACTGTGTTTCTGTACTGGTGGTTGTAATTCTTGCACAACTTCCACCAGTCACCTGATTTCAGTTTTTTTGGTCTTGACTGAACAAGGGGTGGGGACCTGGCCTCACTAATGTCTGTGGTAAACCCCCCTTACATTCTCCAAGAGATTTTCTCAGCCCTTTTATGCAGCTCTAAATGAGGGGTTTTTGTGTGTGTTTCCAGCAAAGCAGGCCTTTGCATCTCTAAAGAGAGCTAAGTTGCAAAGACAGCACCATGAGACGCTACCACTGTAAATTATACAATGGGACTCAAAGGCAATGGCACAGAGGCTTCTAAAGAGGGGCAAAGCATCAGGGCTGCTGCACTAACATTTGTAGCACATATGTGGTTCAGCCCAGGGCCTGACCACACAGATTTCTCCCTGCTTGTGTGAATGATGCTCCCCAATGGCGAGAGAGTGTCTTGTCAGGTCTTTGCTAAGCTCATTGATTTCAGAGAATACAGCTAAGGTTATTCGTTGATGGTTTCCTGAAAGATCCTAGACGGCAGATTTCTTTATTGATATTAGTTGTGCAAATGTACAAATTCTATAAACAAATACAAGCCTTTCCTCTGCTACACAGAGACTAATGCAACCAAGAAGCCATTTCTGTAGTGCAGGGTCTTCAGCAGCAATGAATGTGTCTTTTGGTTTCAGTTATGAACATTGCTCTTCCCACCAGGCTCTGCTGCTGCCTAAAACACTGCCCTGCAAGCAGGACGAGGGATGAAGCCAATCTACCTGCAGTTATCAGTGCTGTAACTGCAGACTTGCAAAGAAACTAACAAATGAAAGCTGCAGGAAGCCTCTCATATGACTCGTGCATAAACACAAATATCTGAGATTTTTTTCTTATTTATCATTGGGTTATTCCTACATTGTGTCAATAAGAAGTCGGTCTAAATAACCTAAGAAGTGCAACAGATGGAGAATTTATTATGCATTCACTGGGAAGAAAGAAAGAAGGCAGCACTGAATTATCTGTTGAGAGAGAAAAAAGGAAGACAACATCTGTGTCTGCTCCTTACAAGAAATGGCTCTGTACTGTAGTATATTTCAGGAGTGTATTTACCTTTGTCCTGTGCTCCACCTTGGACTACAAAGAGACAAAAATAGCAAATGTTCAAGCACAGACGATGTCTTTGTGGCAGAACCCAGTCCTATAGAGATATCGAGAACATGTGACCAAGTTAACAAAGTTTATTCCTCCTCTTCATGTAGCTGGATTTCTCCAATATCACTAGAAGAATTCAAAAGTAGGTGACAAATATAGTTTCATATGTAGAATATGTTATTGCTGCAGAGATTTATTTTGATTAGATATGTTATTTACCTAAATGAGCAAGCAATTGCTTCATGGAAATACAGTGACTGAATGGCTATAGATACTGTGTTCACTGCTTCATCTTCAGATGGCTGTGTGCAATTTAACTGCAAGACCTTGCAAGCCTGACAGCAAAAGACATTACTGGGAGGAACTGCCAACTGTGGAATCTCAAAATTTTGTAACCAGGACCTTGAGCTTTAGCTACAGAAAGCAGAATTGAGTTTGGAGGCAAATGTGTGTGGAAGTGCACTGGCTCTGTAGTTTGCACCACACCCTGTCTGAAAAGGTTTACTGCAAGAGACAACACAACTATGGGAGCAAGATGTCAAGGTTTTCCCTCACGTATACAGGCGAATGACCATGAATTTTCCTTTTATACCTTTAATATTAGGTAATATCAAGCAGTCATGAAATAATCTTAAACAGATCCTACTGAGGGATTTTCCTAATATGGAGCCCATGCCCCATGCACACACTTTGGGGGTGCAGCCAGTATTTGCAAAAGTCCTGGCCGGGCTCCAAAGGAGCGACCTCTGTGGAGAAGAGCTGGAGAGGCAGCAGGGCCCCAGGGCCCGGCAGCAGGGCCCCAGCCAGAAGCAGCTCAGGGTTCGTTGCCTAGTCTGAGCCCCTGGAGAACATCAGGTCCAAAGGTGTCCTTCACTCACTCTTGCACTGAGTCAGATATCTTGCAGGCCCCGTAGTGGGCCTCAGCAGAATTGAGGCTGAAGAGCTAAACTTTTTGCACCTAAGGATTTTTATTCCAATCTTCACTAATAAAATCTCATGGCTAAGGGCTTGCTAGCCCCCTGTTTTAAAAGATCTTCTGGAACTTTTAATAGATGTGATTGTTCCCCAGAACTGTTAAAAACAACTGTGTAGACTACCAAATACAGTTCTGCATTGCCTAAAGCTGGGGGTGGCTACCATGGGTACTTCAGCTAGCTAGGAGATGGAAGGCAGAGCTCACAACAGCAGTCAGTGCTATAAAGCGTTGCCCCAGACTTAGCAGAATAAAGAATATAGGAAGAATATAAATAGAACTAAAATTTAGCTATCAGTAGTATGCAAGGATGATTGCTTAACTGATTATGAAATACTGCAACTTCTTAACCTCATGATTTGCTTCATAAAGACTTAATAAGGGGAAAATTCTGTTTTCAAAAATTAGTTTTGCTGAACATTTTTGTATAATGTGTGTAAAAAGCCAAAAAATATTGACAGGTATCACTGGGGTGAGGCAGAGGACCAAAAAACACGGCAGGAAATAAGTACCTGGAAGACGATGGGAAACATATCGGGGCCAATTTGCTTTCAATTTATACCAGCAAATTTACGGGTTAACTTCAATCAATACTGGCATTAGAATTATAAAAACAGAAAACTAATGGGAGAGAAATTAGATGATTAAAGCTTTTATGCCTGCCTTTCCTGGTACAGGAAGATAAAAAAAAATAATCAGAAACTAAAATAGACATATGAAATTATTATATAAATTAAAATCCAGAGAAGATAGATTGGTCAGAAAAATGCTAGACTTAAATGAGCATCTGAACAGCATCAGCTTGTTTCTGTGGATCTCCTGCTATTTATTGCATGGTTTGCTAATGAAAGGTGCCAGACTCACTCTTCTTACTGTATAACAACACACCAAGGGGTTCTGGATACAATACACGATGATACTAGGGTTTCTCAGAAGCACAGGCAATGCCAAATAATGCCATCTGGTAGCCAGGTTTTAGTCAGCAAATGCAAAACCTGGTGGAAGGTTATTACAAGCACACCAAAGCTTAATAATGCAGAGACATTAATCCTTTCTCCCCTGCCTGATTACCCCAGCAGAAAGTCTGCACCAACCTATTCTATGTGAATGATTTAATATACCATTTTTTCTTTCTTTCTCCTCTCTTTCTTTCTTTCTTTCTTT
>VXAA01002339.1:545253-695194 GCA_013399115.1 Anseranas semipalmata
TTTTTCTTTTTCTTTTTCTTTTTCTTTTTTTCCAGCTGGGCATGCTCGTACAGTGTCTAGCCTGTTTTCAGCATTGCCCCAAAGAAAAAAATAACAATGAAATAGAAAGAAAAATTCTACTACTTTGAACCCTGTCTTCCCAAGATACAGTCTGAGCCTTGAATTAATTTTATGCAAACAAACTGTACTCTTAAGAAAAAAAAGTATCATCTCTGAGCAGTCTTATCAGGTACAAAGATGGCATAAACAAGTATGATTTGAGCATGCAGCTCTCTTCTCATGTCTACAAGAATACCAAAAAGTTTTACTTAGGTCTTCGCTCTCCTACGTGCCTGAAGGCAGGTGAAAAGACAGTAGTACTGTAGATCCCCACTCCCAAGAGACGCTAACGAAGTACTTTGAATCTCAGGATTCCTCATCATGTCCTTTGCTGTGTCACTCCATTCACTAAAGGTTCTTCACAGCGTCAAGATCAGGGTGAAGACAGTTTGTGTGGATGCTCACCCTACTTTAAGGCCATCCTCTTGTGCCTGATATAGGAGGGTCAGGACAGGGTTTCCTTCCAAAAGCACTGTTGGAAAACAAGATTTGTCCAATGTAGAAATAGTACAGAATATTGGCTGCAATAAAAGACCTATTAACTGTCTTACTCTGAACCTTCCATGCCATTCAGGGCTGACTCTGAGCATATGCTATCTGCACTGCTATACAGAGCACACAGTCCCCTCCTCCTCTCCATTCAAGCCCATCTTGTTGGCCACACGCTGCTTGCCAAGCTGCCCCTCTGCTCTCAGCTGCTGTTTGGCTGATTTGTGCTGTCTCCAAGCTGCCTGACATGCACAGCCAGGGCAGGGACTAACTCAAGCTGAAAGGCAGGTGATCTCCCAAAGACAGCTCATCCTCCAGGGATGGAGAGCTATGGTGAGACAGCCTGTATTTTGGGAACATTAAAAGCCCGTTTTAATTTGTACTGGGAATGAAGGAAAAAAAAAAAAAAAAGCCACACTGAGGGTTGAAGAGCTGGTCTGGTGTCTGTTAATGAGCAGATAAAATGCAGAGTTTTTAGATGGAAACCGAACTCCATGGTGGTTGGCTCTGACACCAGCTCTGGTCTGCTCCTTGGGAGAGCTCTCCCAAGGAAGATGCCTCCATGTTGTTCTCCGTCAAAACCTGCAAGGTATCCACCACCAATGGCTGCTGGAGAAGGAAATTGAGCTCTCAAGGGAACAAGTATGTTCCCAAGATTTGCCCGCCTGGAGCATGAACCCAGGGTACTCAAGAAACACTCACCCTAGCAAAGCCGCCATCTGCTACTCTTTCTTTAAAGATCAAACTGTCTTTGTTCTAATGAACTCTTTGGTAGATGTGGAGACACCAGAGATGGCAGACAGGTTGTGAGATTTAGCAATGGAAAACTGGGAGACAGATGATGAATTGTTCACCATACAGAGGTGGTTCCTTCCTATGGCAAGCTTATCTACCCTCATCTCTGCAGGCAGCACAAGCCTGAACAAATAAATATAAATTATACACAGTACCCACAAAGCAATGAAAATATGCAATGGGATAGTGGTATATGTACTAAGATAGCCATATGTCCTTTATGAGTCCCCTCTGGCCTGCTGGATAGTGCCCTTAGCAATAGAATCAAAGAATCACAGAATCACAGAATGTATGAGGTTGGAAGGGACCTCTGAAGATCATCTAGCGGTAGATCATTAATAGCAGTAATTAATGGTAAGAACAGAACTGAATACTTCCTAGTGACAAAACATAGTTTTTGATTTTCTGTTTTTTTAATAAAGGAATTGTTGATGCACCTGCCTGTCCATATGCTCAACTCAGGCACATGCAGCAGGTAAAGCACGCCAGGCAGGTGCCCATCCCAAGGGCTCTGGGTCTGATTTCAGCACATGCCCTGTGGCTGTGAGCTTGCCCTGTGCCTCGGTTGCTCACCCTGAGGGCTCAGAGCACTTGGCAGAGGTCAGGGCAGGCACTGCTCTGCTTACTGGGCTCACGCTTTGCCTGTGGGAAGTTTATCAGCCTGGCCCGAAATGCTGTGTGCCGAGGTAAGACACCGGGAAAAGGGAGCTTTGTATGAAACAATTTTGTACATAGCATGCCCTTTCAGCCAGCAGCAAAGTGAGCCGATGTCCATGGCCTGGTGGTTATTAATGCCATCCCCTTGGTTAGGTGAGCTCAAAATAACTTTTTTTCTGCATCATTCTGCCAAGCTTGCTTAAAGCAATGGGTACCCCTGCAACTTTGTGCAGGTCATGGTTGCTGTTGGTTGACAGTTCACTTGAAATGAGAACATCCTCGGTGTTTTTCATTGTGGGTAAAGTTTTATAGAGAAGTGCCCAGGTGAGGCCAGTTTTGGACCTCACAACTAACATAACTAAAACATCATTTGTCTTTAGGGTAGGTACCCCAGTTACCATTAAAAGTCCAGGGGAAGCAAGGCTGAAAACTCAGTTTCAACTCAGCAGTGAGCTGAAGGTTGAGTAATAGCTCAGAGGCTGAAAACAGAGAAGTAAGAGGCAGGCTTTGGACTGAAAAAGCCTTGGTCAGATTTCAAGAGGTGATACCGTAGTGTTAGACTTGGAAATCAGGCAATGTTGGACAGAAACAGAACAGAAACCTTCCTCGGAAAGCATACATTATTTGAATGTTTCTGGCATTTACACTGATAACCTGTAAATACAAATAAGCTTGTTCTAGAATGTCTTAAGGTGTTCAATAGGAGTAGACTCAATTGTGATCTAGAGGAACTTCTCTGAGGCACAGAGAAAGATGTTGAATGTAACTATCATTTGCATAATGGAGAAAATGGAGTGATATTTCCAACCAGACTGCGTACTTCCATAGCAGGGAAGGGTTGCTGGGCATGCCGTGTGAACCTATTGAAAGTCTGTAATCTTCTGTTGGGACAGTGGAGGGAATCCTGCATAGGTAACTTGGCATATAGTTTTCAATCCTTCTAGAACCATATATGCAAATCTGCCCAGCTAGGGTGTTCTTTCTCCCCTCCATACTTAAATACTCTCCATATTCACAGCAGGAGTGCTCCTGCAATGACCTGCTTGGCAGCAAGCAGACCTCTGTGGTGTAAACCCATGTAGATTCATGAAGATAAGTATGACCTTCACCCTTCTGTTTTCCCATTAGGTCTCCATCCAGCTTGCATGCCTCGTCCTTTTATGCCTGTTCCATCTGACTGTCTTAAACAAGTGTGACGGAGACTCCTGACATCTCTGTCTGGTGCCCTGGTGATGTGTCACTCTCAAAACACTCAAGCAGAAATGGGATGGACGAGGTGCCTTCAGCTCAGCAGAAACATTGAAGCCCTCCAGGAAATACTTCAGTGAAGCTGAGGTGATGAGTGGAAAAAGGAGACAGGGCTGGGGAGGGAAGAAAGATGATTTTTTTTATTATTATTTTAAACATATGTACTTTTCTTGATTCATAATGGGAATTTGGGTGGGATGCACAGCTGGGAGGACAGAGGGAGAGGCTTATTTTTATTACGAAAATATGTACTAATTGTGGCTGAAAGCAGAGAAGGAGGGTGGGACTGTACATGATGGAGAAGCCACCTGCAGTAGAGGTGGGAAAGGAAGAGAAAAAGGGCAAAAGGATACTACATTTTTCATATTTGTCAACTGAATATATAACTATTTCTCCTCTAGTGGCTGAACACCAGCTGGCCAGGCAGCCTCAGAGCACAGACAGTAACTCAGATTCAGCTCCGCTCCTGGCAATAGCTTTTATGGTGTGGTTCTAGCACCTTGTACTTAGACTTGTGTGAACAATTGATTTGGGGTGGAATTAAATGTTTCAGTTGACCCCAAACTGACATTTGTTTTCACTCAGTCATCTAAAAAACATATTCCTTCCAGGCATCAATTTGTATTATGCTTGTGTTTGTTTGAATACAAGTACTGGAAATGCAGGCAGGCATGATTTATACATGCAAGAAATTGGAAAAAGTTCCTTTCTTTCCCAGCAGTGAAAAATCCAGCAACGTCCAGATCACTCACCCATGCTACAAGAGAACTTCATTTGAGCCTTTTCCCTTCAGAGAAACTTTTAACCCCCAGACTATGGGTGATTCTGAGCTGTAGGGTATATGGTCAGGACTCTGTCAAATGACTGACTATTGGTGTTTATGCTGTTAAGGAGACAGGCACGTAGTTGCTCCACACCATGGATGAATGTCCAAATGCTGTTTTTCTCAATGGCTACCGTAGAGCTCCATCCAAAATTGAATAGCTTTATCAGAAGAGACACATATCATAGTGCTAATTAATCTCAAACTATTTGGCAGAGATAGTTCAGGCAGCGACTCAAAGAGCATTATTTGCATTCATAGATTAATGGCTGCTCGTCTGAGGTTTTTTGAGCCTAACTTCATTTCTATTAATACCCAGATTTAAATATGTATCACTAGCACATTGTTACCTGGGGGCCTCACAGACAACCTTGCTGAGATATGCTCGAGGGCTTCTACCATGAGTGCCAGAGATATATCTTGTTCTGCAGTAAACAATGTAAACTCCAGTGGGCCCCATACCTCTTCTGAAATAGTAGAAATTCCACTGCTTCCAATTACTATTCTAGTTTTCTCTTAATTTAACTGAAATGATTCAGCCCTGCTCCTGTAGAAATGGTTGTTGGGCCAGTGACCCTCAAGAGGAAATACAGCAAGATACTTTTGGTTCTGTTTCTCTGAAGTCATGTGGGCAGCTAAAAAGGCAGAAGGACTCCTAATTCCCATTGACTACCTTCTGCTTTCACCTTTGAAAATCCCTGCTGTGCTCCCAACTGCATGCTTAGGAGTCTAATACCTTTGAAATCTACTCCTGCAATGTTTCACCCTTTATGCAGCAAAGTGCAGTATTTTATGCCTGGTTGAATGAGAAAAGGCATGTTAAGGAGCAGATGAAAAGCAAACTTCAGGTTGCTACTCCCTCAGTTCCAAGAACTAAAGATTTTTGGTAAGGAAGGAAGGAAGGAAAGGAAAAAAATTAGGGACGTACTGATACCCTCTGAGTCTCTGGCCAAGATTTAACTACTCTCCCATTCAAACAAGTTCTCATTGTGTGGAACTTTCTGTAAATTATCATTAACCACAACATGACTGCTCTATTCTGCTTATCCAGTATGCACACTTAACAGCATCTGTCAACACACATTACTTGCCTATGTCTACTGGGATAACTTCAGTATGAAAAACTACGTAAAAACCAAACTCTTGTCCAGCTATTCTGCCACTGTTCACTATGAAAACACAGTAAGCAGATAGATATAGCTCAGGATAATACATGAAGTCTCAAAGGCAAAACACTTTTTTAGGCATCAGGTAATGTTCTGCTAATTTTTCTGTTCTTCACACCCAGAAGTTGGCCAGGAGGTGCCCTTGAGAAGAGCTTTACATTGTCTTCATTGAGCTCCACAGTGAAAAAAAGCTCCCAAGGGACCGTGCATGAAGCAATACAGAGGGTGAGTCAATTAGAAAATCATCCATGTCATGTGATGCAGGAAGTTCTGTGGCTGGTATAAATACTACAGTTTTCCCATAAATAGAAGTGAGGAAATTGTTGCTCTAAAACTTGAATGTGTAGCTAATTTGAGCCTAATTTCACAGAGGGTTGTTGAGGAGTTCCTATTTGTAACTATTTGGTGATTAAGCATAGCTTGTGCATCTGAACCTCTTTGTCTATTCATTCTGCTTTTAGACTCATAGCAGCAGATGCCATACCAATTCACTACAGAAGATGATTCAAGCAGAGATTTCTCTCTATTTTGGGGATTTGCAAAGACTTCCTCAGCCTTCATAATTCTGCTCATTAATTCCTTGACAACTGCCATAAATCTTGAATTTTGATAACTCACCCATTAGCCCAGACAAGCAATGCACAACCCTTGGCAAAGCTCAGGACCTGTCTTTTGTATTGCAGAGAGAAAGTAACAAAAAATATCTGGCTTCTTCCTTGAAATTTGAGACTAATACCTCTACAGTACACTTTGGTTTTCACTGCCCAGAAAAAAAGGTTGATCCTGGGATTTCCTAGGCCTAATTCTTTTTTTCAGTTAGGCTGCATTTTACACTGGTGTACTTTCATTTAACTTAATGAGATTTACAGTTTTCCAATGAATAGAGAATCATTAATCATACATTGTAGCTTCAAACAAAATCCATGGACATTTTTCTTGTTTTAAAGAAAACCCCTCCTGCCTCTTCCAAAGTCCTGTATTTCACAAAAGGTTTCCCACTACTCGGAGACTAATCAGTGACTGGAAATCTGTGCCTCCAAAGGCCATGGACTCAAGAAAATAAATAATTAGATCGCCACCAGCTGTCTAAGTTACAAGTGATGTCACTGTTGAGATTTGTGTTTCCCCACAAAGGAGATAACCAATGTTATCAGGAAAGAATTATTCTTAAGTACCAAATTATTTGACATATTAAGTGCGAAATTTTAGTCAAGAAAACACATGCAAAATATTTTCCAGCATGAATAAACGTTAAAAGTTTGATCTTTGGTGTATAATCTGTAACAGACATACAGAAATGGGTAGGAATTTATGAGATTATTTGATTTTTAGCTAAGGCATATGTGATGAGAACATAGTTAACTGGGAATATTGATAGCATCAGTAAAGGCCAGACCTTTTGGAGTATTGAAAAGGAAGTGCTTATCTATTTGTTTAACACTTGCATTTTCAACTGCAAAACTGTACAATCTTTTCCTGGAATCTTGATATTACCACAAACTTATTTTTCCTAATGTCTGTTTAGAGAGAAAACAACAATATGGTTCTGTAAGTCATTCCATCCCAGAAAGTCCTCCTAAATATTGAAGTCAGTGTCCAAAAGGACAGATTTAAAAGGGGCACACAGTGGGCAAAGCCTTCATTATCAAGCTTCAAACGAACAGGTTATTTGCAAGTTACCAGTTACATGCTACTATCAGTTTTTCCATTCACTGTGACTAGGAACATGCTTTGATGGGGACACTTCAGGTCTGGGCCACAGTCATACTCCACATCCCACTGGTGTTCATGTATGTAGTTAAATAATTGCTATTAACGATGACAAGGCTCCAAAATGAGCTGGAGGTGGCTTTTGAGTTTTCCAAACTAGGTGTCAATTGATGTTTATGCATACACATTGCTGTGATCCACCTGGACATCCAAGCCCTGACAACAGAGGTCTGGCTGTTACCCTTTCCTTTCAGGTCAAATGGAAGTACTGCTGGAAGTATGGGGGTACAACCTGTTCTCTCAATAGAAATCATAGAACCCCCCTGCATTCCTAACTCTTTTTGCATGTCATAGATTTAATAACCAACAAAATAATGACAGCTGCATCTTTCTATTTCTTAAAGGCATGCAGCTAACACTGCTCAGAAAGACAAACAACCTGGGAGGAAGGGAGCTGGGAAGGGAGAAAGCCTGCTTGACTGAGGAAAGAAAAGCAGTGTAAAAGCTTCCTGAACACATTCAGCAAAAATATAATTACTAAAACAGCCTTGAAAGGAGGGAGTTAAATTACTGAGTGTGGCTGTGATCATTTTCCTAGTTTAAATTACTCTGGTATAAATGAAATGAAATGAAATAGGACTTGGACTCTGCTAATTAACCACCCTACCCACAGGTGATCACAATATGTGCCATGTAAGATCCCTGCAAAAGCAAAATTTATACACCTAGACATGACAAGTGTGCATATTAAAACCATTTTTGCAGTTTACAAGAAAAGTGAAGTCCTTTGATAGCTAACAAGGAAAATTATAGATGGGGGGATGGTATGGAGAAAATTCTGCATACATTTACTTATAATGATTTAGACAACATTTCTCTTGAATTAGTTCATTTTAAAAGAGAACAAAGGGTTTGTCCTGCTGGGTAGCTTTTCAGCAGGGATGCCCTGCCTGCCTTATTTCAGAACTGCAACATTATGTGGTTTCAATTAGTGGTAGCACTTGCAAAACTAGTAACACAGACATTTTGGCATGAAATCTGACTCCAAGGCGGTGAAGGGTACTTAAGATCTACTCAGGGATGGGTGGAGAAATACAGTATATTTGAAACAGTGTTGATCATTTGTCATAATGGTGTCATTTCTGAAAACCTCACCATATTTTTATAGGCTTGGCTTTTCATTTCTTCTTTGCTTCCCTGTTTTAGAATTTGCTTTCCACTTATCTAGCATCCCCATTTCCTGTCTCTTTTGTCACCTGGCTACTTACCAGGCCCTCAGCTAAGTTTTCTTCAGGCTTTTAGGGCAACCAAGCGTCCTAGCTAAGCATGCTCAAAATGCTATAGTACTTAAAATGCTTAGCATTTACAGAGTCCTCTTCATCTTCAAAGTCCTTTGCAAATACTAGCTACAATAAGAACAATCCTGTATTGTCGGGGACTGATTGGTTTAATAGTCCTCCCATAACGGTGTGGAGCAATTTCTAAAATATCCTTTTGAGGCAACTGTTAATTCCTCTAATTTTGCAGTCAGGAAAGCTGACTTCTGTTGCTATTTCACATCAATGTAAGTGCCTCTCGTAATACATCTGCTGGCAGAAAAAAAGCCTGTGCATGATTCAACAAAGTTTCCCACTCCTACTTACCCCAGATTTCTTGATAGGCAGGTGACATTTTGATGAGCAAAATAACAAAAGTCACTGCTGTGGTGATAGACATATACAATATTCCAAATATCCACTGAAAGACATCTTTAATACAGGAATGAAAGAGGCAACTGCTTGACAAGATTTGAACATGTGTAACTATAATATTTTTAGCAATAAAGTCAATAATTTGTCTTGCTATCACATCTATCATGGTGCTAAAGTAGTTTTTACCAAGACTTTCCTCTATGCTATGCTAGTATGGTGATTGTCAATAAACATAGTATAGCTGAAAGAAGACTACAGCACAGATATAAGAACATTTTTCTCAAGATTTGCATTCCTAATTTCCACTGAAGGACTTAGATTTGTTTGGGTAGTGCCTAAGGTTGTAGATCAAAAAGGACCCTGATGATTTTCACTGTGTATTTGATTTGCTAGCCTAACTTTGGTAATAGAGAGTATAAAGAATCTTGCTTTAAAATCACACATATTTGGCTATGTTTCATTTTGATACTTGTGGTTGCTCTCAAGCTGAAACAGAATTTAGTATTCAACTGAATTCAACAGGATGCAAGGGTATGGCACAAAGCTGTGCCAGGAGAGGTTCAGACTGGACATTAGGAAAAAATTCTTTACCGTGATGGTGGTCAAACACTGGGACAGGCTTCCTAGCAAGGTGGTTGATGTCCCATGCCTGTCAGTGTTCAAGAGGCATTTGGATAATGCCCTCAATAACATGCTTTAACTTTTGGTCAGCCCTGAAGTGGTCAGGCAGTCGAACTAGATGATCTTTGAAGGTCCCTTCCAACTATCCTGTTCTGTTCTGTTCTATTCTATTGGACTGCTGAGTTATTCTCTTGTCTGGTCAACAACATTTATTTTTATCAGTGTCTACCTCAACCATGCTCGCACATTTGTCTGGACTCACTCACACTCATGCTAGGAAGTGGCAACTCTCTTCATGGTCCTTGTAACAGAAATGTCTGGAGAGTACAAAAGAGCAGTTGGACCTCTGTGATCAGACTCACGTGAAGTGTAGTTCAATTGATTTAGAGCTAAAACACCAAATTTACCCCACGCTTTTCTGCAATGAGAGAATCTTATTTAGGTAACAGTCTTTCTTTTTACATGACAGGTAATCCACAGTGATCCACAATCATACAAGCAGGCGTTTCCCAATTTCATTGAAACTGCTTAACAGCTTTATTGCAATTCTAGGAATAAAGATGATCATATTTCTCTGACTTACAAGTAGGTTTAATGCACTGTGCCATTTGCCACCATCCTGATGGGCTTTTTGTGTGTGTGTGATCAATACATGTATTAATGCTAATAAAACACTTACGGAGTTTCCCAGATGTAGACATGGCCCCTTAATCCTTCCCTGTTCTGCTGGGGATAATCATTTTTACAACATGAGATCACTTGCACCAGTGAAGTGCATTTTAACACCTTTCGCTGTTATCTATGTGAACTGATGATCCTAATAGAATCCCAGCAGTGCATTTAAACTTTATTTCCTAGGTTAATCAGGCTAAAAGATGGTTAACTAAGTTTCCCGAAGGGGACCTTCTTTACATTAAAAAAAAAAAAAAAAAAAAAAGATGCTGCTGGAATTGTTCATCAACAGAAATTTTGCTCATTGAGAAAAGAAAGGCAGCAACACTATGAAAAGAAAGGGTGATTTTCTCTTATAGTGGACAGCATGGCGCGCGCACACACACACACACACAAAAAGGAAAAAAAGAGAAATATTTTCTGAACAAAGAAGTCAGGCCAGTTCCCTTCTTGTTTTTGATCTTTAATCCCTTCTCTCCCAAGTAGAATGGCAAAGGAGCCCTTCTCTCTGTCTAATAAATAGCTAGCAAAGGCAGGCATTCAATGCTATGTCCCTTTGATCAGCACAAAGCTGTCAGCTCCTGCCGCTTTTTTTTCTACCAGCTCTTGTTCCTGGTTAAAAGTGGAAGTAATACCCCCTGAAAGAAATACCCTAGGTGTCCTGCAAATCATCAATCCTATTTTTTTCTCCTTGTTGTTTTTCTGTGGCCCACCCTCCTGGCTTGAACAACCTTCTTACTAACACCCCTCTTCCTCTTTCCACCCTTTTTCCAGAATACCACTTTCATTTGATACGCAATTCAGCGTGCCAGTCTGACCTACTGGGACCTTGCTGTCTGAGACTCTACCACTGTGCAGACAGGGGAAACCTTCTTTCTAGCAATAAACAATGTTTACCTTCATACATTTATCTTCCAGTAAAGGAATATAAAAATACTTCACAGACACAGCAAAGGGATTTTTGGAAATTAGCTCTTAATAATTTATAATAAAGCTTTGTTTTAAAATAATAATAATAAGAAAATATTACAGGCTGTGCTTGACCGAGTCTCTGAGATCCCATTTTGCTCCAATCTTTAGGCTGCTGCATTTCAGACCACATCATTGCATCTCAGCAGTAAACAGTTTGCAAATGCTTCTGCTTTCTGACAGGTCACTCGGCGCATTTTAAAGCAGGCTCCTTGTTTACTGCTGAGATTATCTGCAATCTGCATTTCTGCTCATCACGATATCAGGACCTGATATACAGTTTGCAAATATTATGCAAAGGAAATAATTCACAAAGGCAAACAATTCTAATCAAATGTAGAACATGAGTCTGGCTCGTAATGGGAGAGCAGGGCAGAGGCTCTGGTGTCTGTGTGTGTATGTGAAAGGGTTGGAGGGGGGAGGAATGGGGGAGTAAGGAAAAGAGACTGTATAACAGATCAGTATTCTGAGACAATGTCATATCCTTTGTGACCTGTAATGATGTTTAAATACCTTTGCCATTTCCCCCAGTGATTGCTGCACTGGGTGCTTTCTGTGTGCCTACAGAGATATGTTTTTCAAAAATCAGGATGGAGTGAATGCCGCTCGTTGTTCTGGCTGCAAAATGTCAAACTGCAGTGGAAAGAAATACAGCATTGCAGTGGTGGTGCACTGAGGCCCCCGGTAGGAAAGCAGGAGCTATTAAGTGGAAAATTCCTGCAGAGGACGTGTTTCCATTTCTAATGCGAAGAAAGAGGGTGTTGTTTGAGGCTGGCAGGTCTGTGGAAAATACAGAAAACACAGGGAAGATGAGAAAATGACCTCATTGAACTCTGAGAACTTAAGCAAACAAACAGCTTCGTCCAACATACCACATTCTTGCAGCACTTCTGCCCAAACAACAAATTGACCTATAAGTTATATAATCACCCACAAGCCCCTGTGCCCCATGTAAATGTGGGGAGGGGGAAGGGGGGTTTCACTGCAAGGATAGCGAGGCGGGGAGAAGCAGTAAACCTGCTCCAGTAGGAAAAAATATATGGGGGTGAGCTGCCTGCACCCCCACACCACCACCTCTCCACCCCAAATGTACTCACATGAGGTTCAGGTTTAATTGCGCTCTGAATACCAGCAGAATGATGGCACTGGTTGTTTATTATAGTATGAATTATTTCAGTACAGCATAAATTTTCCATTTCAAAGGATCCCGAATGCCTGCAGGGAAGGGACTAGGTTTTGTGAGCAGAGGGTGGCCTCTGTAAAAGTTGGTGGGGATTTCTTCTGAGTGGTGGTTAAGACTGCATTCTTTGAACCTGGTTAGGGGGGGCTCTGTGGAGCATGTTTAGGGTCTGCGTTTCCCCCTGTAGAGGCCCCCTGTAGTGATGGCTTGGAATGCCTGAGCTACCATTTTATGTCAACTGAACAAATCCTCGTGTAAAAATGCAGAGGCTAACCAAAGGCCATGGGCTCGGTTGTTGTTGTTGTTGCTCTACATAGAAACAGAAAAGGAAGGTGTATACCCCCATCCCCAACAGCTGAGTGTGCTGAAAGGTTTGATTCGTTGTACGGATGCTTGTGTCACTGTATTTCCAATAACTAATTAATTGAACATAACAGAAAGAAAGTTATTAATTGGCAGAACAGCAGATAAACCATAATTTTTAGTTCACAGTAATATTACTTACAAATCAGAAAAGTGCTTTTCTCTTAACCAATAGTAACTTTGCTGTAGAAACACATTCTCCACTACTGTGTTAACAGCAATGTGTGCTCTCAATGTTTTTTTTTGTTGTTGTTTACACTGTTAAAATCCTGTTGTCTCCCAGTTACAGATGATTTAATGCACAGCCAAAATGTGCTCTACCATCCAGCATTTTGCATGGACTTTGCCTGTGATAAACATGTTAGTTTTGAAAGGTCCTTGCAACTTTAAATACTGCATGATACTTTAAGGAGATGCATAAATATAAGCAGATGATAAAGTGTTTGCTCTAGAAGGTGAGCCATTAAAGCATATGCATAGGAACGACGAAGACTCAAATACTGCCAGTAAAGAAAAAGCAGCTGACACAAGTCATAAAATGCAGATGCACATTCAAATTTCATGGAAGCTGCTATTTTGATCCAGTGGTTTGATCCATTCTGTTGTTAGATTAGGGACCACTGGCCCTGAATGCATTGAGGTATAATTCAGAAAACCCCTGCAGCTATAAGGAGCTGACTAGATGCAATGCTCAGCTTCTCTCACCAAAACATTTTAGAGCAAGATAAAGTGAATTAAAGATGGGTGCTGAGAACAAAGTCATACCATCCCAAACTTGATCCAAAAATGCAAACCTTTCCACTTGCAGCTTTTGCAGAATGTGATTAAATTACTATTTTTTTTTTGTTTGTTTCCAGTTTGACACGTCTCTGAATACCTGGAGCACAAGGGGAAATGACAGAATTGTATGCTTTGAAAAAAAAATATGCACGTACAAGATTTTCAGCATTATTTTGCAGGCATATTTCAAGTTGTTTGGACAAAGATTAAGAAAAGTGGGCAAAGTTTGGGGCACGTGGCTAAATCAGACTGAAGCTCTCTCATGGCAGCTAACTATCACTTTTTGAGGCTACAGATGTTGCCTTTTCAGGTATGGAGGAGACACTGTTGTAGCGTTACAAAGGATAAATAATTCTAATTTGTGCAGCTCACATCTGAAACCAAATTTGCCTGGAATCCAACCTTCTTTCAGTTTAACCCTACATCCCTGCATCCTCTGCAGCACAATGGTCAAAAGACATTCAAGAGCTCCACAGTGTTGTATTATTCCCTTTCTGGGAATGTTTAACCAGGGCAAACTATATAGTGCAGCATTTCTGCACGATGCCATGGATTCTGTTTCTCTTTTCCTTGTGCTGTGTAACTAAGGGGCACTGTAAGGGGCGCATAACTTAGAGACGAGAACAGCTTTCTCCTCCACACTCTGACAGGAAATAAAAAGCTCCCAAAAAACTCAAGAGAAAAACAAACTTTGTGAATGACAAATAGAAGCATTGCCAAAACAAAAGAGTTTCCTGCATCTAATAAAAGGAAAAAGGCAGAGTTTTGCTCATCCATATCTTGTGGCTGCAAATGACAAGAAACAAAAAAACATAAGGAGCGCCCCATGGATCGTTAGGGCTCTAGAGTTTAGCACCCATTGCAGGATTAACTCTTCTGAGTGCAGGGCTTTGCTTACAATTTCCCTCTGCATTTTATAGGTTTGGTTTTTTATGTCTTTTACATAGTAGACTGAGCTCATATCAGAGCTTTTGTTTTGAGTTCAATTTAGAAGACTTTAGATATCTAAGGAGACTGCTAAGGGGCTATTTTAAACAAAAACGTAGATAAATCTGAGCGATGAAGTACAAACCTGAGCCAAGCAGAGTGCAGGCAAGCCATGTTCAGCTCCTGCCAATGCACCTCAGTCCAGCCCTAAGTTGTGCTTTCAGAAGTGTGCAGAAACATCTGGTCAAAGTAAGTTGTGTGGAGGCTTCATGAAGAATGAATATAGGTGAGAGAATAAACCAAAAAAAAATATTGCTTCTTGAGTTGTCCTTCTTTGCCTCACAGTATCAAAAGACCTGGAGTAAAAGAGCCACAGAAATGATGGATCAGGATCTGGCCTTTATTTCTTTGTTCTTTTATTTCAAATCAACATGTTCATCAGGAAGTCTGACACAAATGATGCCAGCACTGAGGCTGGGAAACGTGAGCTGTCAGCATGCCCAAGTTAGCTTCAGCACTGCCAATTTGTTCTGACCAAAGTGGAAATAGGACCCTTGGCCTCTGACCATTGACGGAAGCCCTACATTCTTGCCCCTGGATTTTACTATCACTGATCATATGGGTCTGGTTTTCTACTTTTTACAAATGTTAGAGCCTGAAGGAGATTTTGAGATCATGGACTGTGAAAGATCCAAGTGTGAATCAGTCTCCCTCCTTGTTCTGCGGTTCAGGTGATCCCCAGTTTGGACAACTGGATGGTGAGGACCCCAGGACATACTGAAAGAGTAAGTTTATGGTTTTATCTAGATGCAGAAAGAAAGCCTGTTGGTCAATGGTTTCATACTGAAGCAGGGGAAAAAAAAAAAAAAAAAAAAGAACTGTCACAGTAGGATGTATACACAGAACTTCCATGCATAAAATATTTGTAATCTGCCTCAGCACTGACAAGATAGAGACTTTTATTTTGTCTCAGAAGCCACAGCTCAAGATGCAGGTCCTGCCTAGGAGGCATAGAAGGCAATAAGAGTCATCAGCTGTTTAAAAACCATGACTTGGGAAAGCATTGTTCAGCCTATAGAAGGAAAAAGACAGGGCTTTTAAACACTTAAAGAGCAGCTGCAAAAGAGGAAGTAATCTTTGTTTTCCATGTCCATTGGAAAGAGAAATGGCTCAAATTATACTAAGATTTATCTTGGACTGTACGAAAAGTCTTAGGTTGAGTGACAGGAGGAAGTCCAAGTACAGAACTAGAAGCATTTCCCTGAATGCAGAGCCTAATGCATACCAGAAGAAATACATAAACCGAAGGGTGGATCAGTTTCTGCTTTGAAAAAGGTTTGATTCAACCAGGGGTTTAGTGCTGCTCAGCTAGGTGTGGCTCAGCTAGGTGCTGCTGGCCACTCATGTAAAAGCATGGTGGCAGCCGAGGACCAGTATCTGAGAGTGATGGTGCAATGGAAGGTTTTGGAATGGTTTGGACCTTGTCATTGTTCCCGGTTTCTTGAAGGATCTAAGTCACAGTAGAACTCTACAGAGATATAGATTCAGATATAGATTTTTCTTACAGCAAGTGATCTGGCAATGAGGAGAGTTTGATTAGATTGTCTGCAGACAGAGCTGTTGGCAGTATATGAGCCTAACCATTAAAATGGAAACAAGGCTAAAATTTGCCTCCTCTGTTGAAAATAATTTTCAATAGATCTTCCTCCAAATATAAACTAGAGAAGCAAAGTAAAATTGCACATGAGGTAAGACTATACAGATACTAAAGACCTGTGTCAAGATCAATCAATCAACTTCATGATTTCTCTTACCTAAGTCTTAAGGAGTGTTCCTTGGAGATCATTAATTTCTATAATGTGCATTACTAAAAGTAGTCCGTGGTGTCCAGGGAGAAGCAATAACAGAGGCTTTTAATACACTTCATCTTCTGCTTTAGAGTGTGATTCACATAGGTAATGAGTATGATCCATCCAGAATGGTGGGAATGTTACCTACTGTCACTAAGAAAGAAGTATTTGGTCTTATTCAGCCCCATAAGCCCCCCAACACATAGAAGCTAATTGCAAGAATTAAAGCACACCAAGGCACTCAAGCTCCACTCCTGTGGGTTTGGGGAGAAACAACACATTTAAACATTCCAGCTACAGTTCCCTTGGCAACATACATAACAACAACTCACTAAAACTATGGGTTTCTGTTTTCTTAACCCTTGAGAACATTGACTGACTGAATACTTCCTTGAGGAAACAGTTCAGTCAACCAGATATACTCAAACACTCTTAAATCCACCAGTCCTTTTCTCCTTAAAAAAACAACAGCAGCTGAATTCCATGTCAAACTGATCTCCTCCCCTAGCATTAAAGGGTTTAATTCAAACAAATGTGCATACCATTAGCAAACCCTCCATAGAAGTCTGCATAAAAAAAAGAGTGTAAAAAAATCCCCAAACATCAATGTTTAAGATCATTATAAAGTTCCTAGAGATCAGAGGACACACGGAAAAATACACAATGAATTTTATAAAGCACATGAGTATTCTTAAGAGCAGAAACAAAACAATATTAGCATTTATGTAGAGTATACAACACAATATTTTTCCTGTCAGTTATTATAGTAATGATAATGTCTATAGCAACTTTATAATGATTCCTCTGAGAATTTCAAATACTTCATAAATAATAACTAATACCATGAAATAATATTTACACCATCTTTGTGAAATACATGAGATCTGCCCCAGAGTTTATTCCACTGCCCAATGAACTAGAGTCTCTTGTGATGGTATCACATTGCTCCTTAGCAGGGGCTGTTCCTATCACACAAAGGTTTGGAAGAGGAATGTCCATCTAGATCCATATGCAGGGTGTTGGAAGTCACCAGACCTCACAAAGAGCTGCTGTAGATTTGGGTTGTCATTAGCAGGCAGAATTAATGAACATACAAGATGTCAGTTCTTAATGGTTGCAGACACCACTGGTATTTTACAGTTTATTTAAGACAATGGTCTGACCCCTATTGTCTTCCATCAGAAGTTTATGTTTATGAAAACATTAAAGAATGATATCTCCTGAAGAGCTTTAGCCCCGGCTAGGTGGTGGTGATGATGGTGCGTCATCAAATGGTGTTTAGCAGTTGTCTGAAGGAAGCATAACTTGCCTTCTCAGCATACAAGAAGTGACCTGATGAGGCTCATAGGAGAGCAAGAGAAACCATCAGTACCTATATTAAACATATGACTACTCCTTTACTACCAGTGCACTGATGCACACTTAAACAAAGGAAGAGTTGAAGGCTGTGAAACTAAATCATGGCTCAAACAGATGTCAGTGCAGTCTAAAGCAATTACCTTTCATAACTCACATTTTCTCCCTTTCTCTCCATAAGCTTTAATTTTGTTTTTCTCAAAAGGAGCCTGTGTGACCTTCCCTTAGATCTTCCATCCCATGATGGTGAAGACCATTGCTGCATTTTGTAGCTTCAAGCAGATACAAGAAAAAGTAAGTACCCCTGCAAAATTGTTTAAAGCTCTTTAAGCCTTAATCATCTAAGGCTCCATCACTACCCTATTGCTCTCCATCCATGGAGAGTGCTCACCTGCTCCTCTGCAGCAGCTCCTATGTAAATCACTGGGAAGCAGAAACCACGCTCCTCCTCCACCCTCAGGCTTAGCACACAACAGTTTGCTAAAGATTATGCAGCATCCTTGCTAATGTGTGGTTGCCAGGGCATCCTTGTTCCCTAGCCAACTACTGTACTAAGGCTTCACTGGCAGCCATCCAGCTGTGCTTCATTTAGGAACCTCTGCAGCAGTAAAGGGCGTGTTTTCCCAATTTACTGGAGAAGTCAGTCAGTTTGTTTCTTTTCTCCTGAAGACCCTAAGTACTTGGGAAATCAGAAACTTTTCACAGAGGACTGTAAGACAGGGAACCTCTCCTTTCCCTTTTCTCTACAAATAAGAATTTAAATCTTGTTGCAGAGAGCTTGGGTTTTGCACTAAACCAGCCAGTGTGGATCCTACACACATATCAGTGTGGCACCGTGCCAAGACCAGCACAGGCACAGAGCCACGCTGACATGGCGATACCTTCCACAGTGGAGCTGGGAACTGTTTAGTTTTGTTCTGTGCAGTGTGGAGGTATTGTCTTGGCTGGGAGGAGAAAAGGTGTCTTAGTATGTGCTGCTGTTTATAAACACCCTGTTTCTCTCAAGATTTTACAACACCACTACAACACAAATCCCAGCTAACATTGCTTTTAATGTCAAGTTTCCTTGGGCCAACTGCATGTAAGCTGGAAGGAGTATGATGGCACTAGATAGATATGAAAAAGTGTCTCACTTGCAATTTCAATGTGTTGGTGACATCCAGAGTTATTACGCCAGGGCCAATTCCAGGCTGCAATTCTGCTCAATGGCTTGAATGGCCTTCAGTTACAGAAGCTGATTGCAGGATACATGGTGCCAGCAGCAGGTGCAAACTGTTGCTTTTGCATAGCACATGTCCTGAGAGATGAAGAAATGGGGGATGTACATCTAAATGGAGATAGCACTTACAGGGTTTTCTATTCCTGCTTCCCCCAAAGTAGGAAAGGGTTTCAAACACTAAGGAAGAGATAATTTAGACAGAAAAAATCAATAAAAGGCAGGTGCCACTATCAGCTGTCGCTGATACACCCAACAACTATCATCTATTTGTCAGTCCTTCATCTGAGAATTAATCCAACCTAACCTATACATACCCTGGAATAAGCAAGGGGAATGGGCAAATAAAGTTTCCTTTTTGAGTCTCTTTATTTTGAAAAGACAAGTAATTGAACCCTGTGTTTAAGAACAGGAGAGCTGCACCAACTCAAGTTTTGGAGGTCTCTTTAAAACCTTAGGCAATTTGTTATGATGGCATCTATACAACAAGCTGCTAAATCAAGCAACACTGTATAGTCAAATCTTGGCACTCTTTTTATCTGTACTACTTAGATGTTAGCTTACACACTGGTTGTAGTTTGGGAAAAGCCAACTAGGTTCTCTAGACAGGGGAAGTCAAGTCAAACTAAAGCCCAGATCACATTTAAGGCTTCTCCCTGCAGGATGGGTAAGTCTCGCTTAAATCACTATTCTGAGGCTGCAAGCACAGCTACCAAGGTCAGAAGAGATGCAAGGTGGGTCTAGTTCCCAAAACAAAGAGTGGATTAAAACAAACCAACAAGCCAGAATTTGGTTTTTGTGCAGTGTGTGAAAGAGGAATGTGTAGCTCTTAACATAGTCCTACGGGACTTGCAGAATTCAGTGACTTGCTCTATACAAACTTTCACTGGAGGAATGTGCAGGTAGCAAAAGTATTTGTGATACCAATTAAAGATTAGAAGATCCTCGGTTAGAAAATGCCCCTTGGCAGGGTATTTCAAAATAAACTAAACATCTTTTCTATACAAAGTGACGGAAAGAGCTTTATTTCTCAATTTAGCCAGAAAAAGGGTATTAAAAAGGCACCCCGGTTAGGGTGAAACGGATTATAAAAATGAGACATGAAGCTTTTTATGTCAGTGCCTACAAGGGTCCAAACTAAAGAATAACTATGTTATGGTCAGTCTAAGGAAAAAATAATAGACACTTAGCTAGTTTACAGTCTTATTTAACATGCTGAGCTATCTGAAAAATTGGTAGCCCTCTTCACAAAACAAAGGAATGAAAAATTTCACTTTTTTGTCACAATTAAAAGTGTGAAAATAGAATATCTAATATTATGGGTCAATGGAACACAACCTATAATCATAGCACCAAGTTTTGCCAAGAGAAAGAAGTTTAAAACTGAGACTTAATATTTTTGAGACCATATTATATCCAAATCTAAAACTTAAAACATTTTGGCCAAATTCATTTTGTATAGACCTTGTCAGATTAACAAAAAGCATCAAAGCTAAATTAATAGGGTGTCTAGAAAGACCTGCATAACTTACTGTTTTGCTGGTGAAAAATAATGCAAACAGCATGAACTGATATTAATAAGTGCACAAAATAATATGTTATCCTGCCTGGTATACATAAATGTTGGCTATACATATGTTTTTTGGATGTACTGTTGTCATGGTTACCATTCAGCTGTCTTTATGCTTTAGTATGCCTTGTTTTCTAAGGTTGAGGTTCAATTCAAGTTCATATGAAGTATATCAACTGAAGTTTTCAGATGTGGGCTCTAATTTAATGTGCATCATTTTCTGAGATGGCAACTTGAAATACTTTTGGCATGAATTTATGAGATGTCAGGCACCTTCAGATGCAGCAGAAGCCAATGCCCTGTATGCAGTGACTGAGTCATGAATAATCTGCCAAACAGCACAGGTTGTAACAGTCTTATTTTGAAAAGCCATAATCCTATTCCAGTTGGTATGGGGACTGTTTCTATACTCGTACAGGCTGAACCTACCACCCTTAACCACTAAATGTACAATATGATAGTCTCTCAGCATTTATTTGTCTGAAGATATAGGAAGGTTTAAGTCCCTAATGTTTTAAAACATAAACTTAATTCCTATGTGTAACATGAAATAATCTATTATTTTTGATCCATTGAAATGGAAAACTCCATGCCCCCTTTCCTTTCCCAAATTTCCTCACTTTTAAATGTTGGGGGTGGGTGGGGGTGGATGAAAAAGTGCTTGAAATGTTGACAGGCATTTTGCATTTTATAGGTCATTAAAAAGCTTGAGGTTCAAACAAAAAACACTGAAACTCAGCAATAAACTCCGAAATGCCTAGCCAGGGTAATTGCGAATTAGCTCAGGTAACTCTGTGTAGTGTTTGCATTGTCTTCTGCAGGTATACCTAAAGAGTCAGATGGATGTGTATAACTACCTGTTTGCTATTCTATGGAAACAGATGGCCTTGCTTTTCAAAGTAGCCTCTTTACCTTATTAGCCTAAATAAAATCTCTTTCACTGCCTCCAACAAGCCACCTGGAACTGCCAGAGACTCCAGGAATGGCTCCTTCCTTCCTTTCCCTTTTCTCAATTTAGCTTTCAGTAAGCAATTAGGAAAGTAGGTGTTGCTCTTTTTTATAGTGCAGTGCATAGAAGTGGAGCCTGCTCATAGGCAAAGGAATCTTTGTGGTAAAGTTTCAGTATAGCTGACTTTCCTATGAGCATATTATACACAATTTGAATTAATTTTACTATCTCCTTCTTTTCTCTCCAGTATAAAAATAGGAAAGGAAAAGTTAGGGAGAAAGTTGTAGGTCAGTGTCTCTTTGTTTTCTAGGTCCCTCTCTTACATAGTCTTTTTGCTTTTAGTATTGCTAGTTCTTGACTCATTCCTGTTCTCTCAGATACAGACACAAGCAAGCTAGTGTCACCCATCGCATTATCCATGGCAGATCTTCCTCTGGTTTCAGCACTCATATTCTCCTGGAAGTGCTCAAATAATTTGGTTTCTTTTCCTCTTGATTGCTGGGTTGTTAGTTTCTTTAATTTGCTTTGCTTCCTTAATGAAATTGTCCCTGGGGACATCCGTCTGCAGCGGGGTGAACCAGAAGCACCTCTTTTCAGATAGTTTCTCTCACGCACACATCTCACAAGCAGGTAGGGCGTGATTGTTAAAAAACTCTTGTCCTTTCCAACAGCTCCAGGAAATTTCTGAGGTGCCCATTTAATCAAAAAGGAAAAATCAAAGTGTAAGATACAAAACCTGGCATAAACAACAAAGAATTAGAGAACCAGGTCAGCATTCATCCATATGAATATATGCACAATCACCCATATACCTATGGGCACATACAGTTATGTGTGTGTGTACGTATCACATCTGTGGTTCTAATGTCACGGAGACACGTAATAAACCAAAGTTATCATGGGCTTCAGACAACCCGTCCCCCAATGATACATTATTTATTTATTCATCTTCTGGGGACCCATTGAGACAGATAAATAGGGTTGATGTGTGTGTATCAGACATCTCAACATTATTTCTTGATCTGATTTCACAGTACACATTCTCTGTGGCTCTTCACTTATTTTGATAATAAATGGGCCAGTAAATTATAAGCTTTATCTTCTAAACCATAGAGTTAAGCATCATCAGAGACATGAAGATGAGTCGCAAGCAAATTGGATTGAAGGAGGCCTCTTTGGCCCCCATTTCCAACTCCAGTTTATGTTCAGATGAGTGGAAAATGTTTGCTGCTAACCTCAGTGCAGAGCTTCCAGTTCACTGCACAAGTAATACACTTCCATAAACCTTATGATGCAGTCTGTGATCTATGGAAGAGGAAGCGGGCACTGAGATGAACTCCAGATGCACCTATTTGTTATGCTGTGGGCTCTGGAGGCCTGGCACCATGCAAAATAGCATTTCATCAGCCACTTTCTAGGCCATTGCATGAGCCAGTAGCAATAACATCACTTAAACATGCTGCCTTTGCAGAGAAAGGGTCATCTGCCTTCCCAACATGTTAAACACTGAACTGATCAAGAAACTGTCTGGCGTTGCAGGATAAGCCTTCTCCTCTAGTGAATAAGGTTACAAAATAGATGCATCAGAATATTTTTATCACAAGCCCATGCTTTTAAACAGGTTATCAGCACAGCACCAGCGGGGGGCCAGAGAAACGAAGACTTGATTTGTTCATTGAAATCAAATAATTATTTACAGCCTAAATGATCAAACTCTGTACTTTAAAAAACAACAACAACAACAACAAACACCTTTATTCTGCCTGCTTGATGTTAAATGGTAAAGCAGCACAGGAGTGAAAATATCCTGAAGCCCTATATCATCTTCATTATCTTCACTGGTGAAGCGAGTGAGTGAGTGGAGAGGTGTGAAATTCCAGCAGAGAGAAACATGCTGTTTTAAGAGGAAGTGCTGACATACAGGCTACAATTAGACAAAAAATGACTGCTGACATTTAAAAATCATTACAGAGAGGAAATTGTGAGTGTAATTATGTCATCATTGACACTGTTCAAGTGTGCTGATGCATTTTTGCTGATCAAAATCAAGTGTTTATATTTGTAAATAGAATGCACTTAGCAACTCTATCAATGGAAACGTTCTAGCCAAGAACTAAGGAAAATGGAGCCAAATCACTTTGACAGAAACTTTTTTCCTTTTGCTTGATTTTCAGTATTTTGCTTTCAGAATCATTTCTTGCTAACAAGATTGCTTCTTGTTACTTATTCTTTTGGATGAATGTTTGAGTTTTTTTGTTTGTTTGTTTTGTTTTCGCACAGAGCAATAGGAATGGCTATTCTGGAGAAGGCCAAAGGTCCGTCTTGCCAATATGTATTCAACATAAAACAGGGGTCCACAGTAGATGGCTAAAGAAGGATATAACAGAACACTAAGAATAAATTAGCCGCACCAGTCTCCCAGCTTCCAAAATCTGCTGCTCAGGGACTTCACAGGCTGCTCAAAAACATCAGAATAATTAAGTCTTGCTGACTGGCTTTAGAAATAGGCTGATGCTGGAGTCAGTACAAATGGAAACATGATGTCAGCAGGTGTCAAAATATGTAAATGTTATCATTTACTTGGAGGAGTTTGTTGACTGTGCTAATACTGAAGTCTTGGCGCTGCATTATTTATCACAGTTCTGCCTTAAGCACTGTCACAAATCCTTTACCTATGACATTATCATTCAATGACAGAGAAAAGCGGCCAATCTATGATACATTCAAATGCTCAGTTTAGAATTGACAAAATATGCAAAAGTGTGTGTATATAGCTGATCCCCAAAACAGTTTTATCTCTGAGATCTGGGAGATTATATATAAATGCACTTTATAAACATGAAAGAAATATTTACAAAGGCTCTTGAGGGAAGTAAGAAAAGGTCTTGTCTTCTGCAATGAAATGTCCACAACAAAATATGTCTACAAATGATAGTCCTCCTGAGGATGGCATTTTGTTCACAGTATTCTGGAACATGTTTATGTTGGAAGTTAAGACTAAAAGTAGGAACAAGCTAATGGATGCTTAATAATGAGGCACTCCACATTATGAACACAGTTATATTTGAAGGCTATGGCAGAAACAGAAACATAAATATTGAATGTCAACTATTCTGGTTAAAACTAACTCTTCCTAAGACCATGTCTACCCAGTTCTAAAATTCCCCTCAGTATCTCTGTTAGTTTTATAAGAAAGAAATATATGGAGTGGTTGTACTGGGTCTGGCTGGGATAAAGTTAACTTTCCCTGCAGCAGCCCATATAGCATTGTACTCTGCACTTGTAGCTAGAACAGCGCTGGTATCACACCAGTGTTTTGGCTACTGCCGAGCAGTGCTGGCACAGCACCAGGACTCTCTCCAGACCCCCCCGAAGCCAGTAGGTGGGGGGTGGGCAAGAAGCGGGGAGGGGACATGGCCAGGGCAGCTGACCTAAACCGACCAAAGGGATATTCCATAACATATGATGTCACACTCAGCAATAAAAGCTGGGAAAGGGAAGGAGAAGGGGGGGCTCTCGTTGTGAAGACGTCTGTCCTCCCGAACAACCGCTACGCGTATTAAGGCCCTGCTTCCCAAGACATGGCCGAACACCGCTCGCTGATGGGGAAGTAGAGAATATTTTTTTTCCCCTTTCCCCTCTGTGCTTCCGTGCGGCCTTCGCTTGTTCTTTCCTTTTTTTCTCTTTAATTAAAACTACCCTTATCTCAACCTGCGAGAGACCCTGTTTCCTTACATCATACTTTCTTCTCCTCCTCTTCTTTGAGGAGGGGGAGTGAGAGAGCGGCTGCGGTGGAGTTCAGCTGCCCGGCAGGGTAAAACCACTACAGTGGTTTTTCTTGCCTTTTTTTTTTTTTTTTTTAAAGTAATCTCTTTATCAGTTTTGCCCTTTGGGAATGGAGTTTTTTTACAATCCACCTATTAATTTTCTGGGTGTAGCCAGTTGTGTTTTTTTGTTTTGTTTTTCTGACACTGGGTCCATCAGTTTCCATCAGCGTCCCTGTTTCCTAGATGTCAAAACATATATCCAGTCAAATCGTGTTACCAGAATAACGTCAAGCAACTCTATAGTCACCACATCAGCAAAAGAGCTGCTTTCATAATGTCATTTAATGATTGGAGGAATACTGTAATTCCTTTTTAGAGTGATAAAAATTTCTGTGTCAAAACACAGAAATCTTTGTGACATTAAAATAGTAGAAATCGGTAGTTAGGGAAGAACCTACAGCGGGTATCTTGGGAGAGGCCAGTCCCACTGGTATTTTGGATGACCACTTATTACAGCAAGGAATACTGAAGAAATACACCCATGAAAGAGTGGGCCACAGAAATATAATTTTGCAGAGTACGGTTTAGTTAGTAAGACAAATCAGTACCAATGCACAGATCTGTATGCTCCATCCAACTGAAAGGAATGCAGCACCAATTCCAGATTTCACCCAGAAAGCAGAGTTGGAAGGAGCTGTTGGAGGTCCTCTGGTGCATCCTCAGCAAAGAGTCAAACCTACACAGTCTTTGCTTTTAGCTTTAATGATGACTGTGTTTTGTGGGAGATTTTGTTTTAAGACATTGATAGGCATTCCACAACTTCCCTAAGAAATTGTATCCATCTTCACTTCCAGAGACCTTTACCTGAAGCCTAACTTGAATCTTCATTGATGTTAACTCTTTGAATACCTACCCTGCAGTTCTTTTAGCAAGATAAATCTTTCAGTTTGAGCTTAGCCCTGAACAGAGCTTCTAGCCTCTGTAACACAGCAGTCTATCTTTTCTGCATTTAACCTGACAAGCACAAGTGTCGGTCTCAGGGTATTGCGGGGTGCTTTGTATGAAGCAGAAGGAAACAAGCACTTTCCCAAATGAAACTGCTCCAGTACTGAAATTAGAAAAAATATTGTAAGCAATAAAAAAATGCAACCTCTTGGAGACTGGAAGGTGTCTCCTTATATTGCCTGCATTCCACAATATTCCATATAGTTTATGCTTCCATTACAAAATTTCTCAATCTCTCATTTGGCAAGACATTGTCAATATAGCATAATGCAAGTCATAAGCTGCTGCTCTGATAACCCAATTCTGTAAGCCATCTCCATTCAAAGCACAAAGGTCCTTTTCACAAAAACAAACAAATCAAAACAAAATAACCAACCAAAGAAAACAAAAACAACAAAATCTATTTTGCTAGTCATTACCCAGAGCACTCACCACAGTGAGGTGTGAGCTTCGGAAGCTATGCAAAGACTAGGAACTGCCAACACTGAAAGACAGATGCAGTATTTTTATTCTTGCATTATGTATTATTAACAAAACCAATGCAAATAGCAAGTATAGTGATAGTATTCAGAAGAGTGATTCTACGGAAGGGCTCTGGCAATAGCAGTAGGAGAGACTACGTGGTAGCTATAGTAGTCAATGCAATTTCATATCAGTTTGTTTTGATGACATGGAATGATCTACCCTTCTGTCCCTTCAGACAGGGACCAAATTTAAAGGCCTTTAACCTTCATTGTGAATAATTATCCATCCCAGTTGTCTTTTCTCATCTCCATACCAGGGTAGGAGATTTATCAACATGCCTAAACAAGACAGCACAATCACTAAAACAATAGAGCTCTACTTCTTGATATTACTGCAATGTAATTGTTAAATAATAGTAACAGAAATGAGTGTTGCCTGATTTTAGTAAACCACAGTATAATAAGAATAATTATTCCCTGATCCATTCTAGTCTGAAAGGCTTCAACTGCGCTGCAACAAAGTTACACTGTCATAAATGACACCATGGCAATCCGTCTCAAAAACTTCTAAAATCTCTCAATTCCATGAATGTGATATGCTCTTTCTGCTGTACAATGAATGAAATGAACATATGACCAAGGTGTAGATGAAAACATGCAGCAGCAAGTCTGAAGGCCAACCTGGATAAAATGAGAACAATTGAAATAGAATAATATGATTTAACAACTAAAGCTTTTCATCCATAAAAGTTATTCATTCTCTTCCCCCAACAGTCAAGTCTAACCAGAGATCAGCAAATCTGAAAATGTGGGAGCAGAATAACAATCCAGCAAAGAATGGTAAGAATAGAAAAGATAAGATGCTATCCAAATTTGATTGTGAGGACATTTTTGCTTCTCAAAATACTGCTAATTAGCATTATTTGCTCAGTTTTTTATTAAATTTCAATTGTTATACCTGTGAAATCAATTGTGCCACCTGTAAACCTGAATTACATTGTTACTTAGGATACCTTCATGAACATTTTGTGATGCCTTGAATCAATTAAACATGTTTTTCTATTTTAGAGTTAATCAGAGCTGACAACACTGAATATAATATACTATTGGTGCATTTTGATATAACTGAAATAATTGCAATCTTTTAATTACTGAGTTTTAAACAGTATTATCCATAAACCAAAATATGGCAGTATTTGATTTAATATGATTTTAATACTTCATGCAACAATTGCTCCTGGTTAAACAATTGGTATTAATTATGCAAGCATGAATCATTCATAAACCAGGGTTTTATATCCATCACAACAGCAAAGCAGGTTTAGATTTACAGACACAGATCCAAGGGAGACGGTGTAGTTCCAACCTGCAGTTGGCAAAAGCAGCACTTATAGTGAAACAGATCGGGAGGCTTGGATGTTTTAATGCCAGGGCATTTGTAAACCTGGTAGGTTCACCATGCTCGGACATTGTAAGTCAGTGTTGTTTATAGACATTAAGATGCTGCACCAATTTATGCCAGCAAAATGTCTGGCTTCTCTTAGCATCAGTTCATCTGTTTTTACTTTTAATTAAGTGGTGAAACTAGACATTGGCACCCCTGATGAATGTGGTCCTACCAGAGGGAATGAAAGAACTGTAAGTCAGCCTTAGGAGAAGGTACTGGGCAAGCTTCAGCTTAAGTATTAGGTCCAGTCTTGAGCACATCTTCCAGAAATATGTTAAGTGAAAGGTGAGAGAGCTATTGAATAAGAGCTCAGAGAAGAACCAAAAATACAGAAAACACAACTGAAAAGGTAAGATTGAACATTTGGAGATAATTAAATGGAGAAGAGATGACTGGGATAACAGTCTGCACACAGAAAAGGCTGGTATAAAAAGAAATAAATAAATTCCATCTCTATGTGCTTAGCAGATAATGAGACAAGTGACAGCGACATAACTAACAACAAGAAAGACTCACTCTGGACATTAGGAAAAGCTTTCTAATGCTAAGAACCAGCATAGACATGGCTTGCTCTCTGGGAAGCTATGGAGGTGCTCCATTATGGAGGTTTAAAGAACAAGCTAGACTAGATAGACATCAATCAGAAATGAGGTAGATGTGCCAGGGCCTATGCTGGGGCAGTCCTAAATGACCTCTTCTGTCTGCAGCATCTTAAGCTTTTTAGAATGCACAAAGTACTCCACACTCCTGCTAATCTAGAAGTCCTTACAAGGACTGGCATTCTATAATTCCCCACAGCTCTGCACCCTAGGAAGAAGTGATATTTCTGCTACCTCTGTTTTTTTGGGACAATACACAGCTCCCTAATGAATATACTGAGTTGAGGCACTTCCCTGCTTGGTGCACTGCTGCCGCTGATCTGACGCATATGCCTAGCGTACAGCTCTGGATTGTGTTATTGAAGCACGGCTGTAGTACTGACCTTTTAAACACCTAGATCCTAATTGTACTTAGACCTTACCCATCACGTGTGAGCCAAAACTTACAAATATCAAGAAGTTATCTTTCTATTGGTTTCAGTGATGTCTTCAACAAAATTTGAAATATTTCCCAACTGAGTGTGGTGTGAGAAAGTTGGGTGGCCCTCTCCTCACGGTGAGATAAATCACAAGCAATGCCACAAAAAGATGTGCAGTCTTAGACAATGGCAAAACTGGTGTAGATGAATGAGCTTCATTAGAACGTATTTGTCACTGTAAGAGGATGGGACACTTAAGATCTTTTGCAGCCCTGGCTCTGGTTGTCTTGAAAATTTCCTTTTCTTTCCAGTTTACACTGGGGAAAGAGACAGCATACCCTCCAAATACGCCACTCCACAAAGCAAAGTTCACACAGTGCTTCAATGTGACCCTGGAAACTAATTTATGTTCTGTGTCTTGT
The DNA here is from genome assembly GCA_013399115.1 of Anseranas semipalmata. Classification (NCBI taxonomy): domain Eukaryota; kingdom Metazoa; phylum Chordata; class Aves; order Anseriformes; family Anseranatidae; genus Anseranas; species Anseranas semipalmata. The sequence goes on from VXAA01002339.1 coordinate 574,508, forward strand.
GTCTATTTTAAGACCAGGCTCTTCCTTACCCTACCTTACAACACTGAGCCAAATTCCCTTCAGAGATACATTAAATTGACACTACCTCTTGGGCTACTAGGTCTAAGAGGTAAATGAAATTAAAAATGACAAAAATAAAAGACAAATAAATAAGAAAGCCTCATAATAATAATAAAACAGTATTTCAAGAGACAAAGTACAAATTTGCAGAAGAAAGTTCATAGGTTGTATAAAGAATTCACCCACATCTTTTTCTCAAGAGAGTGCCTAACTTCCTGCAGAGAACAACTCTAGAGTGGATCACAGGAAAGATCCACCAACCTACCGCTGTTACCGGTTGGGTGATGCAGTGCTTTATTTCACAGCAGCTGAACATCTCCACCCTTGGTGGCCTGTTTTCAGCAGTCACTTTGTACAGGAGGTTTTAGAAAAACTTTTCAAATCACTGTTTGTAGAATAAGTAGGAGTATGCCATGGGTACACTTGTAGTTAAAACTAAGAAATATTCCAGTTTGATTCTGGAAGTTAAGCTGCAAGCCCTGCAGCTGAAATTTTCAAAATATGCTCTCAAAATAAAAAGTCCTCACTAAATGCCTTTTGAAAGAGTAAACAGTCAAAGCAGCTTTGAGCTTCACTTTGTGCTTCACTTGCAATAAAGTTATCCGACCCTGCCTCACACCTCCCAGCCTCTAACTCTGTAACAGGTCACCACAGCATAGTGTTACACGCTATAACCTTGCCCCGCCATTCACACTTAATGTGGTCACGGCTTGATTTCTTATGGCATGCTGGGACTCCTGGCCAAATTTCACTGCTAACGGGGGAAAAAGTCAGCCTGACAAACTGAGTATTTCCAGTGCAAGCAAAGGAAGACAGATTTGCCTTTTACTCCAAAAAGATGTTTTTGTGTGTATGTACACATACCCATGCGTGTGTGTATACACAATCATATATGTGTATAATATCTTGCAAGGTGAAGGCTTCTTTATGTGGCATTTAAGATCTATAGTGTTCTGAGAGAAAAGCAACCATTCCCCTTGTCAGAGAGCTGCAACTCAGGCAGTCAGCTCAGTGTGAGAACACTGAGTGAGCCATTTGAGATGTGTGATCTTTCAGCTGCACAACATCCCATTCATCAAATGCTTCAGAAAGGTAATATGTAAAGGTAGGAAAAACAGAAGCTGCAGAGGCAAGGAAAAATCAATTAGCAAGAAAGCCCATATAAGAAAAAAGCCTGAGCAAAATCACCACATTATCATTTTAAATTCATAAAGCTGTCCTGGCCTCCTTCAGGGTGATCACAGAGCTAGTACATTCTTTGTATTAGGGTGAGAGTATAGGAGTCTTCTAGTTTCCTAATTAGGCACTGATAATTTAGCAGGATTCAAAGTATAGAAGGTAGCACTAAGCACAAAGTTGGCTTTATATCCCTTTCCCCACACCCTTGCCCCACCAAAAATTTCAGATATGACAAGCCTCAATCTTAGGAAAGAGGCTGTTATAGTTTGCAAATAGTTTCCATCCTGGAAGAAGACGCACCCAACAGAATTTAAACGATGCACGCTGCAATCTCAGTTACAGTGGCATAAATTAGGATCAATTCCACTGAGGTCAGAACAGTTATGCCAGTGTGAGACACACGAGGATCGAGCCCAGCTAACTAGAATAGAGTTAATTCTCATCTCCTTTACCATAAATCAGAGCAGAATCTTGTCCCTGGCTTTCAGTAGGACTCAGTCCATGTAATGGGCCAAATCTGGCTTTGAATTTCAAAAGAATAGATATTGAGAAACTGATTTTATTGGAACTATTCCCAAATACAGTAGTGCAACTTCTGGCCCAGAGACTATTCAGAGTCCAGACACTGAGCAGTAGTCAGCAGTTGAGGTCCCTTCGTGCTTTGGCCTAGGTGGACTAGAACATTCAGAGTGCAGCCTACAAGAGCATTTCTTCGTGATTTGGGGTACTGCAGGTCAGACCTATTTTTGATCACAATTATTTCTCACATGGATGAAGGCAGTAATTCCAGAAATAAAGCAGACATGTGAAACGCACTCATCTACCTAGTTCCTCTCCCACCCCCAGGAATATTTTTTGACTTGTTAACTACTGGAACTTGATCCTCATGTAATATAGGAAAAGTGTAACAGTGATACCAACGACCTTAGTAAAGTGCAAGCTGTGAATAGCCCTGGTGAAGCTGAGCAGCCTGAGAAGAGATAAATGTTGGTATGCCAGCTGTTTACTTCTAATGCAGGTGAATGGCTTTTAGAAATATTTAAACCAGTTGAAGTATACTCAACTCCAATCTTCATTAATGGGAAAAAGAAAGAAGAAAGGCAATAAATCATCAGAAGTGCAATGACCACATATACTAACATTTAACAGCAAAGATTCTTCCTTCAAAGTTTCTCTAGTGTCTCTATAGACCGAGTACTCCTCAAGTTTCCTTCCTGCCTGAGTACACATGAATTTCCATTGCACTCCTCTTAAAAGAAGACCATATCTTTCCAGAGATGAGGAGGAGGTACAAGGAGACCTTACTTTGTCTAGGAAACTTCAGTACCGTCTGGGTGTCACTATCATTACTTGGCATATTCTCGCCCTCCCTGATGGTCTTTTCCTGGTTAGTCAGTATAAGCAGTACTCGGGAAATGTGCAGGACTGCTCCTCAGAACAATCTTTATCAAACTACACTTCTCAGACTATAACTTCATAATTTACAGCTATTCTTGTGAGGCCACCCAGACTCTTTAAATGTTCATAAATAGAAGCCATGAAATTTAAAAAAAAAAAGTTTTTAGTCTTTTTTGTTGGTGGTGGTGTTTTTGTTTTGTTTTGTTTTTATTCCAATGTGTAATTGGAGAACATGACAACTCTATTGTCTCAGCTTAATAATTAAAGCTGGAAAAAGCAATTTTATGCATGGGTATGGGAATGTCACGTACCTCCTGAAGCATTTTGTACCTGTCCTCTCAACACATAGTCCTTCTGGTGGATTTGGACTTGGCCTCACTTTGCATCTTTCAGCTGCATTCTCAGATTATACATTGGAATAAAACATTTTTCTAGAGAGGCTTCTTATAATGGGGAGTTACATCCTTCAGCAAGGCCTCTCCAGGGGAGCGGGAAAGAAGGATCAGAACAGAGCGGGGAGAAGGATTTTTCACACCAGCTGGTGTGAAAAGTCTGCCTGGAGCTTTCTCCTTGCAGAGGCCGGAGGAAATACCAATGGCAGGAGCAGTGATTTAGGCAGTGGCAGAAGGGAAGAGCCTAGCAAACAGCTACAGGAACACTGGAGTGAGGCATGCAATTTACATTGACACTCAAGGAGGAAGCAGACTGGCCCTACTTGATGGAGAGGAGGAAGCGGCACCAGCTGAAGGATCTGGGGACTGCCTGCCACCTCTTCTGCCAGATGGGTGAAATCTACCTCCTTCCTGCAGCAGCTCCGCACAGCTGGGTGCTCTCCCCTACAGTGGTAATTATAAGGTGAGTGAGAAATGTAGCTGTATATGATCAATTCCCTATTAAGCATTCTCTCCCATTATTTAAAGTTGAACTGATGCAGAGCTTAATGACTCATGCTTTCTGACAAATAATAAATACACCACACAAATGAATTTCAGAGGGAGTGGGACTATTCCTGAATTTGAATGGAATTTAGCAAATAGACCCAGATGAAACAATGCAGAGAAAAAAATAATTAAAATGTCAAAACACTTCATTTTAGTATTTTCAAAATGGAGTGTTTCATTCTAGAACTGCCAAAACACTTCCATTTCAAAACAAAGACTTTCAGCTGTCATTTTAAAATTGGCCTAAATTTAAAAAGAAAAAAGCTTTAAAATGTGTGAAACAGCCCAAGACCAAAAATGAAGACATTCTTTTGAAGCTGAACTAATATTTTGGGTTGAACAAAAAAGATACTTTTCCTGATTATTTTTTGTTTTGCCAACATTTTTTTAAAAATCTGGATTTAACCAAAACAAAATTCTGAAAAAAAAAAAATTGCTAGTTAGGAGCTAGGTTACCTAGAGCTGGAGCTTCTTAATGCATGAAATTTTGGTCAATCATTCTAAGTAAGCCTCTTGGACTTTAATGGAGCAGTCAGGCCCATTACTTTCAAAAAGCTATTAGAGCTTATTGATTTATTTTTAATTGGAAAAGCTGAAGGGATTTCTTTTTATAATGGTGAAATAACAGAGGTTCCATCTGAAAACTCCTAGTCAGAAATACTCCTCTAGCCATGCCAATGGTAGATTTAGGTGCTTCAGGACATCACTGTGGTGCTGCATCAGAATGAGCGCCCTGCTTAGCCTGATCTGAAATCCAAACTGCCAGAGAATCCACACTGCCCCGGCTTGCTTGCACTTGGGCCGTACCTTTGCGTGAGGAGAGGAGGGAGAAATCGGCTCATATCCAGATTCTGCTTCACACGCAGCACTGCTGCAGCCATTTGGCCACATAAGCTCCTGTCCCTGCCTCAGCGCAGCCGTGTAATGCAGTATAGACGTGGCATTTGTGAGCCCCATCACAGAGTGTGAAAATGAAGCACCAAACTGCCATCCTCCCAAGAGGTGCAGCAGCAGCGCTCCAAATCAATACTTTCAGCCAGAAATATTTGGCTTGCAGGTGTTTGGCCTTCTAATGAATAGCCCTAATTTTCTACAGAAAGCAGATACTTTTTTTCTAGAGAAAATGCTCTCACAAAATTCAATTTTCCCTTTAAAGAACAGATGGCAATGGAAAATTTTTAACCTGTAAGATGTAGCAACACGTGTGATTTTTCTTCTCCAAAACAGTCTTTTCTGCATATCCATTGACTTGCCTTGATACAGAAAATTGCACTAAATGTTGCTGGCTCCAAGCCCAAAACATTGCCCACTTTCCCAAGCTCCATCAACAGATTTATTGAAGATGTTTCCCTGTGTGGACCTTGCTTTTTCTCATATTCTGAGCCCTTTAGAGGAAGGCCAACATACCACTGGATTGCATATCACTAGATAGCATGATCACGGTCCCTTGCCAGCCTGTTGAAAAAGAAGGGTGCTGCAGACACAAAGAACACAGAACAGGTCACCAGGGAAGAGCAGTCAGGTCTGGTAACTATCTTAGAGGTACAGAATGATCAGCAAATGTTTAATTACCAGTACACACGGACAGACTTCCTAGAATGCTTTTACTTACTTGCTTCCAAAAGAAAAAGCAAAGACATAATAGCAAAAAAAAAAAAAAAAAAAAAACAGCTATGTTCTGAATTTGTTATGATTCAAACAGCAAAAGAAAGGAAATCCAGGGTCAGAGATTGCCCCTCCCCACTGTCTATCACAGCGGGTTACCATCCTTAATTTTACCCAACTGTGTCATATTGTGACCAAATATTGGAGTCTTGATCCTTAACTTTGAAGTTTTTCTCTTTTGTGGAATGAAGCCAGAACCACAAAATTTTTGAAAACGCAGTGCTTGACTGAATTGAATGCAGTTTTCTCTGTGAAAGTAAAACCAAACAGAAAGCTTCCACCCTTCCAAGGGATGGTTTTTAAATTGTCTTTAACCCTTTTTCTTTGTATTTATATTGGATCTTATTATTTGATTAAAACTGTAGGACATCCAATTCAAAAGATTATTTTTAAAAGACAAATAAGGGAACTTTGATAATTTTTCTTCAAATATCTATTGTCATATTTTATAAATTCTTTCCAGTTTTGGCTTGACATTCTTACACATTTCAGGACTATTTGAAAGTTAATTCAAGCAATACTTTGGCCCTGCTTTTTAGTATTGTGATGTGTCAGTATTAATTGAATTTAAGTATTCTTTTTAGGAATATTTGATATGAAATAGAGGTTTTAGAGATTAAAATCAAACATATACATGTATATACATGTGTATGTAGCCCTCAGAAATTATTCATAAAGTTGTAATATGCGTTCAACTAGCCAAATACAATAAACAAGTCATTCATTACTTTAAAATTCTATTGACCTTAGTGATAACTTTTCCTGAATAAAGAATGCAGACTCCAGCCACAGCAAAACTTACTGAAGTTTAACAAAATATTTTAATAGAGCTATGCCTATTTCAAGAGAACTTCACAGAGGGAGGTTTTGGTGGCTTATATGGAGGAAAAGAGATTTCATATCAATAAATGTGGTGGCATCTGCCAGGTAAAATGTTATAATAATCCTCTGGGCGCAACTTCCCTCCCACTAATGTGCTGGACAGTTTAGATTAACGCCATACGCCTGTTAGTAGAATGAGCTGGAAAACAATGTAAATACTGAGAGAGTTCATTCCACAGCATTGTTTTCCCAGCATTCCCAGTATCCTCAGGCCAAGGACAGAATAATGAAAGAGGAGGAAAAACCACAGGGACAGGTGGAAGCGCAGAGCCAGCAGAGCCATGGGGATGAAGAGAGAAAGAAAGGCAGGGAGAGTTACGGAGAAGTTATGGGAACTGGAGAACAGGTTAATTTTTTGGCAGAATAAGTAGACAAGCGGGATTGTCCAGTGACATTGAGAATATGGTGGTGTTCAAAAGTGATGGCAGTAAGTCAAAAAGGGGAATGGTTCTTGTGGAGATGCGGTAAAGAGAATGGGTAAGATGAATTATCTCTACATCTAGAGATACACAGGTAATGTCATGACCACCACAGGAGGGAGATCTGGGGTGAGAGAAGAATCGGGCAGGCAGGAGCATCAGAGAAGTTATTGCTCACTGTTAGAGGACCAGAACTGGGACCTGTGTGCCATGCCGCTCTTATTGCTGTGTTGCTATATGAAGCACAGTAAGGGAAAAGAGAGGATGTAAATAATTTGCCTTTTAAGTCCACATCTGAGACTTCCAGGTAAGCTTCAATACAAAGTTCCCTTTAACTTCTCCTTAGCTCTAAATGGACAAATAAGCTTGGCTTTGCTGGCCCACAGGTACAGATAAGCTTGCAACCTAGCCCCAGAACAGCATGTATACTCAGGGAAGCTCTTGCAGCGAATCTTTGATTGAGGCTTTCACACTCTCCCATGTCCTCTTCCTGAATTCTGAGCTCACCTTACTTCAGAAGTGCTTGATTTCAGCTTCTGATTCCTGCTTTGCCCTCACTTGGGGATTGTGCTCCTAAAGGTGAGCCAGACTGCCTACACCTCACCTTGTCCACACAGTTTCTCTAACGTGGCCTAACAGCAGTCTGTGGCGATGATTTATTATAAATTAGGTGCAACAGAAGTTCTCTTTTCCTTTGGGAAATATTTGTAGATAGAGATAGTTGTGTAGCATCTGTAGTTTCCAAGGGCCCATATGCAGAGGAAGAACCAGTCAAAAATTATTCCCCGACTCTGTGTTTATAGTGTAGTGTTCTTGGCAGTAAAGATTGCTTGCTTATTTGTAGCAGCATAGCAAGACTTCTACCCTATTGTTTGCAAGCCTTAGCCAGCAGGTGAGAAATAAAAATTACTTCAAATTAATACTTGTACCAAGCTCATTTATGACTGAATTACAGCACAGCTTCAGAAATGAATGTCAGAATTAGCTTGCACTGTGATTCACTGCCATTACTGTATTAAAATCTATGGCGATAGGCCTGGCCATTGGTTAACTTTGCATAATAGACATACACACCTCTCCATCAGCAGAGGAGTTACTGAGTTACACAGACATGTACTGAGCTTCAGATGGAACTCCAGAAAATTGACTCCAAAAAATTTCTATGGATTGGCTTCTTTGGATAAAGGGCAGTGATGAATGGATGAATGCTCCATTATACCAGAGGCAAAGATGTTTTTGTGGGGAAACAAACAAACAAATAAACCACCAACAAGTGGATAGCCTCTTTTCTTCATAGACAGACATATAAAGTCTTTACATTGTTTTCCAAGAAGAGCTCTGGGCTGGTCTGTTATTTGTGAAAATAGTTTAATCTTTTTCCTTACGTCTTTTGTATTCAAAAACCTAGGACTAATATCAATATTCTTTTCAGCCTTTTGTGAAGAAATATGTTCCTACTAGAGGAGAATGCTGGAGTAAACAGCACCAAAGAATGCAAAATATTTGCAGGTGGTCATGTTGGTACTGTTTTTAAAGAAAATATGGGCTAGAAACATTGCAAGCAGAATCACTGCAATCCATCTCTGGTAAAATAATGACAAAATACTCATAGTTACTCAATTAAAAATACCAGAATTCAAACTAAGTGTTATTCATAACAAATGGTTCAACTAGCTGAATCCATGGTGTGACAGTGACAGCTGTAATGAAAATCAGTGGTACTATGATTTTTTTCTCTTTTCAGAGACTTCATAATGTGTTTTTAATTAGAGGGAACCCAGTGTTCAAACACTGTAACCAGTCTGCCGTTGCCTGGCCCCTTAGTACCAGTAGGAATTAATCCTTGAAGATCTCAAACCCCCAAGCAGGACACAGCTGCAACTCCAACACTGCAGGTTTTCCTGGGGGAAAGGTATCCTCAAAATAAAAATTGTTTAGTATACTGTCAACAAGATTGTCTAAATAATGGTCTGAAATACTACGAACAATTGAGAGTTGAGGAGAGTTTAAGCTCAGAGATGAACTGCATGGCTAATATGCAAAGATTTCTAAGAACTGTGATTTTTTTTGCTCAAAACTGAAGAGGAGCAGGGATTCAGTATTTTCTCTTAACCCTTGCTCAGATAAAATGGACATCCGAGAGTTTGGCTTCAATTCTCAACTAGCAGTAAAACAAACAGAAAGTAAGAAGAGAGGTGTTTTCTAACAAAGTTGCATAAAGCTGCCTTACCAAAATTACACAGTGATGTAGCAAGGCACTGACATGAAGTTATGCAACTGAGTCAGGTTCTTGGCTGTAAGATTTCCATCTGAAGGCAACTTACTCTTATTTTGATTGCTATGTTCCTGAAGCCAGCGGGATTGTTTCCTTAGTGCATGGGGTAAGGGAAACAACTCGAACTGTGTGTTCCTCTGCACATGAAAGTTTCACAGAGCATAGAGGCTTGCCTGCCAACAGAAATAGCACCCATAAATATGATTTATACTCAAACAGGCAATATTTCAGGAAAGGATAAGAGATTTTCACCATAATACTAAGACTAATTTGGAATAGGTAAAAAGAAATAATGCTTGATTCTAAATTTTGATCCATTTTCTTTCCATTACTTTTGCTTACAATTTAAACTCTGCTCTTGTTCCACAAGTCTTCAATGCCTGTGCAAAAACCAAGGGGAAGCATTAAGTGTTGGTCAGGCAGAGGACTCTGGGCTGGTGGATCCCAAGCAGAGAAAATAACAGTCAAATCAGAATCTGTATCTCTTTGTTTAGACAGTGCAAGGGTAATGTTTCCAGGCAAGATTTATATCCTACAGTCTTAAACAATGACTTTGATCCCAATGACTGTCAGGAATATAACAGGGTTTGTCCCCCATGTATATATATATATATATANCAATAGTAAAAGAATTAGAGAATATAAGTGAGATCTTATTCACAGGAATGGTCCCATTTACGTCAATGGAATAATTTGCTGTGATAAGGGTTTAGAGGATCAAGCCTGTGTAACAACCATCCGTGCTCCTTAGGTTTTATCCTTAGATAACATTATTCTCTAGCAACAGAAAGAAAATGCCGCAATGACAGGTAACCCAACCTATTTCCAAACAGCTTGCCAAGTCACTAACTGCTTGGGTGTGACATTTGACTGCAGTTGCTTTCACACTTTGATTTATTCTGCTACTCTCATCAGTGCCCTGTTTCCCCTGTGCAAATTCCTGCAGACACATTAGCATGGAGACTGTCACACTGCTTGTCCACTTGTCACAGCTGAGCTCTCAGCTATTCAGCCAACGCCCTGAGATTGACCCCAGCCAAGGTGGCAGCTCTACATGCTACCTTCTGCATTAAAAACGTGGCAAGACGACCCTTACCACTGCAGCAGCTACTACAGCAGACACCAAAAACCTGCTAATTGTTACTATAAAAATACGTTTATTAAGACTCAAAATGTTGAGTCTTCTTCAAATATTTAAGTTATGCAAAGTAACTTTCACTACAGTACACTGTTACTGTCATTATTACACTTAATAAATGAATCAAATGTACTGATTTCCCCTAACCAATGTTCAAAGGGAGACTAGGACCAGTCTATAGGATCTGGCAAGGCCCAGTAGCCACAAGAGACACGGTGTCTTTTTTAGGCAACATTCTGACCACACAATAGCAGTAAATCTGTTTCACTCAAAGAATTTATGTTGCAATGCTATAACCTGTTTCTGATCAAAGTATTGCAAAATCAGGATGTAGTTGAGCATTTCTGTCTGGCACAATGTGTCAAGCTTTGTTTTACTTTTATTTTTGAATTGTTTAACTTGCAAATCAGAGAGGTCTTTTCTTAAAACCAAAGAGAAAATCCCTCCTTTTGCAATGAACAGCACAGAGGGAAGATAAGAAAGCTTATCAGCAACTTCTGCCAAAACATATTTAAGGCCAGCATCACAGTGTTTGGCTTGTTACACGTCCTTGTTAAAGACAGGCTTCCTCAAGAACTTTTGCAGAGAATTAGATATCTAGAAAAGGGTATCAAAGGAAACAGCGAAGAAAGGAAATGCCAATGAGTGGAGTCGGACTTAGGCACCTCTGTATTTGTTTTGCCAGGGCCTTCTCAGATACAAACTTTCTCATGGAGTCTCATGTCTGATGAAGTGGGAGAGGATTTCAGAATAATCAGCAGATTCTTCTCAGTCAGAGCAAGAGCTTCCTTCTCAGCTGAGTGCCCTAAGTGCTTGGTTACGGGCTGTCCTGGACAGACAGGCTCTTTTCCTGTTAGGGCATTTTAACCCGATCTGAATTGCTGAAGAGTCACTGACCCAGATAAAGAAGCACGGCCAAACTGTTTGTGATGGCTAAGGCACTCCCTGTCATCTGTGAAACTGCGATTCAAGTATCTGTTCCAGAGTGAAGTGAAGAACGTCTAGGGCACAGACACAAAGTAGCGAGGAGCAGCCTCCAACCCCTCAGGAGCTTTAGCTCGAGTCAGGGTACCTAGAAACTTGTTAGCTGATGGTCAGCTTTAAAAACTGATCCAAAGGCACTACAAGAAAACAACAGGACAGTTACCTGTGCAGGTGTACTGTGAATCCTCTGCAGTGTCATGCTGACATGAATCCTCATCTCTTGCAGGAGGATTCCTGCTGCTTCCCAAGCTGACTGTAAGGAAAAGGTTCACCAAGGAGGGGAACTGGCCAAGGTGAGTCTAAATGGAAAACACTCCATCAGCCAGCGCAGATCTGTACAGTCAGCAACTCCAGCCAACATGCCTACTAAGTTGTGGGGAGAAATATGGTGAATAGTTTCTGGATCCTGTTTAGCACTACTGTAACATCAGCATGATATTTCAAGGATTTCAATAATTTCTGATCAGCATAAAGTTATCACAGCTGTTTCTGTAAATCTTTACAATTCAGCATTGTAACATTATTCCCATTGCCTCCTACGAATGACGATGCAGCACAGGGCATGCTGTTGAAATGAGGTAACTCAAAAGTTGTGCATGCACACTGAGACTGAGCTTTCACTGTCACGTCCCTGTAGTACTCAAGAAGGAAATAACCACCAGGAAATAGTATCATCGACTTTCAGAGTGAGAAAGGCAGCATGAAAATATGAAGTTTTGCTTGAATTAGATAAGCTGGACCTAGGGCTGTATGAAGTTCACAGCTTTGGCTTACCTACCCTTTAGGAAATTTTGCCAGTAGGCTGGTTTGCTTTACTTGATTTGCCACCAACAAATTTTGAATTTAAGTTTGTTGGAAAATCAGAGCTAGTGCTGAAACTACACAACTTTGCCGTGTCTTTTCCCTTGCGCCTCATCAGCACATAGTTAATTTCCTGCTGACTCTGACAGTATAGAGGAACAGTAATATCATATATGCTCAGAATCATCACACAAAACATTTCAAGAGCAAACAAGCAAAAAGACTTAGAACTGACTTAATATTACCTACTACCACAGTATTTCCAAGGTCATTTACCTGTGCTGGAGAGATTACACAAGATTTTCTGGCCCTGAGGAGATGACGGACTTGGATGGTTGGTGGGATCTTGAAAACTGCAGACACATGCCCACCAGCTGTGATCTTTGCTTTGTAAATACTTTCCTCCCAACTACCCAACAGCATGCCACAGTAATCATCTCAGGTTAGGTGGAATAGAATTACCTGTACACTGGGCTATGCCAGGGTAACAGAAGTTGCAATACTGTGTGTTTTAGTTAAACTGTTTTTGGTGTAGAAACTCATGTAATCATTTAAACCAGAGTTATGTTGGATCACGCTGTGGCTGGATCTGGTGAAATTACCATGAATCGCCCTCCCACCCACTTGCCACCATTTTAACAGAGTTTCTTGCAGTTTCTGTGTCTAGAGAACCTTTTCTCAAAAACTCCCATTTTGGTCCTTCACGTCAGGGATGTAACTCGAGACTGTCACGAGTGAAACATGGTGGCTGGTGTAACACACTGTTCTGATGCGTCAGGTAGGTTCAGCATGTCTCCTGGAATAATTTAGCCCTCTATGTGCAGCCATTAGCACAATTAAATCCTGAAGAGGAAGGTTTTGCCTTCGCAATACAGACTTTTGTTCCAATCGTTCTTCATACCTCACATTCACAACCCTGTATGACCAAGAATATGTTTTTGTAAGAACATTCTGTCTCCCACTTGTTGCCTATGAACAAGTGCTGTGGTTACCAGCCTGCTACAGCAGCTTCAGTAACTGATGCCATTCCAGAACATCTTGTACAAAAAGTACTGTTCAGTGAGAGATGTAGTCGCTAGAAAGAAAAAATTTAATAGAATGTTTATATTTCCTAAGAATTAAAGTATATGACATTTTCCTGTATCTACAAACAACACGACAAAGTTGAATAAGGTGTTGTTCCAATAATGAAGTGAAAATCTTGTTGAAAAATTAACATGAAAGCTCAACTTTATCAAATCATTCATATTCTAGATTTTCTGTGGAAGTCATCCTATGCTTTAAGATGTATCATTTGTCCAAGAGAGTAATTATTATTCACCCCTTTTTCTCAAAATTATTTTCTCCAAAATGTATACAAATCAACAACTTTTCCTATATCTTTGCTACAGGAGCTGAATCCATTGATTACATTACATGTGAATTGTTTTCCTGGCCAATCACCAGCAGTGTGGACAGCAATTCAAATCATATTTCCACGAGCATTTAGCAGCTGGCTAAATCTGCTAGCTGCAGATTACCTGCCAAGAAGACACTGCATACAAACAGAATATACATCGTCATACACCTACTTACAGCTATAGAACAGACTAGGTTACATTTATCCCTACATTAATATCAGCTTTCACAGTGCCGGAACAAAGCATCTTCAAGAGGCAGTTGCTTCAGCAATTAATTTGCCCCATTACTAACTTTGCAGGATGCACTTCTTGGAGAACGGACAGTAGCTTCCAGTAGCTTTGTCTACTATTAGTACAGCAATAAGAAGAATTAATGAATACTGAAAATGCAGTTCAAATGTAGTATAACTTTCTACCTTGCCCATTCTAGCAATATAGACAGGATAGATGTATTCTGTCTGTTTGATCTTCCTAAGGATGTTCATTTCCTACTGATATTATCCTGGTGGGTGGAAGTAGTAATTACAGTTGCATTTGTTCTGCAATGGTAACTTCTTTGCTTATTGTCCCTTTTTACCCCACCCTGAGAGAATGAAGCTTGCAACATCACAAAGCAACGCTGTAGCACCACAGTAGGCATTAAAAGTCCATATCATGTAGTGCAACAAATAGGAAACTGAAGTAGTTATGAGTTGGAAGATGGCTAAGGAAGGAAGTAGAGTTCAACACTGAAAAATCTGAAACTTACCTTGAGAGTTCAGTTATCTTTCTGAGAAAATACCGAGCTCTTCCTTTGTACACGAATGGCTGCTTTCCACCAGTTTTCTCTGCGTTGGCAAAGCTACATACTCTGCGTCAACCCCTCTTGGGTCTCTTCTCACCACAAGACATACATCAGATCTATCTTCTGTGGCCTAACAGTTGTGTTGTGGGCACCAAGGATCCCTGTGTTTCTCCAAAGCAATGGTGTTAAGCATGATGAACATCACCCACTTCCCAGCAGAAGGCAGCTGGCTCCTGGAAGGAGAAATTCTAAGCTAATGCAAGAGTACGGTAAGTACATATTTAGACACACTAATCTCAATTTAGGCATCACTTTTTCTTCAGAACAGCTATAAACCAAGTGGAGCATATCCATACCAAGATAGGTCCCAAATTCAAACATGAAAGGGGCAGCACAGTTATGGGGAGCCCTTCCTGACGATGTTAACGCCAGGGCATTGTGGTGAAGGCAACCCAGCCCAGAGAGACATATTACTAAATGATTTCTCCATGTTCAGTGACATTCTTACTTTATAGCATTCAGGACTCAGTTAGAACTCAAGGCTAAATTGTGGGGGAAGATGTGACCTACTCCAGAAGTGGTGATGGAAATCATTATATTTGAGTAACTGAGTATCCCAGTTATGGCTTCCAGAAGTTCCAGGGTAAGTGTAATTGCCAACCTTTATTTTGCCTTTAGAAAAAGTACCTTGCACACACGCACTGTCCTGTACCTCCTTGTTCTGGCACAGGTGAGGAACTCCCCCCCTACCCAATTCATCAGCTAGCACAGCTGGTAGGGACAGGATCCAGCCAGCTACAGGATGAGTCTTTCATACAGAAATATTACAAAGTGCTGGGTCTCCTTGGCCCTTTCTCCACCACCTTGACATACACTAGCTGGGGAACCCATAGTACTTAAAACTGCAACAAATTGCTGTCAATAATAATTAAAAAATGGGTTAATTGAATATGTGATAAGAATGGGAAATAGGATTAGAGATGGCACTCAGACCAGGAGGCCTTTTTCAGGCTGTGGAAAAAAACAGAACACAGTTATTTTTCCCACAGCCTGAAGAAGGCCTCATGTCCTAAATGTCATCTCTAATCTTGTTTTCTATTTCTAGTATACATTATACAGCACTGCTAGTGCCACTAGAGTTAAAGTGGTGTCAGTGTTTCCATTATAAACCCCTATTTTCAGAGGTTTGTAACAACCATAAAAATTTTGCTCTGGGCTGAAACTTGGCAAACAAGTTAAAGGACTAGAATGTGTTTAATTTTTTTCTTCCTATAATTCAAAAAAATAAAAGTTTGTATTTTAAAAACAAAAATTTGCAAGCCATTAGGCTACCACAGAAACACACAATGCATAGCATTAGAAACAACTCCAAAAACAGTTAACAGCTTACTGGGATAATTACAAGTTTTTTTTTTTTTTTTTTTGTGTGTGTGTTTGTGTTTGTTTTGTTTGATCACTTTTTACTTTCAAATAAATATATACTACAGTGGCATTTTCTCTCTCTCTCTCTCTTTTTTTTTTTTTTAATAAAAAGAATAAATAGTTATACAACCAGGTCAAATGATTTGAGTTCTAAAACTGTTTGTAAATATTTATAGGACTGGGTCAATAATCTGTATTTTACAAAGGCTCCCAAGTACATATTTACATGATAAAATGTAACAACACCGCATCACAGACAAATAAGTCAATAATGAGCTTTTAGAAAACTTCATAAATGTACATGGGTCAATAATCTGCAAGTTTTTCTTTCACATGAAAAGGCTCCCTGTTTAGCTAAGAAAACCTTATTCATGCAGAAATAATCAGATCTGGTTCATCTGTCTTTCCTTTTTCCATGTGTCATGGTAATGAAAGACTTGTATATATAGTTTGGCTAAGACAGGAAAGATATGATAGATGGCTACTAAGATTTGAAGAGCCCACTATAAAATTGGAAGAATTATTTAGAGTGAGACAAAGGGGTTCTGGCAAGGATCATAGTAATATCATGGAATTACGACTACTGGAAATAATGAGGAAATCCTGCCAGATAACTGAAGAGCCAACAAGCATGGGAAAAGCCCATAATTTGGAACAGGAAAAATAATACTAAAACAAATAATAGAAAAAAAAATATTTGACAGGGAGGTAGAATTACCAGTACAGACTTCATATTTACATGCACTTTGCACTTCTGTGTCGAAAGACACCACCATTTCAGTAGACTAAGACTTTGATTTTGCAATTGGATCCTTACCAATGAATCCTTTTAGAAAGTTTTCTGGAGAGGAATATATGATTCAATGTACAGCAAGAGGTTGCAGTGATTTTCTTTACCTAGGTCTAAACAAAAACCACAAATGGTAATCACATTGGGAGTATTGCAATATTAGCTGAAATAGCAATCCAGTAGTGCTATTAAAATCAGGTAATAAATTTCTCTTGATACCAAACTAAAGGCATCTTTGGTTTCAGGCATGTGTGTAACTATCTGTATATTCTGTTGACCTCTAGCACATAGATAATTGTACTACAATCTATTAACAAATAAGATATTAACTATGATCATTCTTTTTTCATAGACTAGCTTGAGTTTTGTTGTAAATATTAGTATTAGCCCTGTTTCAGGTATTCTCCCCTAGTTTATTTCTTATAGATGACAATTTTTTAATAATGCTAATGTAGCTTCTGTTCAATTCAAACCTTCAGTTTTGTAACCCTACTTCAAACATTATAGGACATGCATTTATAATTCCTAGAACAAAGTCTGTGAATAAGAACCACTTGGAGTCTGGTCCAAATACTACTGAGGTGAATAGCTCTCTTGTAGTGAATTAATTGGGAATGATTTTTTTTTTACTCTCCCTAAAACCCCAACACAATCTCTATTAACATTTATGGGAATCGTAAGCATGCATTCCCTTTATTCAAACAGCTAAGTCATTTTCCACATCTTTTAAGATAATGATTCCTGTTATATGTATGTGTAGTTTGCGGTAAGTTTTATTCAGCATAAAGATTTCACCTTTTTTAAATTGACAGGAAGAGTCTAAACCTTACTCCTGTGGTCCACCTTCTTACCCCTCGAAGTGTCCCATTAATTTCAGTGAATATCCTGGAATAAGCTACTAAACAGACAACGATATCAGAATTTGATTAGCTAGGGGGTTATTCTTCCAATCTATGAAAGGAATACTTAATGTCAGCTGCATTCCTGACTCTTACAGGAAATGTTATCTCTCTTTCATAATTGATCTGGCTTATTAAGTTTTAAGTGGGTAGCTACTGAAAGACCACAGAAACTATTTTGGAAGATGTGACTGAAAGCTTGTTTCTCTGAGAAAAGAGAAATGAAAGACACTACTAATGTAGTATAGAATGAAAGAAATATCTGGGAGATTTCACTGTTTCAATATGTTTAAACACAGGAAAGCATGCACACTGTGGCCTAAATTCTGATCACAATTCTCATTCAAGAAACATTGCTGGTTTTGAAGGGACCAACAGTTTTGATCCTTTTATCTTTAATATCTTACTCATAGTCACAGTCTCAGCACTACGCAGCTCAAAATTTAATCTCTGCAGCTTTCAGGAGGAACCTCTCAGTCTTTCAACGTTTAAGCATTTAGTTGTCTAAATTTATGATCATTTCTTTGCTATGAGATAGGAGAAAATCAGAAAGGAAGATGGATCCCTCCAAACACACAGTAAACACTTGGAGAAACATGACACCACACTTTGTTAAGGAATTTACAGCAAGTGACCTGTCCCTTTTCATGGTGGCAGCAACTATATTAATTCATTCCACATAATTAATTGGTAGGTTATGCTAATCTGAAGAGGGAAGCTATCAATTGTATATGTCCAGACCATCTCTCCCATTGATTTTGTAATTAATGATGAATGTACATTTTGGGAGGGAGAGATTGCTGAGGAGGGAACTTCATGTGGAGAATAAAAATGTTACAGTAGCCTAATCAATTAGGTACGGTTGACAAATGGGTGCAGGATAACACTACAAAGTACTGTGCTTTGGTGTCACATCATATCTGTATTAATCTTTCCACGGGTTAAGTGTGATACATTGAATCAGCAGGACCGCAAGAAAACAGTCTGGTATCTCAAAATCATGAGTTTTTGATACTAACTTGAAGCCTATTCGCTTTGTTCACTGATAAAAACATTCATAATAATGCACTAAATGCCGGGGAGATCATTTATCATTATATGCTGGTAACAGGATTGAAATTCTTGTAGAATATCATTTTAGGTAACAAATAGCACACTTTAGACACAGACTTAGGTAATCCTAAGTACCACGGAAGAGGGCAAAGCTTTGGCAGCAGGTATTACATCCTCTGTTCAGGTGTAGCCTGGGCAGAGGTTTATCTTTTACCCCTATGACAGGCCTTTCAACCTCTCACTACAGCAACAGTTGCCACAGGGAGAAGTGACAACACCTATAACCAACTTAAATATTCAGCTTCAGCTACGGAGTGACATTTGGATGGACAATGTATGCAGCAAGCTGTAACATTTCTTAGAAACCAAGCCTAGAAGCCCGCTGCAAAAATGCAGTGCTCAATTCCTCAAGCCTGACTCACGAAAATGACCGCCCCTACACAGAAGCTCTCCACTGACTTGACTATAATTATTCATGAGAACGACAGCGGTTGGCATAACAGGGTCATGCCCAGGACATTTCCGCAGCTGGCCATACCAGACAGCAAACACCACCACTTCACTTCCTCAGGAAGGTTCTCCTTACTTTTGGGCGGGCTGAAGGGCCCACATATTTGTGTGTGGATGTTTATAGATGTATAATGTGTGTAATTTTTGTTTTATTTCCCTGTTGTTACTTTCCTGGAAATTCAAAGCAGAGCAAGACTTTTAGAGTGACTAAGAAATGTGTAGGTGAGAGATCTGTCAGTTCTTAAAGGATGGCAAGTGGTAAATTCTTACCAAAAAACAAAAAACCAAAAAACACTTATTTTCCTCTAGCGGTTCAGCAAAATGAGTTGTGTGACAAAAGCAAAGACATCTTGCTATCTAGGCAAGACTGACTTACTGAAGGGACTCCTGCCTCAGTGCAAATGAAAATCAAACTCAGCACACTGACATCTAGAAATCACTTCTCGCAGTTTATATCAGGGTTAACTTGCCTGATATCTGTAATACCCTAAAAAGATCAGTTCTCCTCTAATCCACAGAGCCCCTCAAAGAACTTGAAATGCTAAGTTAACACTGAAGGAGCTGCATAATCATCTTCCACCACTGCACTGTTCACCTCTGCATATCACAAATAAGCGAGGAAAGGATGCGTCTCGTATTTTTGGCAGGGGTAGTTTTTGTTCATAGAGTCAGTCTAGCCACCCATACCACGTCGCTGCCACACATGGAAAACAAAGCAATTACATCTATAAAGATAGCACCTATGCTTTGCAAACCATACCAACATGCTCATCAGTGAGGTCCTGCAGGGAAACCACAAACAGTGGAAACACTTTAAGGTAGATCAGATCTGTGGAAAACCCAGCAAACAGTGGTCTTCCTCCAGTTGCTTAGCTTTGTTTTACACACTTTTCAGGCATCCAAAGTGATGCTGGCTGCTTTTAATATGGTGTTTACTCTCACTTTAGACCAAATTGCTCTGTACAATTCAAAGAAAGAGTATGAGAAGCTGCAGGCACCATATAAAAATCTGGATTTCATAAACTGGAAATGTTGAGCACATTAACGATATTTTCTAAATGTAACTGGTGCTCCTTAAAATAACAGGTCCCACTCACTTCAACGCAGTTCAAGAGTAAGTCATCTCAGGACAGTCCAGTTGTACTGATCAACAACTAGCATGAAGAGGTAGCAGAAGGAAGCTATTTGACTCCATCATGTTTTAGTTTTTTGTGTGCCCATGACAATGTCACCTATCTTCAGTTCCACACAGAGTAACTATGTGTCATTACTCTTCTTGTTATCTCCAGCTGGACACCAACAATCTTTTTGAACTATAGGCAGGCAGACTCCTGAAAAGGTATTGCTAGGTATTGTGAGGGCATGCAAATTGAATCAGTGCTTCTTACCAGTGAAAATGGTGAAGGTACAATGGCCAGAAACGCTATTCATTTAGGTATTTAAGAATACGTACAATGCTGACTAAGTTATCCTATGTGCAAAAGTCAAAGAAAATAAGCTATATTCACTTTAGGACTTGCATTAAGCTGCATATTTGTGGACAGGAGCTGAATGGGAACTGAGCAAATGTGTTTTCTGGTTTCCACAGTCCTAAATCTGTAACACATCACTGGTTACATTGAACACAGGTAGTTTGGGGAACGTGGATTTTTAATTTGAAATGTTCATTTCTGAAAGTATTTTGTTAGCATACTGAATTCCCCTGTTTCCTAGCATATGTTACAGACTGCGTCGGTACAGTGGGATTAGAGAAGGGAAAGAAAGAGAAGAAACCTTAAACGTCATATTGGAGTTTAGAAGTTTAGAAGACAGGAGACAGAGCATTACAGGATCAAACTGTAGAAAAATCCTTACCTGTTACTCCAAAGTATACAGAAAAGAAATTTAAGATGGTTACTCTTTATTTACATGGACATTGGCCCTGTGAAGTAACGTAACAGCTACACGCTCAACTTATTCTAATAAAGCAGACTAATATCTAGATTAAACTTTATAGGGAAAGAAATAATAAAACAGACAAGATATATACATCAGAACAAAGAAGACACTGCAATTAGTGGTGCTTCTGTTCACATGGGAATTTGGGCATAGGTGGAAGAAGTTGTTTGCTGTTTGTTTGGACAGCTTTACCTCTTTAGCCATTTCAAAAACCTCCCATAAGATTATATTGCCAGCCTCAGTCACATCTCCATGGAGAAAGTTTTTAAACCTTTGTTAAAGAGTTTCATAAGAGATCTGTGCTATTTTGTTTTCCTTAACATGTTTATTAAGTTGGATAAATCCATTCTTGACTTCTGAATTAAACAAGTGTGCAGGAGTCTCAACTTTCGCTACAACTTATTTCAAGCTTGCAATTCAGTGCCTGAGGTTAATTCTCCAGTTGGTCCCTGGACGTAAGAAAAGGAAATGAGCACATCGCAGAGAAGGGGTAAAAGTAGGGCCAAGGCAACTACTTCAGGTAATATTATACAGGAAAAAAAAAAAAAAACTCTGGAAGGTGGTTAGCATGTTCCCTGCACTTTTCTTTCACAGTAACACTTTACTAACGTCAACTACATCCAACTGAAGTCACTGTTTTAAAACAAAAACAACCCAAAAAAAACAACAATTCATTAGGTTTTAGCCTTTCCTCGACGCTCCAAATATAAATGTCAAATATTGTCGAGACATTTTATTTTGTTGGTGTTTTGAGACACTCAGCTTTTCAAGACTGGGCACTTTTCCAGAAGCTACTCTAGAGCTTGTGCCTCGAATAATTTGGTGAATTGCTATGGCCCATTCTATTCATAGGGTCAGAGCAGATGATTATAGTCATCTCTTCTGGTCTTACAAGCTGAACAACCCTATGCTAGCCAAGAAATCATAATGTTTCAAGTGGTAGATTTTTTTTTTTTTTTAATAAAACTTCTCAGTAGTCTGTAATTTTCCCAACATGTCAATGATATCAAAACCTAACGGAAGTTCCCTCTGTCTCTTCTTAAAGAACACCCCCTCTAATAATGTATTTTGTATCAAGGCAGACGTGTTTTCCCTCAGGACGGAGAGTTTCCAGATGGAGTGCCATGAGTCATACAGCTTTTCTTTCTTTTGTGTAATTTAATTATTTTATTTTATTCAACTGGATTAGTTTTTGACACATATGGTCATTTCCATTTTCAAGATGTAAGCAATCACACTTAAAAATTCAAATCAACTTGTTCTATTTGTTGATTGTTATTTATATGATTGAATATTCTTTTTGTTATTAGCCATTTTTCAACTTAACACATAAGACAGCACCTCTTCGCATAAACTTTTCCTTGTTTCTTATCCATAGACCTTTACCTCTATAACATAACCAGTATTTCTGAAG
The DNA here is from genome assembly GCA_013399115.1 of Anseranas semipalmata. Lineage (NCBI taxonomy): Eukaryota > Metazoa > Chordata > Aves > Anseriformes > Anseranatidae > Anseranas > Anseranas semipalmata. The sequence goes on from VXAA01002339.1 coordinate 596,460, forward strand.
TTGATATTTTAAACCATGCAGAACGTAACAAACACGAATTGTGTATTATCTAGTCAAAACTAAACCTCCTGGAGTGATGTAATGTTGTAATGGAACATAACTGAACATAACAGCCTACAATGAGATGTATTTTTCATGTTATTTCATACTAGAGAACTAACTTTCTGGATTCTAAAATACCAACTAAAAAACATATTCTTATTTTTCTTCCCCTTAAAACATACCATGGGGGTGGGAAGTGTATATGCCGTAAAATAAGATAGAAAAAGATTTAATTATGTATTCTAAATCCTCATTCTGAGAATAATTTTGCAGCTAAAGGGTTTAATTAAAAAACAATTCCTCTATGACACGCATTCAAAATGCATTTCCCCTTTCTTCAGGTGAAATGAGGTAATTTTCATTGGCTACAATATCAGTGGAGCTAAAAAAACTATACATATAGAATAAAAAGACCGCTTCCACAAAAAAAAATGGACAGTTATGTGCACACACCTATATATATATGCATGCAAGAATGGAGTTGAGATTGTACAGAGAAACCAAAAACAAGTGCAAATCAGCCTGCCTGATAATGGCTCAATACAGCTTATTAAATTCCTGCATTTCTTTTCTAGAGAAAATCACAACATCTTGAAATTCTCTTTCATTCAAAAAAAAAAGAATTGGACAACAAATTTCAAAATGTACTTCAGTACAGAAACTAAAACATCCATGCTAGGTAATAACGATACAAGTTTTGAAATTAAGACAGTATAATTAGTGTAAGAGAAAGTGGAAACATTAACATTTTGTACCTACTGCTGTCAAAATTCTAGATCCCTCTTTGTATTTGTCAAAATCAGTACAATACAGCAAAGTCTTGCTAGGCTGATATATAATTATTCAATATATATGGATACAGCCATACATTTGCACATATAATTGAAAGCTAGAAAATTTCAAAATGGATTTAACTTGGAAGACAATGTTTACAGATCACACATGAGATCTCATAAAAGAATCATCTTTTCCCAGGGCAATAATGTGACTAAAACTACAGTGTTAAATATTGTATGAGCATAGGAGAACCCAAGAAACTGGGAACCCAAGCTTGGCAGTGTAAACATATCCTTCCCCATGCAGACCATTGGTTTGGGAACTTGGGAGCAAATGGAGATGTCTCATCTTGTATTTTCTCTCTGGAGAAATTGGGAAGGATTCAAAAAGGGTGGAGAAGAGACAGACCCTAATCATAAAACACCACTCAGCCACTCACTAGGGCAGTGGAACTCATGGGTCCAAGCAGCTGAGTGATGAGTTTTAATTTGCTACTAATGCAATAGGAACCCTGAGAGCTACAGCTTGCTGTGAGAGAGAGTAACTACCATTGAAAATGAAAGCTAGGGTGCTCAAAAAGGCTTAAACAGGGTGAAAAGCTCATCAGTAAGCCCTAAGTCCCTTAGGTTCCCTGGACATCTCAACCAGATTAGTTATGGATAGGAGATGCTAAACTGGGACACCCGGCCATGTGCAGGACTGGGAAACACTGGATTTCCTACATCCATCGCATCCTTGTTTCTGGCAGAGCTCACATCCTGCTGCTCGCAACAAACACACCAGCAAGGGCAAAAATGACCAAACAACCTGTATTTCTGTTATTCAAGAACATTTGCCGCAGTCCTTTCTGTAGGTTCTGTAAACACACAGCCATGACAGGGAAGAAAAAGTCATCTAGAGGCAACGTAGCTAAAAGAGCTTTAGGTCACAACTGGGAATTTCTATACATCCCCTTCCCTTTTGGGAAGTAAATGGCAAAGAGAAAAATTAGATTTTTCTAGCCCCCATCTCACTCCAGCCATGCAATGTTCTATATGGTAATTTGTAATAACATGGAAGAAAATTGATGCAAAAGTTTAAGTAAAAGGAGTAAAAGTAAAACCAGCAGAACAGAGCTTGCAGAACAGTAGCTTAGTGAACAGGAATGTCGTATGTGTAATTAACTATTCTAAGAACATGAATATTACATGGAAAAAAATACTTCTAGGAATAAGTCAGAGGTTGTGCTGGCGTCAGTCATGCTCCCTGGTTGTGGAACACAGGCACAGGCTCAGAGCAGTGAGCAGACAGGCTTCCCCTCCACTGCAAGTTTTACTGGGAGTATTTGTACACTCAGAGTATCAAAATGGAGACAAAGATCTTTTGCTCTATTTTTTTTTTCCAATGTAAACACCTTTTATAGAATGTGGATTCATCTCTCTGCCCTTCTGTTTTATGGGGGAGAAAAAAAGGAATTATAGATTATGAAAAGGAATAAAAAAAAGTATGAAAGCAAATGCAGCTAAGTACCCTGATTGTCTAAAATTTGATTATCAGCAAATAAACCCCTTGTAACAGTAGCCCTAATTGGCTATTAGCAGCAGTAGCTAACAATTTCAAGGCAATTAATAATATTTTAAAATAATTAGATGGCTAATATATTACATTAGGGCACACAGTAAGCAGAAGTCTTGCTAATTATATATTATTCTCCCTACTTTGCTTAATGAAGGTGTCTGGCTTTTAGATTAATTCATTCCCTCTTTTTTTTTTTTTTTTCAATCGGTGTAACTAATCCTCCCACACACTATTGTAACATTAAAGCTGAAAGATGTGGATGAAGTAGTGAAAGAAACATGAAAAAGAGCATTAAAACGAAGATTTAGTTCCAAGTTGCAGAAGTAGTTGCACGAAGTAAAGAATTAAGATGTAGGAAATCTGAGAGAAAATGCAGAAGCCTGAGTCAACATTTATTTGAACACCTTCTGCCTAATGCTGAAGGCATAAATCTCCACACTCAGAAGTAATAACACCTAGATCATTCGAATGTTGAGAACAAAGCAATTCTTCTGACAAAGATATTACCACTCCAGACCTTAAATGGTTGTTTTTTTCTGTTTTCTCCGAAAGCAGAGGAGAGGTGGGGGCCTTGAATAAAGGGAGGTTTGTTCCAAATTGGGAGCTAATCTTTCAGGAAAGAATAGCAATAAATTGCTTACAACCAAAATCTTCTCATTTATACTAGATTATAACTACATTTTGCTCTCAGATGTTGGAGCACATCTGTGTGCTCAGCGACCGTCTGCTGCTGTGATTGCACAAGGGAATTACCTTCACTGGAAGCCAGAACATACAAGTTTTCCTGTCCTGTGTACCAGAAATGGACCGTAACTTGCATTTTTCCCCCAGCTCAAGAAAAAATAATGCCAAGCTCCCTGGGAAAATGATCCGAGACTGAGGGCTGTCCCACATCCCAGGCTCGGCCCACGCGGTCGCCCAGCAGGCACGCAGCCCTGCACACGCAGCCCAGGGGCTCTGCCCCAGCTCTCAGAAGTCCCTTCTCCACCTCCCCAGTGAGGCCTGAACAGCACCGACCGACTGAAATGTTGGAATAGCCCGAGGAGACGTGAGGTCAGCCTACCAACTAATTACCCCACCGCATCTCCTAATGCTGTCCTGCGTGCGTGTCATCCTCTTCGGGTTCCGGGAGGAGCTGTTAGGCACCACAGAAAATGACTGCTCAGTAAACAGGACAAAACCACAAAAGAAGCTGTGGTGTGCTGGATGTCTCTCAAATAAATATCAGACCAAGGTCACATTTTGACTGTGAGTTTGCTGTTAACTTATGTACACATGGTACGGTGACAAAATTTGTCTACACTATGAAATATAAATTAAGCTTTTACACCAGAAGTGCCTGATTATATCTGCATTTGAGACAAAAAAGCGCAGTAAATGACCGTGCCTATTAAATGACTATATGCATTTGCAGGCATTCAGAAGACACACAGGCTCATCCCACAACAGCACGCAGCCGCAGGCATGGATTCCCAGGAAAGCGGTTCTGCACACAGCAATACCTCACCCGCCTGCAGCTGACCACATGCACACCCCTACCGGCTTTGTGTCTTAGCTCCTGCCAACCAGCCTCACACAGCATCTTCTTGTCCTGCATTCGCACCGTGGTTATGAGGAAGCAGTCTTTTTCTGAGACTGAGACTTCTCAAAATATTGTTCTAACATTTTTGTTTATCACATTGTAACCAAGATAAAGTATGATGGCCCTTGGGAACCAAGAGCCAGGCAGGGCCATATGAGGCACATTAATAATAAATGAATACATAAACGCATCTCCACTCCCTGAACATTACTTCCTTTTGGTAACCAGTGCACACACAAACACAATACACTGAGGTTCTCCCACCTTTGTGAAAAATCTTTACACTCATGTTTTGAGTTGCTCAAATTATTTTTCCTGTAGTCCTATAGAGCAGGTGACCAATTCCTTTCCTCATCAGAAGCCCAAGTGGTGGTAAATAATATTGTAAAAGGCATCTAAAAAGTAAAAGGTTCATAGTAAATTCCTTTACTATGTCTGTAATACTTTCTCTTGGGTATTAATTTGTATAAGACTTTTTTCTCCTCATTTTCATTGAAATCACTGGATAACACAAGACTAACATGAGGGTATTTAACACACACAGCCACTTATCAAAAAATAAACACATTATCCGTTTGTTGGAATACATTGCACTACGCACCCTGCAGCAGAGATGAAGACTAACAGATTACAGGACAGCTCAACAAACTGTTGCTTTGTACGTTATCTATCTGTGGTACCCGCACATGGTCCCTCAACTTTAAGCCAGCTTCCTAGATTTTCAACCATTAAAGAAAAAAGAGCAGCACAGGCTTGAGGCAAGTATTCAATGATCGTCAGAGGGAATGGCAGCTCCCTCCAGTCAAAAGAAACCCTTTAATATTCTGTTTAATTATTGTCCTTTAAAGACTGATGTGACAAGAGGAAAGGTGATAAAACTACTTAAATATATGTCTATTATATATTTATAGATAGATTTATTTGTGTAGAAGATATCTATCTCTATATCCTGCTCACAAAATGGACAGAATCCAGTGAAGATGCTAAAAGAAGAAAAAATATCCTTTCTGGTGAGTCCCATCACTTGGCAAACAGTCATTACTGAGATGCTGCCCCCACACCGACCTCAAGGGCTGACACGGGGCAGAGATGCCGCCAGCTTCCCATTAAGTAAAGCCCAAGAGATGCATGTTATGCTGCTCTCCCCCGGGGAGAAGGTGCCAGGGCAGGAACACAGACTTCCTTGCAGGCACAGAAGCCCCTTTTTGAAATGTGCAGAGGAAATGCTAGGTTTGGGTTTGCCAAGTACCTGATTTCAGGGTTCATTCTATTATCGCACAAATTTCTCTGGTGTGTGTTTGGCACTACATGTTATCCTAGACTGATCATATGTTCACAGATTGCAGAGAGTGTGTGAAAGTCTTTTTTGCTGTAGTTACTGGGCGAAGTCACGTCTGTTACCTGGTACTCATGCAGAGAAATCTGTAATCTGAGAACAGATGGTCTGAGAGAGAGAGACGCTGTCTGGAAGACTGCAGAGTTTTTTACTCAGAGGAGATGAAAGAGGAATGAACAAACCCACCACAGCATGACAAAAACATGAAAATATAAAAGAATGTCAGTCCTGAAGGTCATTCCTTTAGAATTCACCAACTGTCTATGTACCATATGTGCACATCAACACACCAAAAAGAACCCACCATCCTGTTGCACAGAGCGGGAGGTTGCTTAGCCAAAAATTGCAGGATTGTAGACTTACCATTTAGACAAGTGACACGCTCTATGGTCTAAGCACACAGTCTGAAAAGAATCTGAAAAAATATATATAGCAGCTTCTGCTCTGGATTTCTTTTATAAAATTTGATAGCAATAAACCAGAACTGAAAAATTCACATCCTAGTCTTTAAGGCTTTGCAGAATGTGTTTGGATCCAAGATTTTTAACAGCTTGAGACATGCAGACCAAGCCTAGCTTTGGAGTCTAGGTGCTCTTGGGACCAGTGGCATCTACCACCAGGACAAGCCCATCCTCCCAAAACAGTAACATGAAATGGGCTACGCGTACCAAAAGGCAGCATTGCGTTACTCCAGAATAAAATGGATTGGAACTAACCAGTCATAAAATTCTTATTCAGCCTTCCTCACACTGGGAGCTTTAGTAGTCAGCAGCCAAACCGAAGCTATATGGTGCTGTCCTGCTCATGGAAACATCCACCTCGCTGGCCCTTAGGGCCCGCAGCTCCAGGTGGGAGCTCTGATGGCCTGGGGTGCTGCAGGGCTCCCAGGGACAGGAGCACACCCAGATACACCTTAGCAAATGTAGGCACAGATCACACTGCAGCTGTAACAGCACAAAAGTCCATGAGATACGAAAAAAATGACTGAAAGTCTAATGTAGTGTCCCAAGGCAGCAGAATCCCAGTTAGCCCTGTGTGGCCTCGAATACAGCCTTGTCATCACGCACGCCAGGCAGCTTAATGCATCTCTGTTCAGTCCCCACAGCAGCCATCACATCGTTGGCAGCAGAGACACACCCTGAAAAATAAACTTGCCTCTTGCATTCAAGTAAAAACTTGTGACCATCCCAAGCCCCGCATTCCCACAGGCATTGTTCTGTAGTTCCAGCCAGAGCAAAAGCAAGCAAAACTCGACGTGGGAAAGCAGCACCTCAGCGCTGGCAGCAAGTGGGCTGGAGCAAGGCGCTGCCCAACGTAGCCACTGGCCCCGGCGTGGCCAGGTTGTGCAGGGGGACGAGCCGAGGGATCGCTCCCAGTACCAAAATGCCTCTGTGTGACTGGGAACAATGGACCTGGTCACAAAAACCCCCAGCCCTGCGAATTACACACTGCAGGTACTCTCAGCATGGGCCCCTCTGAAAGCTTCTCAGATAAAACCTGCCTGCAGGAGCAGGGAAGAGAGGAGAATCGAGACATCACCCCAGAGTAAGTGACTGGATAAAACTGACAGTATTAGCCTCACATAGAACTGATTTCAAAAGGTAATTAAGCCCCAATCAAAGAGGACGAATTCACCATAAAGGTGAGGGGTTGCAGTCTCACTAAATTGTTGTCTGAATGACACTAAATTTTTAGCTTTTTCAGCCTACAGCTGAAAATTCTGCTTGTAACACATCAGATGAAGCCAATTTTAAGAACACTTCAGTTTTTAGCCAGCACAAGATTTTACATTTGGGTGCTATCCAGTACTTCAAGCAATTTTTCACAAGAAATCTACATTGTCAGAAATAGACAAGCAACGATGTATTTTACTTTTTCATTCTTCCAGCAATGTGTCAGTCAAGTCACAGAGTTAATTTCCAAATGGGACCAAACGTTTGTTTGCTCTCAATAGAACTAAGTGATTTCACCATTCAAAGGCAGAATTCCTCTTCCCTCCCTTCTTTCTGTCCCAGTGAGCAGCAGCAGAGGCAGAGCAGAGTAACAAGATCCAGGATCAAACATGATGACAATGGAGTGAAAAAAAATCCATTCTTTGACAGTAATAAAGTGAGTGATCTATCATACCTCACGGCTAAGCTGCTGAAGAGGACAACATCCTTTTGGTCAGTCTCAGTTATAAAGCAATTGCTTGGAGCCAAAAGCCAGCTAAGACACTTCAGAAAGATATAAAGTGTCTTACAGGAGAAAACAAATACAGTATCATTGTGTAATATAAAACAAAGGCTTCAGCTACAGCTTTATGCATTTGCCTAGCAAGTTATGTAGATAGTGATACTGCAAACATGCAAAAAAGGGCAAGTATCAACTTAAAAGCCCAGAACAAGCATCTCTGCTCTGCCTCTCACTGGTGTGTTTTTTACCCTTCTCTCTGGGGCAGGAAGGATTCATATTACGTGGGTACTACACCGGCTGTGATGCCTTTCATGTCCCATCTCCATAGCTGTAGAACATGGAGGGCAGTAAAAACTATGTCCTTGTCTTCTAACTGGGAGAACAGAGCTTCTGAAGCTTCATAAGAGTTACAGCTTTCAGAAGTTGAGTAAATGACTATGAATCTACACCTCGAGGGTATTCACGTACACCTGTAATGGCTCCCGCTACCCCCAGGCACTTTAGGCCCTTAATTCAGACAAGACTGTGTGAGCTTCTCACCCTGGATGTTCACCTTCTACCTGCAAGCAGTGGGTGTCAGCAAACAGAAACCAGTCAGATGACAGATCTGTACAGGGAAATAGTTGATTCAGAAGCACTGCAATGTTCTTCATAATTTGCTGCTAATTAGGCAGTGGGATTACAGACACCTGAGTATTGCATGCTGCACAAAAACTAAACATCAAAGAGCTCTGCTTTTAAATGAAAAGAACAAGGAAGCAGAAGAGCCATGTTCAGCTAAAAGTGAAGAGTGAGCTTCAGCATGTGGTAAGAGATCAGCTGGTGACTGGGATCTAGGAGAAGACACTCAAAGAGAAAGAACGAAGGACTCCAAATTAACTCTTGATACACTATCACTTTGACAAACATTAGTCCCCCAGCTGTGACCACAGCTGGGACCAGTGGACAACACTGTGCCGCTACAGATGTGAGAAAGAGTTCCTCAGCACCTTGGAGGATGGAGGGGAGGCGGGACAGCCCTGCGAGCTCATGCTGGGACACCAAACATGAACACAAGCCAGGACAAGGCCAGATGGGGAATGGTGTCCCTTGAGAAGAGTTTACATGTGCCTGCAGAGTGGGAGTAGACAAATCCCACACAAGGGCAGTGGCCAGCTCTGCTACAGAAGATGGATGTGCTACCACAGCCTGAAAGCAAATGGCACATTTATTACTTTTAAATTGAACACTGGTGCAAAAGCCAACAGGTTTCAGTCAGGAGAATGAAAAAGCATTGGGAGCAAACGAGTAAAATGCCGTCTTTTTATGTAGTGCTTCAGGTTCATCCTCCATCAAGAAAATGGAAGCTAAAGGTATCTCATATCTCTGTTGTGATGAAGGTGATACACAGTTTGGAAAAGCAAGGCAATTGGAAAAAAGGCATAGGAAGTCTGCCATAGGAGCACAGAATTTTTGTGAAAGTGCAAGATACAGTTGAAAAAGCCCAAACCAAGACAGGAACTGGGCTAGCCTAATGCTCTGGAAATTAAAGGGAGAGAAGACCCAACTAAATAAATGTCCTGGAAGGATCATGGTAGGGAAAAGAGAGAAAATTCTTTACAGTTACAAAAAGGAAGGACAAAGGGCTTAAGTAAATAGGTAATAAAATATCACCTTCTGCTATCCAAAGCAAACAGATCAGAGCTAACACATATTTCCATACATTTGTCACACTCAGCACATCAGCAGGCTTTTGGCCCTTGGAAAACTGCGAAGACACAGTCTAAGGCAAGACTGGAAGTTTCATCACTCTCCCATGGGAGCTGTAGTGAAATGAGGAGCAAAGAAACCCAGTTTCATAAATAAAAAAGAGAAGATGCAAAAGGTTTCTGAGAATCTGTCTTAAAGTTTTGTTTGAAAGTGAAAATGCTAATGGAAGCTATTACCCACAAACTACTACTAACAAGCCATATCAAGGCTACTTACCTATTAAACTGCAAAATTTGCACGTGAGACTAAAAGGACAGACGCAGTCTGTTTTGTGTCACACCTTGTCCCTCCTAGCACAAACACGGTGGAAGTAAACCTGGGAGATGCTGGAAGAGGAAGAAGCCGGAGAGCCTGGTATTGTGCCTGCTCCGATACCTCTTTCTGCAATGCAGCACAGCTCTTCTTGCGATCGTGTCCCTGGCTGCTGGAGCCAGGCAATGCATGATGCTGCTGAAGCCATGGTCATACCGAGTGCCTGGCCTTTTACTTCCACCACCATGCTGTACACAAATGACTCCTATGGAAATGCAGCAAAGCCTGAGGCTCTTTGAAAACCATACTTCTCTTCTTCCACATTTTCTGATATGCATGGAACAGGAAGGTAATTCGTCTAAGGGTACACAGTAGTACTGCAAAACATGGTATGCCCACAGAGGCCAAAAGAATACAATAACCATCAACTTCCTAATACTTTCACAGGCCTTAGGCTAAAATATGAAAGTTCCTGTACTCTCTGTATCTGTTTGTATCTGTTTTTGTTTTGTTTTTAATAGATCACAACTGTGTAACCTCTTAGGAGCTGTATGATTTTAACTGGCAGTGCAACTTCGGTAGCTCTTGTGGTCGATATAACTGAGAAGGTAACAGCAGGACTTAAAGCTCTTCACCTCTGGTGCCAGCTAGGCACATACACTGCAAGAACGTACGCATTTGTTGAGCTCCATACTCATTGTTTATAGTAAGTTACTTGGCTCAGAGTATAATGCCAGCTCTTGGCAAGGTCTTGGTGAGCTTGGAATCTGTAGAGGTTTCGTTTATTGGTGCTGATGATACGGATGAGTTAAATTACAGAAACTGGAATTGCTTTTAACATTATTCAAGGGGAATGTTTCCAAAGAGCCGACTGTTGCGAAAGCCGACAGCAATGTCTCTTCCAAAACGTTTGCCATTTCAGAGAACTCCAAGCTGCCAATGTCTAAAGCACAACAGTCTCATTAAGAGAATAAAAAATTGTGTTCAGTATTGAGCAACCTCTGCAGGTCCTAAATATGCTCAGCACCCAGCAGGGTCAAGTCCTAGGCAGTTTGTCCTGGTACATTTGGAAATGAACAGCAAGACCAAAGAACCAAACTTGTGGCCAAGATTCATTTAGTATATGTTTGCATTGAAGCATGCTCTATATCCATCAACAAAGCAACCTTTTCTTTCCTGCACTCCTTTATTTGTATGGTAGGAGCTCCTCAGAAGTCCACTCATGAAACAATTATTTTAGGTGCTGTACAAATGCAGAACTCATGATCCCATCCCAAAGAGTTATTTTGTACACATCTCTAAGAGCAGTCAAAACAAAGAATGCCATAAGCAAACAGATAATCATAGTCTGTTTCTCAGTTCCTCACCCTAGTGATTTAATGGGAGTCTTATGACTAGGTGTTGCATTTCATAGAGTATTTCAAGGTGTTTCAAACCTTTAGGGAAAAAAGGCAAAGTCTTTATTCCTTACTTAAATCTGTTTCATTTACATCAACTCAATCCAGCAGAGATTTAATTCTCTATGTCACTGTGGAAAAACTTCAAGTGTAAATACACATTTCAGTGACAGAAATCATCTCCTACTTAGCAAAAGCTGCCATTTATAATAGTATGGAGGAATTAGCATTTACTAAGAGTTCCAGTTTTTACGTATTCCCAAGAGGTGCCCAGCAGAATCTATTATTCACACAAAATCCATGACTCGACAGATTACAATTGTTCTTATCAAGACTGCATGGTAACTGTTTTCTGAAACATGCCAAACTGGTCATGGTAATTCATTTAATATGTAGGATCTGAGCTGATCAAGGAGATACAACAATCAAATCCTCATTTAATGTTGAAGAATGACACATCTATAGCAAATCAGAAAGTAAGACTCAAGGTGAAATTTTTGATGGTAAAACTGAAAGAAAAAATAAGACTTAAAAATAAAATGACGACAACATGGAAAAGAGTAACTAAAGACAAATTATTCAATAGAGCAAGTGTGAATGTGCTCCTAACAGACAGGATAGTACACTTTTCTGAGCTCATGGATAGTCATTAAGGGGCCACAGCGGCACTTGCAGCTGGTAGGAACACGCACTGGTAAGTCAGCTCTCATTGCATCACCGTTAATCTACAGCACATTCCTGTACTCAGCCCATACCCAGGACGTGTGCACAGCTCCTACCAGGCTCTTCTCAGAGCAGCAGTGCTGATTAACCTAAGAAAGCAGCAGATATGCAAAAGGAGAAGAGAACCTTCGCTACAAGCAAGATTTCACTTGACTCTTTACGAAAAGAAGTTTAGATATTCTTCAGGGGAATTAAATCTCCTGAAATCAGGTGATTTTTCTTACCTGCTAAAGTGTTCCCTCCAGTTCTATTCTCATTGCAGGAGTATTTGGAAATTTCTTTTACAGCCAGCATAACTTACCACTCACCCTTAATGAAAAGCGTGTCACAGACATTATTTCAATCTCTACAGTTACTCCCTACAATCTTTTATTACTGAGCAGTGCTAGCTTTTCCTGACCTAAGGTTAGGTTGTGTTTTCTTCTTGTATTAGTATAGTTTTATTCCCATCCCCTTTCTGAAATCCCTCAAAGATGCACCTCATAATATAGTGTGAGTGAATACATCTGCCTGTCCATGCCTGAGGACACAGAACATTGCCTAAATAACACAGCCCAAAAGATCATCTCATGCTCTGTTGCTGCCCTGGATAGCAGCGGGGATACACAAGCGACTCCCAGCAGGGCTGATTCCACAGGGCCTGTGAAAGCGATCATCTATCAGCAATGTTTGAAAAGTTGAGAGGCATACTGAAAAAGTTATTCAGAGTGCAATTAAGCACATTAGAATGATAGTCTTTTGGGGAATATTCCCGACTTTATTTGTATTCAGAAAATTCTCTGAACCGTTTTTGGTCTCAAAAAATCTCGTCAAGCTGCTAGATCAGCTATCTAGTTCCCCCCATTACGTTCCCATCAAAAGGGAGTGGGACTACGCTCCAGCTCAGAGGGGAGCCCACGTAAGAGACTGGGAAATTCAGCCTCTAAGCACATACAGCCTGTGACATCTCTGCTGAGCATGCCAACAAGCGTAGTGGTTGTGAAAAGAGGTGTTTAACCCAAGTGATGTAACCTGCTACAGTTCACTCGGTGTCTTGCAGAGACTGTGGCTTCCATTCAAAGCATTACAATCTCCATCCCCAAACCGATTCAGCCCAATGAAAGAAAGAGTTGTTACAACAACCCAAATGGTGCCAGGATTGCACAGAAGGCTCCAACACATTCTTTGTTATGACTATTTTTATTTCTATAGCTCAACAATGTCCACCGCGGGAACACATGGGGACCTACTCTGTTTTCATCTGAGCTGCTTAGAGTCAACGAAGCAAACAGTGCAACATGAACTGGAGTAACTCTACTAACATTATAATCAGTTTATACCCAGGTAGCACCTCAAAGCTCCAGCCAAGACTGGAACCCTGCTAGCTTGGCATTATATGAACACCACAAGGGACAATCCTTGTCTAGGCATGCTTACAAACTAAACAGACAAGACAGGCTATGTGTAAGAGGAAAACAAAAACACAAAGGAATTAAATGTCTGGCCCAGGGTCACACCAGTCAGTCAGTGGCAAAGCCAAAAATCAGATCCAAGTTTCTTAATTCCCATTGCCACATCTAGTAGGCTATGTGGCCCATCAAGAGCCTGATTAGTCCACAGTCTCTGGCAAGACCTACTTAAAGCCCTTCATTAATAATTAGGGACATTATTTGCACTCCCCTGTATTTTGCTTGCAGAATGGATTTTTTTTTTTTCTGTAAAGGAAACTGAGAGTTCCTTCTGTAAAAGAGCTGGCTACCTTCTCCCATTCACATGAATGGGGGAGATGATGACTGATACAGGATGAAGCAGATGAATAACTCCCACAGATCAATAAAGAATAACTCACTTATATGCAAAATATTATCCTCTCCAATGTTCATAAATGTAACTGTCACTTGTCAAAATTAGGATGGAAGCCATCGTATCTTCTAATTGTATACTTAAAGCACTTAGAGCTAAATGAAGCCGATTACTTACAGCAACATGAAGAGCAGTAGTCCAGAAACACAAGGTCTTATACAAGTCAATACATGGCTTTATAAATAGGAGTCCATATTTAGACCCCAAATTTCTTTTTTAGGCACTTCCCTGATTCCCAGGTGGCAGGGTGAGGTGGAGAGGACCATAGACAATGAGCATAGATTTATCATCCTGACTTTAGGCTCCTAGTTTTGAGCCCCCTCACATCCATATTGCTTGCACTAGGGTTCTGTATGTGAGATTTTGAAAAGCACTCACCATCCATCCAACTCAACCTCTCTTGCCATTAGCTGTCTGTAACTTGAGGTAGAATGAGAGCAGAACTGGGCCCTTCAGCAATCCCACCTGAACTGAGATCGTCAACTGACACAGAAGCAATAAGAAAAAGCAAGAAAAATCTCTATACACACTACTTATATATATATCCTTATATATGTCCTTATACTGAGGACATACCACATCCCACAGTATCACTTCCAAGTATAACACGTATTATGCTAATTACTATCAGAGAAGTTTTTCCTTTTATCAATGGTTAATTTCTTGAATAAGCCCATGTGCATTATATGGGAATTGAAAAATCAGCCAGCTTTCCCCTATATTCTCACTACAAAGTATTTGAAAAAAATCCTCTGGTTGCCAGTCATTTACGGTAAATGAGATTTGAATTCCAGACTTTGGAGGGCAGCCATTTAGGATGTGCAGCTTTGCAAAGTATTTTCCAGAATGAAATCTCCAATGATTTGAAGGTACCTCACATTAACCTGAAGCAACTTATTAGTGTGAAACCCTCTAAACTAAGGAAATGTCTGGTCAAAGAAAAATATGACAAAGCTGGGATTATATCCGTTGTACTGTGGAAAGAACTGTATTTTGGAGAAGCAGGCATTTTTTGGATCAACCAACAGGCTTCTTTACAGACAAAAAAAATGAAATTATGAATGCTTCGAGAGAAATAGGTGCCAGCTCAAAGCACAGCTTTTATGCAGTAGAAGGTTGACTTGGAGTAAAATTAGTTGTGTATGTACGACAAAGCCTGGAAGCAGTATCAGTGAGCTATCTGGAAAAAGCCTTAACAGAGGATGATTTACAGAATGAGGCCCTTTTAACCAGAAAGCATCAGTGTTATTTCTACAGCTATATATTTATAAACCAAAACGTCCATAAAACAATTCTGCATCCTACCTTTTGCAGAGAGGGGCCCAGAGATGCAATTAGTCTGTGAAACTTCAGACATCCGAGATTTGTGCAGCTGGCAGTTCCCTCCCATCTAAAAGAAAAGATTAAGCATGCTCAGATGATGCAAGGAATTCAAGTTACCGCAAATTAGCTGAGCCATGGTAACTGGATGAATTCACAGGCCCTTTGCAAGCTTAATTCAATTTAACTAGCCTGCTATTGAAGAGGGTTACCCAACGTGCATTACATTGCATTTGCTATGACTTAAAAGCATACAGAAATAAATATCATAGCATGGATGATGCATATTATCTTATGAAGCTGCTTTACTTAAATGCATTTGTCTCTCTATAGAGTTGTCACATTTACAAGATGATGGAAACCTGTAGACAAAAATTCTTTGGAATTTTGTTTGAAATCCAAATCCAGAAACACATACTGATTCTATTATAGCTTCAGCTCATGTCTGATGTTTAATAAATCTTGTATTTCCCACAGAGCCCAAAACACATCCCTTATCACTTGAGGGAACAAACACATTTCCCTTTCTCATGAGCTATTTATTTTGTCGCTATTTCTGACAGTGCTCTTTGCTGGCTGATGCATTCCGTGATGGCACTTTGGAGAGGACTCATTTTATTCCTCTTTTAGGGGTTTCATTCACAAGGAACCATCCTGTTTTCAGATGAAATTTCATTTACCTATAAATACCTTTGCATCCATATCAAAAAGGAGTCTATTTTAGGGCAGAACTGAGATCGCAGCACACCCAGTATGGGATGCACCTACAGGGAACGTGTGAATTTCCCAGCCTCAGTGCGTCTTGATCATGCACGTGTTCTCATGCTATCAGAGGCCCAAAAGAAACCAGCAGCTGAGAACTGAGCCCTAGACGCTAGCAATTCGCAACACAGCAGGGTAGGAGGTTCACAGGGTTTGTTGTATTAAGAGAGAGCATGGGCATGCACACTTGAACTTTTTATAGTGTTTTCTATATCTTCCATAAGTCACAAGCCATGGAACAACTTTCTTCCTTTCTGGCAAACCTATTTACACAGATCTCTGCCAATCCACTCAAGCCTGCATTGGCTTATTCTACAGCTGAGTGCACTCTTTAAGGACCTCCCACTGACATGCAAAGAGGGTGAACTCATTTTCAGAATACATGGTTCAAAAGTCTCTCGCTCACTGTCTGTGCTTCAGTAAAGTACACCGAGCCCTACTTGTTAGGACCTTGTTTTGTGTCTATCAGAGACCGATCCCCCTTGTAACATGTAGATGATATGGAGGGAACATCACAGAAATCAATAGAATAGCCAGATAAATGAGTCAAAACTAAGTCTTGCTGTACAAGAACACATTCCTGCATATTAACCATAAGATGAACAGCTCTTTGGGCTTGGAGACAATATAACCCTACTGTGGGCCAGCTTCCACACATGGTCAGGGAGAGGAGGTGTGACTTCTTACTTCTTGTTAGGAACAGTTGCCGGGGACAGGGTAAATCCCGAACCCAATGTCAGCATCGACAACGCCAAGAAACTTCTGGCCCCTGAATCAAAATATTAATTCCTGAGAGCTGAGATGGAAAAGCCTCAAGCACACTCTGTGGCCAAAATCTCAGAAATCAACCCTTGATGTGAAGGGAACATAAAGCAAAACACTGTACATTCATGTATTTTTGTATGCAGCTAACTTAACCCATTGCAGTGATCTTCCCAATGCTCAGCCAAACTCTGCAATCCTTCAGTTCATGAAATCGCTTCCAATACCAGCTGCATTCTGTCATTGCTTTGTTGTTGTTGTTTAATACTCAACAATTTAGCCCTGGTATTTGAGGGCAAAGAGAGCAAGATTTCCTTAGAACAGAAGACAACTATAAGAAAATGACAACAGAGCCTCAGAGGAAGGATCTAGGTCTTTAGGATAGATGTTCAAAAATGCTAGATGATGTCACTTCACTAGGTTTGCTTTTTCCCTTCCCATGTAAGACCATTATAAGCAGGGGACAAAATAATTATTACTCTCCGTATATCAGGCTTGCCCTGATAAGACAAATATTTTGTGGGATGTGCTATCGTAGAGCTCAACTGTGCTATAATTAGTGGCTGCAAAGAATCAACTCCTAAGTTGTCAGCACATCCACCTTTATCTTCCAAAGGGTTTTGTGAAATGACTTGAAAAAATATGGTCAAGTAGGAATTCTGAATAAGTTATTTCAGCTCAAAGGGAAAAGTATTCCTTTGACAGGAATACCACAGTTCAGACCTTTGTGATACTTAGCCACAGCAGTTGCTGGTTAAAGTATCTGAATACTAATTCTAAAAAAAATCCTTGTTGCTTTAAGAGTTTCACTCCATCTTTTACTGACACTTTAACACAATTTTAATTGAATAAAATCACTTTTTTTTTTTCAAAATGTACTTTGAAAAACTACATTAGCAGTAATATTTACAAATACTATTTCAATCACCTCCCAGAGCAAAGCATTTCCTCATTAGTGAAAACTAAGTCGCTGGCTGGTTGATGCAAAACCAGAGAGTCGGGAAGCTCTGGACTCCTGTGCTGTGGCACTGCAATGGCCACTACAGAACTGGGGACCATCAAACCAGGGCTGAGGGTCCCCTGCAGGGAACCATATAGCCATAAGCCCGGCAGGTGAGCAGGCAGAAGGCAGGTGGGGTTGCAGAAACCATCAGCCTTTTCTCCATTTACATAAAACCAGACTGTATTTGTGACAGTTGGGTTTTGCAGGCTCAGCAAACAATACGTGACTGAAAAGTTTTCAGACCAATCATGCACTGTATTTTTCTTAATGAGGCAACTGCAGTTTATCAGATATAACCACACATCTCCAGACCTGGAAAATATGGTGGATCTCCATTCAAATTTCATAAAGCCTCTAGGAAGGGTGGAAACAAACCATTCGAACAGCAATACCAAGGAAATCTTTGGAAAGTGACTTTATAATCAATCTAGTGATTTAGGCCAACTATTCCCTATCATACATTGTCCTCTCTGGATATTTGTTATGTCTCTAGATCAAGCAAAATAGCTTTTTATGGAGAGGCATGTCTCTCTTGTAAACTGTTCTTTCACTTAACCCTCTGCAGAACCAAACTAGCACAGCCAAACTGTAGCTTACTATATACCTATTATATGCATACTACGTACATAATATTAACAACCTATAATATATCAATTAGTTACAGTATGTATTATATGTTATATGTATAATATACATATAAGTAAATTGCCATGGGAACAAGTGATCAGAATGGCCTGAGCTATTGAAAGAAGCCATGGTAAAGGTGCAGGACTTTTGACTGAAGGATCATAATCCAACAGTAAATGTCAGTACAATTTTTCCCTGTCAGCATGCAAGAGCTTATTAGCTGTCATGCAAGCTAAATATAACTATCTATAATACCCTGTAACATTCTCTGAAATATGAGCAAACATGTTCCTTTTAATAATACTCACTCCCTTCACAACAACACAATCACAGTCAAGTACCCATGTTATCACAACTGAAATTTAGGATCTAATTGCCTGACTTAGGCATCATGCTGCCATTTTGTCTGGGCAATGTGGATGCAAAACTTTTCCATTTAAAAGATTTCTAATCTGCTTTGCCCGAGCAGAGATGGTTATGAAAATGTAAGAGCAGTGGTGACTCAGCTCTGTTATCTACTCAATGATCTACATTTAAAGCAAGGAGTACCGCAATTCTACTGTCATACCTCATTGCAGTTTGACTTGTGCTGTCTATGGAAATTGAGCTATACCACATTGAAGAGGGCAGAGAAGATGAAGGAAATACAAACAAGTTTTGTCAGAAGATCGCTACTTTCCTACAAAGGCCACTTCCAGTAAAGATGATGTTTACAACTCCCATTCCATGCATCCCAGTGTACTTCCATCAGGCTGTACTATTTTACACATTACCAAAGGGAAATAATTTTCAAAGATTTCAAAAGTTCAGTCCAGCAATGTTGTCTGACATACTCAAAAAAGCAAATTTTTCAGTCATTGACTTCAATAAGAGTAATCTCTAAGTAATGTATTTTGCCTAAGCAACACAGGCTCCAGGTGTCATTCTGTTTTAAAAGCAAATAATACAAAGCCTCCAAAGCATCTGATCAACAATAGCTGTTGTACTTTCTTCCATTGACACTAGTAGGATTTCTGACATTGACTAAAATCTACAGTTCTGTTCAATTTTAGGCCGTGAATAATGTATAGTGTTTTTCTAAGTCAAGGACAAGGCTTTGGTCAGGGGGAGCAGAAATATCAGCAAATGAAATATCCTGATATATTTTTGGGAGCATGGACATTTGCTTTAAACAGCTTGAATCAGATCTCACTTACTCAAATCTACTCAGCCTTTAAGGAAAATCCCAGCGACTATCACTGGGGTTTATACCTAAGACAGAGGAAAAAGGAATAAGATTGAGTTCACTCAGCATTTCTACATCTTAATTCACTTTCATTTTTAAAACATCATAAAAACAGTTAATAAACATTCAGAAGGTTGCCTAAACTCTGTTAGAACAGAATAAGGCTAGTATGAATTGGATAGTTTAACTGGTTGATGGATGAAATTATTGCCCTATCAGCCAAGTTCATTTTTCACATATTTTATAGCTCAGTTAATGCTTTTTGACTATGCAATGAAAAGCAGAAAAGTGGATGTGGTTAAAGTTTTATGGGTGGCTAATGTTTGTGTCTTCAGTACTTTTAATTACTTTAGTGGGTGAGGTTACTGCCATCTCATACTTTTTGAATAATAATTTCTTCTTTGCAATAAATCCTTTTAAATATATTGTCCTTTTTTTTTAAACTCATAATTAGTACATCAAAATATCCAAATACCCAGAATAAAGTGTTTGTTATGATAACCAAATCAATCACAGAAAGATTAATTCAATCACTAAACTGCAATTTAACTGAAAATACAGATCATCAATTCTCTCACTTAATGCATGAAAAATGTGTGAGTCAGAGAAAGGTTTTCAGAATGCCTGCATTGCTCTTCCATCCTATGCTGACCGTTATTATTAACTACTAACAGATGATGTAAGCCATCACAACACATAATAAGGCCAGGCTGCACTGTCAAAACTATTGCAAAAAAATAACAGAATATATTTCCAGGGGTACCAAAATTAGTTTTCCCCACAATAATTTCAAGGTGATAGTGAGACATGCAGGCTGTTATACTGGATATGGATTGAATGGATGAGATAGGCCCATAAAGCTGATGTAGACTGGTAAATCTTCCTCAAAATTATGTTAACTGATGGATAGACAGTTATTAGATCAAGCCATTACCAGTGGGTAGCAAGTAAAGTAAATCTCTGGGTTGGTTTAGGTTCCAGTAGTCTGTTCTTGTTGTTGCCGTT
Source organism: Anseranas semipalmata (assembly GCA_013399115.1). Classification (NCBI taxonomy): domain Eukaryota; kingdom Metazoa; phylum Chordata; class Aves; order Anseriformes; family Anseranatidae; genus Anseranas; species Anseranas semipalmata. The sequence continues at coordinate 616,596 of VXAA01002339.1, forward strand.
ATTAGAAAAATTGCCTTCCTCTGAGAAATAATCTGCTCCTAAAATGTATTACACTATGGTACCTGTAAAACACCACAAGTATACATGATACTGTACAGGCAAGTATGAGAAAATGGTCATGGCAGAGAAGGTTGTGGTTTAACTTAGTCATTAAACGGAATACTGAAAGCATGTGATTTTGATGGAAGCGAGAGGAAGAGATGCATTTCATCAATAAAGGGTCAAGAAACCAGTCTAAGACTGGCTCTCACTGCATTTCACTCTCAGGTCTTAGGGTGCTTTTTTTTTCGTTTTGTTTTTTTTTGTTTGTTTGTTTTGCTTTGGTTTTTTTTTGTTTTTTTTTTTGTTTTTTTTTTTAAAAACTCTTCTTACCTGAACACAACTGAAATAGGCTCTGATTCACATAGCTCCATGACTGCAGTGGGTTAGACCCAACACAAAGGTAACATGAATGTGGAATAGACACGGATGAGAGAGATGCACTGATTGCTCACAGATTTTTACATGCAGGCATTTATGTGCAGTTCTCTTATGGCAGGAAAGCAGAGTACTAGTGTGTTGTAGCCAAACCTTGAGGATTCAGCAGCATCTACAGTACGGTACTGTTGGTGTTAAATGGCCTGGAAAAGCAAATGTTGGATGCTTGTGATCACTGCACATATTCTTATGAGCTACATTTCCAGTTTGGCTCAGTGTCTTGGAGGCTCAATGAAAATGTGGCAAACAAGGTTAAGAGCATTCAACTTCAGACCAAAATCCCCAGCTCCACACCATCAGAATCAGAGCTTCTTCCAAGCTTTTAAAGCTTACCCATTCATTGTGTTCAGGACTTGACAGTATGTTAGGGAACTTACAAGATGAAGTAAAGGGAGAAGAATAAAGGAAAGGAGAATAACACCTGTCTTTGCAGCTGGTCAACACGCATATCTCTAATGTGCTGCCTGCTGGGAAACAGGGATGGTCTCATGTTACACTGGGCCTTCAGCAAAGGATGGAGTTTGCAGAACAGAATCCTGCAACTAGAAGATGTGAGGCTTGGGCTTCAGCCAAAAACAATAGAGACCAGCATTAAATGAAAAGTTCCATAAGTTCAAATGCATTCAATCACTGAACAACACACAGCTTTGTGGTTTGAAAGAATTTAAAAAGAATTTTAAATCTTCATTGCAGAGCTACCAGTTGTTTCTAATTTTGAAGAACAATCACTATTTTACACTTAACTACCACCAAATGCTTCCCAGAGTGACCATAGTCACCCATAAACACATCAAATATCTTCATTTAGGAATAACATATTAAATCTGATAAGAGCTGATATGCTGCTCTGAAAATTGCTTTAGTGCTGAAGTAGAATTTCATCTTTCATAGACTAAATGTACCCTAGCAAGTGGCACCCATTTTGCTTTAAGTTACATCTGTAGAAGCTCATTGACTACAATTGAAAAGTGATTGAAAAAGGGTAATACCAAAAGGTTAGCAGAGAAATACATGTAATGGTATTACAGTAGACATTTAGAGAGTATAATGTTAAGAATAGCAAAGAAAGGTTGCCACAGAAAGCAATAAACTAAAGAAAAATAAAAATTGAGCTGCAATCCTGAAGCAGTGAAACATGCATAGCTCTGCCTCTGAAATGAAACAGTGGAACAGCAAGGACAGGGCTGTAGAATATCTCACAAAAATGATCAAAGCACTACATAACCAGGCAATAAAATCACATATTAGAAAACAAAATACCATTTTGGGGGTCATAGTCTTAATGATACTGACTGCTAAAAGGAGTAAAAGGATGTAGAGGTGTATGATTCTCCATTAGGAGCACATAGGTAGTGACCTGCATTTTAAGGAGTGACCTCTAATACTGACTCAAAAAAAAAAATCTTTTATTTTTGAGAACCAAATTGTCTTAAACTCCCCTTGATTTTGCTAGGAATTCAGAGTACAGTGACCTTCCCTGATGAGGAAGTCTTCCCAAAGCTGAGTGGGGGACCTATCATCCCCAAAATGTGATTGAGAAGCGAACTGAGGGAATGGCAATTTCATAGTTTCTGGAACATGACATCTTACAAAGGATTTAAGAAAGAGTTAAAGACCTGTGCTATTTGAAAGGTGACTTATTGGACGATGTAGTTTGATGTGCTAGTGTTTGAAGTATTAGTGGATATTCAAACACAATATACAAAAACAGTTAATACTGTTCAGGTGAGGGACAGGGTTCACATTATCAAGGCTATTTACTTTGGGGGGGGTCTATTTTTTGACAGACGATAATGATATTTTGGAGAAAGGAGTCTATAAACTATCCCAGCTTTTTTGCTTTTTTTTTTTTTTCAGGTTCATTACTAGAGATTTAATGACCTAATATTCCTTTAATCTCTATTTTTATGATTCCATTAAACAAATGATAAATAAAAAAATTCCTCTAGACACACAGGGGGGAAAAAATCACCAAAATATTGGAAAAGGATCCAGGTTTTCAGTCAGCTGAAGCCTCCCTAATTGGCTGGCATGTTTTCCTGCACTTATTACAGTGAATGCTGCCATCTGTTTCTTACTTCAAAAGAAATAGTCAAAATGATAAGCAAGCTAACAGAGAAGGAAGTCTTAAATGCATACAGAATATTTTAAAATGCATAGTATCCACTAACTCCCTGTGGATAGAATATCTTCAGTCTTGACATGATAATTACCAGTAGAAAAATTGTGACAGGCAAATATTCAACCAGCTTCCACTTCTGATAATGGGGCACGTACAGATGAGATCATTTTGACTCCAGGTTTTCCATTACTCGCTTTGAGTTTTATGTTTTAAGTATCCCAGTAAGGGCGCTTCTTTGTAATGAGCCAGGCTATGCACTGCCCATCCATTAGATCACAGGTTGGTGACGGAAAAATCTGCTAATGTAAGACATTGTCCTCAATAGCACAAAGGGGAGTTTAATAATCAACAAAAGAAAGAGAATGAAAGAAAATATACATACAATGTTAAAGAAAAAGACACTGAAGAGATAGTATACATTCACTTCCAGCAGAGATCTGACGTATCAACAGTGCCGTCATCATTTCTGATTCCACAATTAGTCAAATATCAGTCTGACTTTTTTTTTCCTAATTGTTAAGCATCATAATGAAGGGCTGATATTCTAACGCTTTACCATTCAATTCTACCAAATGCTACTTTACCTGAGGATTGCGAATTGATTCTTGCAAAACCAGTCACGTCAAAGACCACTTGCCCACAAGTTAACATTGGACATTCACTTGTAAACTTAAGTGCTTCCAGACTATTCAGTGGAATGCAGACTGTTACGGGTATATTGTAAAGGGAAAATCCTGTGCCAATCTGTATGGGAAAAGCCACAATCTGAAAAGTCATGGAAAATAAGCTATAGCACATGGGATGTGCAATAAATCACAGTAACTACTATAGTCAAGAAGTGACAATAGCATGAGTACAAAGTACCAGCGAGGATTTCACTCACATGGAGCCTGTACTGCATCTTTTCACCCTAGCAGTGCAGCTGAGAGGAGTGAGATTCACAGCTTCCCTCTGTCCCATTTTCTATCCATCTGACCATAGGAATCCAAATCTGGATTTGAATCGATATGTATGAGACTGGGAGAAATAAAAACATTCTGCATCTCATGGCAGGAAACTACAGATCCCATTGCTAAGGGGAACAAAAATCATTTGCTACAAAACTGGTTTTGTAGCATTCCAATTTTTTGTTGTTTCACAATAGACTTTACGAATTAACTTTTTTGCTTTGCCTCTTTTTTTCTTCTCATGTCAATGACTGTATGATAGTTTTGCCTGGTTTTATAACTGCCCACATAACAGAAGCACTGAGAGACACTGGCCAGGGCTAAAACATACCTTTCGCTTCTATCCATAAACCATTGTACAGAAAGGCAATTTTAGGAGGCGATCATATATTTTTACTATATGCCAGAGGTACCTGCTCAGGGCTGAATTCAGCAAGTGGGAAGAAAAAGAACAGAAAACAACACGGGGAGAAACAACAAAACAAACAAAATAAAACAAAACAAAACAAACAATCAAACAAAAAAAAAAACAAGAAGTGACTAACAGGTCATTCATGAACATTTAGTATCAGAGCCTGTGAACCACAAAAGATAAAGAAGAAAGGACATAAGCCTCAGACCAGAAAAAGAATTGTATCTTGACAATGTCACAGCTCAGCTTACAAACAGGACCGATGACTACAGTTTGTGTTTTCCATCCATTTTCTCCCAGGGGGGAGGAAGGGTATACACGCACAGAGTGTGAGAATCAGGGAATGGCCACGAGCTCCTGGCTCTTCCTACCTTAAAAGGGAAACCTGAGAAAGTGCAAGAACAGCGGCACTTACATTGCACAGGCAAAGGAGGTGTCTGTGCTATCGCACTGGAGTGCACTTGCTGTAGCCAAGGGTTCAGCACAGTTCTCAGGCAGACAGACTTTTGGAAATGCAGATAAATTCAGAGGAGATATTTGAACTTGTATACAGGATATAAAAAGGCATGGGAAATCAATCATCTCCTCAATGAGCTTCCATAACTACTGTACAAGTTTGATCTGTCATAGGGAACTATGCACTAGGAAGCCTGAGTTCACAATTACCCACTTATAAAATGCACTTTACAGGAAACGAATAGTTCTTAAGCTAAATGAACAACAACTATAGGTTGAACGAGGATATTTTCTGTTTGGAAAAGTGTCATCATTCTCCTGATGACAGAATACTTAGCATCTCCTGTGATCAACAAACAAACCTTAAGTCACTTAGAGGAGCCTAACTCCACTTGTCACAAATATATGTCTACTGTGAGACTAGAACTGGGTTTTGATACAGCAATTGGAAAACAATCTATTTGTACAGGATAATAAATTACAAGTGCTGTAGTGTATTTAACATGCAATGGACACACCACAGAACGCTCTGTCCTCTGTATTAGACTCACTGAAGAAACTAGTTGGACATGGATTCTATAATCTCTAATGGAAGGGAAGAAATGTCATTTACAACATGTAATGTGTACAACTGGTCAAATCAGTGCTGACAAATACATTTGCTGACAAATTCAGCCCTTTTTCCAATTACCAGCTGTTTCTAAACAGACTACTGTTGTGCTTTTTATTGTAATTGTGGAACATACAATTGAAGTGCCTGAGCCAAAGCCCCAGACTCTCATCAGCTTCACTGGGCTATGGGAAAGAGCCGTAGATGAACTATTTGAAGAATTTGTGAAATATTTACTTGGACTGTTTCACACTTGTTATTTATGCTGTGTTACTGGTCATTCAAGTAATATAGATTTTGTTGTTGTTTCGAGCCTAATACATGAAATCTTTTAACCATGGTATTAACTCTACAACTTCCTGAGCAGGGGAAATGGAGAGGGAGGTGCTGGTCTCTTCTCCCTGGTAACCAAGGATAGGACGTGAGGGAACTGCACAGAGCTGCGCTGGGGAGGGTCAGAAGGGACTTTAGGAAAACCTCTTTACCACGAGGGCGCTCAAAAAACCAGAACAGGCTTCCTAGCAAGGTGGTCGATGCCCCAGTGCCTGTCAGTGCTCAATAAGCATTTGGATAATGCCCTCAATAACATGCTTTAACTTTTGGTCAGCCCTGAAGTGGTCAGACAGTTGGATTCGATGATCTTTGTAGGTCCCTTCCAATTGAACTATGCTATATTAATAATTTATAATTAATAATTTAACAGCAAATAATGACACGAATAACCATATTCACATGGGAATAAAAACAATGCAAAGAACAGCCATTATCCAAAAGTTTATGGAAGCACAAATACCCATGAGTGGTTGATACCAAAAGATTGTATTAAGTCTGCAATGTTCAGAATTCAAGACAGTGTTTGCAAGTGCAGTTTTAGACCACTCAAGAAGTCACCGTATAGTTCATTAGTCTGACGCAGAAAAAGTCTCAGAAAGACAACAGTGTAAGCTGATGCACTGAATGTAGAAATCACCAATGCATCTGTCCTTCCCATGAACAGAGAGGAAATCAAACACTGTGATTAAACACCTAAGTGCTTCATTTTTCAGGATCTGGAATTGTATTATCTGCCTTTACAGGGGAAAGTAGTTCTCTTTATAATTCAACCCTACTATAGTCTGTTATGGTTAACAATAGCAATAATATATCTGTTCCAAAGTACTGAAGGAAAAATCCTTCAGAGGATTTGCCATTTAATAGTGAGATTATGATACACTTACCTCTGCAAGAACAACATCGTCTTTTCCTAATCCAACTGGCTTCTAATAGATTTGTTTGAGGACTCATGGGACATGCCAGATACAGAAGGATAACATAATCTGATCCTTAGCTGTTTCTAAATGTCTTCAGCAGCATGGATGCTGCTTGCCTCTCTCATTTGAACATACCAGAAAGTTTCTCCTTGATATTTGGGCATTTTTTTTAAGATATTCCCCATCTTTCCTGTTCATAGGGTATTTTTTCTCCATCTTTGCCTTTGTCTACCAACTACTTGGTGTTAAGACTAGATCTGCACACCCAAGCTGTCATGGAGCAGTAAGTTTTCTTTAACGGGGCACTGTACAGAGCAATATAAACTACCATATGCATGCTGCAGAGTTACCACCTACCAAAGCTACATCATATATGTAGATATTTTGGAGTACCTTTCTTTTTTCCTTGAAATACTTTCTCCTAAAATATACCTATCAGGTATTCCAATTATTTATATGCTGTCTTGCATTGAAATCCCTTTTCAAGAAACATTCCCTGCAAAGTACTTTAGTGGCCCAGAAATTCCTGAGTGATTGGTTGAGGCTCTGAATAACCACAAGACACCTTGTGGCACATCACATAGATATGTTTTCCACCCCCTGATTCCTGTATTTATTTTCCAAGCATAGAATTATAACCTTCACTACAAGAAGCATACAAACACAATAAAACCAGTCATGTTTAACATAATAAACTTGATCTATAGACATGCTACTGGATTTACATTAATTTGTTCATTCTTGACACTATCTTGGTAGCAGCAAGCAGTGAACATGAAAAAAATAACATTGGTTCCAGTGTTCAGTGTGGCACATATAAACATTTTTATAAACTACCCTGAAAACTCAAGGAAAAGGGAACTGGCAAATAACTATGGGTATGATGAGCTGAGCCAAGAATGTGATTTTGGACTGTTTCCATTGCGGTTTTCACTTCAGAGTAATTTGTATGATTTGGAAAGCTAGCAATATAACTCTGTGTAGGAATGGGTTATTCAAGGTAACCTCTATGTTTAAAGGATGGGGTATTTTTATAGCCATGGACCAAAAATGAGGTCACATGCTACAGCTACCTAGAGCTCAGGAGACAGAGAATCCACTGTTTTTATTTTCTCACATTATCTTGCATAGTACAGAGACATGTATTTTACTGTTCTTAAAATACGTAGTTATTAATATGCTAATGGCGTGGCAAGCAAAACAGTAAAGCCTAATAAAATATCCCTTTAGCAGAAATACTAACTTTTCATATTCTTTAAGGCTAGTGTTCACATTGAACCCCTCAGGAAATGCAGTGAAGTAGAAGCATAAGAGTGTAATATTTGGAACTTTTAAAATGTATTGGATTTTAATGTATTCCTAGTTCATGTCCCAGCCCAGCCTATTTAGTGCTAGATTTTCCCTGTGATAAATCTAGAGCTATTATCTAGATAATAGCTAGAAATTTTTAAGGTGCTAAAAGTTTAAAGTTGTGGTGTGTACACGAAAACACAGCAACTCAGTCCTCTGAGCTTATCAGCTCATTCCCCAGTTCTAGTATTTCAGATACATTGGGTTCAACACAGTACGCAAAAATAGGACTACCATCCTTTAACATATTTGGATATATTTTCTCCAGTACGCACCAGATAAAAGAAGAAAAATGTCAAACTCCCTAAAGAATCTTGAAATTAGTAACTAAGGAATAAAGTTTTACAGTGGGATATTTTGAAGACTTAGATCCAGATCCTCATCTGTAGTGAAGTTTCAATGAGGGAAGTGGAAATACCTAATTTACATCAACGAAAATTTCAATCTTTAAAAATTTGATCTAGATAAATTATAATGTCAATACAAACATTAAATTCTCATTTTGCTCCCCACTCCTTGCAAAGAGTAAAAGACTTCTAAGATTTCCATAGGACCAATCTCACATCAGTTTTGGAAATCATCCACACAAATTTAGATTTAGCGAAATATTCAAAAGGTCAAGGTCCTGAGATTTCTTGATGTCCTTGGCTAAAAGTCAGATGAATAAAAATCAAACAAGAAAAAGTTAGAAACAATGTAATGGTGTAAAAGATAATTGAAGGAATGATTAAACAATATGAACTAAATAAAAGCCACTAGTACTTAATAAACAGGAGGCACTATCTTCAATGAAAGAAATCCCTAATACAGATGTTAGGCTCTTTTCCTACCCCATTCCCCACAAGTGGGCACATCATAGAAGTCATGGATGGGAGAAGCACAGCATGCTGGGGCTCATGGGCCATCACACCAAGATACGGGTAGAATGTTGTAGCCATAGGACATACCCAGCAGGCTGCTGTGCTGTACAGCCCGTCCCCTGATAACATGAGCAACTCTTATAGACACAGAGTTCAGGGTTAGAGCATGCATGCACAAACACACAGTTTGGAGTCACCCAGTCTTCTCTCTACATCTCATAATGGGATGTCAGCCTTGGGCTACGCCTCTGGTCAAGTACATTCCTGAATCTTACCACAACATCCCATGTATGCGATACTGCTGCAGCATCAGGGGCTGCTTTGGCTACAGACAGATATCTTGCTGCACTGCATGGATTTCCTCTCTAGAGCATGTCTTTAAACCATTTCACTCCACAGCTAAGTTTTTAGATACTGCTGACCATCAGGGAATTTTCCCTTAAGCCTCCTTTCATTTCTCATCCATTTACTATTTGTTAATGATTCTCTCATTTTAAACTTTATTAACGTAGTTTAAATTTGGTAATTTCCTACATATATTTTGTTTATGTTCTGCACAGATGCTCCGTTATCCTTCATGAGCTCCATTAGGTCTCCAAGATTGCCTCTCCTTTTTATCATCCCCACCTGACAAGAACTGAGCAGGTTCTGGTCTTGACTAGGATGAGCAGTTACAGTGAAATTATACTTTCTCTACCAGATACTACCCAATGCATATTAAAGGTCTCATGGACAGAAGGTGGTCTGATTTTTCCATGGGGCAAGTTAAAATCTACTGGGGAGAAAAGGATTTATGATACTCTAGGGAATGTTCATTGCATTTGCAATAGCCTTTGCTTGATGAAGATTTTACTACGTACTTGAACTGGATTGCTTAACTGGTACTTAAGACTGTAGGGTTTCCTCTGGAATACAACTTTAGTTTTGTCTTAGACAAATTATTGAAATTGCTTTTTATAGCAAAAGAAAGAGTTCTGCTAATACAAAAGTCAGCTGAGAAAAAATTTCTGCCAGTGGAGCGTTATCTAAGATACACAAAAGCAACACTGCTAGACAGGCAGACCAGAACGTGCTGTGCCAGGCACAGCAGCATCCCTTACCCCTCTTGCTGTGTGGCAATGCCACGTTTACAGGACTCAACACAGAAGACAGACCAAAGTCCTTGTAATCCTTCTAGAAGGCTCTTGATATCATCTGTGACAAGGGAAAATGAGATTTGTGGATAATCTCAGCTCAGTTTAGCTCCAAATGCCCACAAGGAAAACGTGACTGCAACCTGCCACATTTTATGCACACAAAAGACCCCCTGTCTTTCACTCCTTTCTGGAATCATGTAGCTCAGGCAAGTAGCAACACAGGGATGGTATCCAGTCCACTAGACCTTCATTTCTGTTCTTGCACTTGTAAAAGCCATTTTTAACCCCTGACCGACACCACCAGTGGGCTATGCAGACGTGTGCTAATACATGGAAAAACAAACAAGCAAACAACAACAACAAAAAACAGTTCTGTTGTGATTAGAAACCTTCTGTATGTTAAAATGTAGCAACATGTCTGTACCTTGGCTGTTTGCCCTAGAGGTTTATACCAGCGGTTATCACAAGCCTTTCATTTCCAAATGTGCCATTTCCTGGCACAGGACCGACCAGAAAATAAGCCAAACTGTCCAGAAACAGGCAGAATCTTGCAACCTGTGAAGCAACACAGCACTAAGGGGAGGTGATGCTGCCTTCTCCATTTTTTTTTTTCCCCTGGAGTCAATAAACAACAAGAATTAAAAACCACAGAGTATCAAACCTGAATGGATGAGCCGATTCAGTAGCTAAGCTCTGTTCTTCACTATGTTCACTGAAAGCCCTGTTTTTTTAAGGAAAGTTTCCCTGTTCTTACATAACCTCCGACACTGCTGCAGCAGGCTAAGTGAGGGAACAAGATTAACAGATACAAGATATTTTTACTGCTTCACCCAAAGATTCACAGGATTTTCTGGGAATTTTAACACCTGTTCAAAACAATGTGTGATTCTTCATGTTGCTATCAGTGCTAGGAGAGAATCCTACATAGCCTCCGAGTAATTTGTACTGAACAGTTTTACATAATTAACATCCTTCTTCAAACTAATAAATTTGCTAAATTGTTTTTGATAGAAACTAAAGTGCTATTATTAAGTATCTCTGCCAAATAACAGGGTTATCAAAGTGAAAGTCATTAAGCTGCCATTCCTACCGACTGTTGGGTATGTTACCACCAACCTAGCCATGACAAATGGTTTCTGAGTTAACTTACAGGAAACATATTTGCATCAATTAGCACAGTTTATATGATCAAAGAACAAGATCAGTGAACCATAATGAATACGGTCAATATCTGGCACAAAATATGACATCTATTTATCTAAATGCAATATCTAGGTTTCATTTTACTGCATCTCTTCCTGTTTCCCTCCTTTTACTAAGCATTTATTAAAAATTATGCTACTGTAAACAGAGCATGTATTATTTTTTAAATGAACTTCCATTACAACACTGTTAACCACTGCTCCTCTAATACAATTTGCTTGCCTCACTACCACGAAGGATCCAGCAAGTCTTCCAAACAATCACTCTGTCTTCAGCTCGCAGGAAGTCCGCTGCAGATGGGAAAATCGGTAGCATTTTCCCACACTACTATAGTTCCACTGAAGTAGAAGCTGAAGGTGTGATACCAGCATCTCTACAGTCAGATGGAGCTCCAGCTGTAAAACACATGGCCCAGGCTGTGAAAAAAATCCTGTTTCCTCTCCATAACAGCTGTAACAATGTCAGAGTTCCTTGGATACAGAAAATACGTACTTTTTTTTTTTCTAGTGGAGAGAAAACAGCAAAAGCCCTGTAATGTAGAGTATCATGGGCTATTAGAGTAAGCTTAGGATTCAAGAGTGCAAACCACAGGATGAAATTTCTTGGGCCGGTTATGAAGGTCAGCATTTCAAAGTCTTCTGCCATGCATTCAGCACCAAAATCAAATGTGATCCCCAGCCACGTCTGCCTGACTTTGCTACTGGCACCGAAGCTCTGACACTCCCTGCTCAGTGCTGAAACCTCACGTGGAGGCTTGCACTCCACCCAGAACAGTTCTGCACGAGACTGCTTTCTGCAAATGAAAGCACTAAAGCTCATGTGCAGGTCCATCAGCAACGCTCTGCTATCCTATGTCCAAGACCAGATCCTTGGCTTTCATTGACCTCAAGAGAGTCAGTAGCATTTATACAGGCATCTGAATCTGGGGTAAGAAGAGCAAGACCACCTTGACACTGGATAGGAAGAACACTGCCTCAGAGAGAGGTCCCATACTGTAAATCATAAAAACATGAAAGTTCCCCATTTCCTCAGTATTCTGCTTTCAGGTACTTTCTCAAAGTACATTACCGTATTTTTTATTCTGTTGTTACTCGTAATATTAAAGGTGTCTTCCTCTTAGCATGCACTTTGAGATACAGGTCTGAGTTTTGAAGGGGGAACACTCAGCACTTGGGGGAACTCCCTGGGGGAAATATATTTAAACATAAAACACATGAACATATCCCTAACCAGCAATTTGAAAATTTAAACCACACAAAAAAAATATGCCTGCATATATAAATGTTAATGAACTCCTTATTACACAAACTCCATGTTTCAAAATGTTGAAGATAACAGAGCATTAAGCAAATTTACCAGTAAATCTGAGTGTAACCATTCCTGTGCAAAAGAAACAAAACTTCTACACACTTGGCCTACTTACACATATTATCAGATATTTGAGAGCAAATCAAGAATTTGTTGCTATTAAGAAATGAGACATGCAATCTTTGGAGCCAAAGTGGTCACTGGTGAGCAGTAAAAACCCAATTTCCATATTTATTAAATAATCTATTGCTATTTGCTCCAGAAATCATTGCACACACAAAGTGAAAAAAACTGAGAAATCCTGGTGTCTGCTGCTATCCCCTTTTGTTGTTCTTTAAGGAGAATAATAGAAACTAACAAAAAATTGAAAAGATTAGATTTCTTACTTTGTTACAGGAATAATACAGAGAAAATGATTTATAACAAGAAGAGAAGCACAATCCAGCTTCTGTTTAACCTTTTCTCTTTTTTTTTTCCCCTCTTACTGTCATTCTTTCCAGGATTTCTTGATTTAAACAAAAAGAAGGTAAGAATACTTTATAGAGGAAAGAGAGACTGGAAAGGAAGAAGAAATAACAAAGAAAGAAAAATTTATACACATCTTTATCTGTTCCCAGTCAAAATAAAAGATTTTTTTTTCTTTAGTACTTCATAATAGTCCCTATCCAGTCTGTTCTAGCCTCAGCCTACACCTAATTTCCATTAGCATCAATAAGGATAAGTGCTCACATCAGAAGAACGATACTCTTCATACTGTCAAGTCTCAAAACTGGACAACATATTTAACTGAACAAAACTTGGAAAGGCTTCTCTAAGCCTCATAACAAGTCTATACAGGATAATTAAAACAACAACAACACAACTTATCTTAGCATACCTGAAAAGATTTCATTCCAGCAGTAGAAGGCCTAAATAAATCATACCAACGAACAAAAGAGGACTAGAAAATCTTCATATAACAATACAAGAGGCAAACAGTAAAACTGCATATAATATTAAATTATTGTATTAAAAAACGAGCAACTGAAACTAGCCCAGAGAGCTTTTAAATATTTACAGGATAACTTATTCTTCTTGTGAAGGATGGTGGGGAATGAATATGTTGCAATTATCATGCAGAACTAGTTAGTCAGAATTGCAACTCATGTCCTGCATATTCTTATCCACGTTACTTACATTCTTTGTTTCTTAATTTTGTCTTCTGTGTTAAAGCAGAAATCCTCTCATGTTATCAATGTACATTAACATTTCCAAAAATATTTAGGTCCATGGAAAGATTAATAAAACACAGATATTGATGAGCAGGAGACTACAATTAATCCAATGCATAGCATATCCCTATAGCATGGCTTTTTCCATTGGAAAAAAATTTCCATTTTTTTCATTGGCCTATATGGCCATCAGTCTCCATGGAGTTATGGCAAGTTAAATTAACTGAGGATCTGTTCTTCAGATTTTGAAGGTTATCATACAGCCTTTCTTTACAGTCCAGGTCTACTTGATTTTTAGCCATTTTTCACTAATTCCCTGAACACATTTCAGAAACAACAAATACTCTAACAAAACAGAACATGGAGCTGAACTAATTGTTTTCAATTCTTTAGGGAAGCTAAGAACTTTACCTCAAATCACAGCAGAACCCTTAACATTTCTAACACAAAGATGCCACAAATAATCAGTTTCTCAATATTACCTGTCAGGATGCTTTGAGATATTTAACCACAGGACAAGCTTGTGGAGTTGACTGAAAGATTTTGATATGTCTAATGTGGAGAGTTTAGTAGCATTTATAGTTTCATACTACATTTGATTGAATCAAGTGCTTCCTCTGATTACATTTTCATAAAGATTAGGACTAGGAATGAGAAACCAAGTTCACACAAGCAAAGATTCTTGAGTTTGCACAGACGTCTCCCTAAGCAGGACATGCCAATGAGTTACAACATCAAACTTTAACTGAAACATCTTTGCCCTTCTTCCACTCTCTCCACAAATATTTCAAAGACAGCAGTTGTTTCAAACATCATGCAGAGCTATAGATTCACTTTCCCAATGACAAGCTGTACAGAAGACTAATGCTTTTTTATTCTAAGACAAAGGTTTTGCAAGAGGCCTATTCGCACATTGCACCTTAACTTTTACCTGGAGGCAGTCAGCCTTAGGACGAAAAATTTAACAATGACCCAAACTGAGGCCTCTCAAGTACTAAGTAGGCACCTACACCTTGAAGTCTAAAAATTCAGTTCAAATTTCAGAACCTAATACCTTCTACTCACCTATTACCTCATCCTGAAAGCACCTAACTTTCCTGTGAACACTAGTTTTTACTACTAACTGCTTTGATCCATGATCCAAGCCATGCAAGTTTTGACATGGCTATAGCTATGCTCTCTTCTTATTTATTAGATATATCAGCATTCAGAAATCTGGCTTTTTCCAGTCTATCATTACCTTCCACCTAACAGTTTACCTAACATGACTCAAATAGAAAACAGTTCTGTAACATAACTGAAACTCTCATCTTCCCCCTTCCTACAGACATATCAAGAGAAGTCTCTACCCACAGGACCCTCAGATATCCCACGGCAGGCTGCTCGCAGGCCTCCCTGCTAAACCTAGGTTGCTTCCAATGTTCAATCTACCCTGCATGAATTATTAATCAGAATATAATGCTGGCTATAAAAGCATTTTAGCTGCAAGCCACTCAGTATAAGCAGAGGACTGCAACCACAGAGAACTCAGCTTGATTTCAGCAGTATGCAGATGATACTCCAAGGAGACATCAATAATAGCCATCCAATAGCAAGTCCTACTTCAATAAAATGGCAATTTCTGGATAGAATATATAATTTTTTGTCAAAACTTTGGGGAGGAAGAATTCAAAGACATTATCACTACAAGCTTGTAACATTTCATTTCAGTTGTAACCTCCTGCATTTGTGTTACAAACCAAACTGATCAAATCTAATTGGAATATTAAAAAGCAATTTTTTTACCCATTTAGAATGAAACTAGATTTTGAAAGCTCCACATTTCCAGCAGGTACAAAGTCATTGTCTCGACTAGCCTCTTATTACAGTATTAGCACACAGAAAAACTAAACTATGGGCTTAAACAGGTTTCCAATCAGATTCAATTTCTAGAAGTTTTCCTCCTCACACAAATACTTAATTTCCCTCTAATCTAAGTTAGCAGGTGTAGCTAGTTACAAAAATTTAAATGCATGTTAACAGATTCAATGAAGAATAGTGACAGCTGTATGCAAAAAGATCTACCTCTATCACTCACCGCAATATAGTTATAATCTAAGGATACTCTCTCATGTTATTATCTGAGAGAAAAGCCACGCTGTAACCAGAAGCTGCTAAAATTTTTGTTAAATTATTAAAAGCTCGGTAATAGAAGTTGTGACAGAGCCATTCAAGCAAATTCATCATTATAACAGTGCTGTGTCCTCACATGCCATATAAGATTGGCACATTTTCTCAACACAAAATTGCAAACACAAGCAAATCTGTAAGAGCTCTCATGATTCTCAATGCAGGAAAAATCAGAAAATAAACTCCATGCAACAGCTTGAGCAGCATCAACAATTCCTGTTGGTGTGGGTGCTCAGACAAAGCCTGTGTTGTATTATGTGTACATGGAGCAAGCAAGGGGTCATAATTAAAATTTGCAGTATATGCTGTTCTCTGTCCATCGCCTGTTTGGTCAGCTCACATGATATGAACAAGATGCAGACTGGTTCTGGACAAGTGGCACTGATGCAGGTTCCAGCTCTTGCATCGATTTTGGCTCCAGTAAGCAGGCAAGCGGCAGTACAGCATTCCTGCTCTAAGCTCAGTTCATGGCACATGGATTTCATTTCCCTATCCTCTTCTTTGCATCATTTAAAGAGAAGTGCTGTCTCATTGTGTTCTTTTCTTCCTACCAGTAATATTGTGCTGGTTTAATTGCTTAGAAACTTGTTCACTGTTTTGATGGTACAAGTGCCACTTCCTTATGAATACAGACTTCTCTGCACATTGAGATAATATATCCTTTATGTGTGCTTGATTTGATCATTTCTTCCTTAAATAATTAAAAATTACCTGAACAAATCCAATGAGTTGATTTGTTCTCCTAAGGCTAATCAATTTAATGCCACTGAGTAAAAGGTTTGTTGCATTGAAACCTCAACCCAAAGGCACTTCAGCTCTTCACATTGGCAGAAGGTAGTTGTCATATACCGTAAATATTTATACTGTAGGAGAGGAGGACTTTCACATGACAGGAACCTCAAGACCTCACACAAATTGCTAGGCCTAACATACCTCAGCCCAAATGAGCAAGTGAATGGGTAATATACTGAGAAGATATATCAGAACTAAACCTCTGCTCGTGAAAGCCAGGACATGGAATAATAGCATGGAAGGTCTAAGTTTGTTCCCTCCCATCTTTTCTTGTCTTATATTTTCCCCAGGGGCCTGGTTGTTGTCATTTCAACATCACCCAAATAAAATTCATCTTTACTTAAACTTTGTATTTTCATATAACTTTGTTTTCGCACTGCCTTGTAGAGTTTTACTGAAAAAAAAACTGTAGGGTGTACATGACAAACTTGATTTATACCCTGGTAATTATTGAATAATATTGGGACAGAACAATAATGTAGCCTAGGTAGTATTGGCCCTTATGTTCACTTTGCCAATACAGATTAAACAGAAGACATGAAAACCCTATTTGAGCATATAAATGTTTGGTCACATCTAGCTACATATCTTACACAGAATCCATGCATCTACCCATGGGAATCTCACAAGTCCTTAACATATCTGGGAGGTAGTGGTCAAAAAGCAGAGGGGAAAAAAAAAAAAGAGAAAAAAAGTAAAAAGAACACAACAAAGGAGACTAAGCATGGCATGAAAAGAGATCTACTAACAGAAAATTCAAACCAACAGTGCAAGAACATAGCTCATAAGCAATTGATACACGGCAGTACGTCCACAGAACACATTTGTTGAATATGGAACAAACTAACCAGTACCAAAGCCTGCTTTAGTACAAACAGAAAAGCTGTCTCAAATCCACAGTATTGTTCACTGGTGTATACTCCATTTTACCCTAGAGGAACTAGAATAGGAAAGGGGCGCTCTATGCTGTTAATCTTCCAGTTTATGGGTTAAATCATGTTCACAATACATTCTCCTCAAACAAGAAGGACTTAAAATCAAAATTCAGAGCTGAAGAGTACATGTCATAGTGATGTAAAGTGCTGGCAAGGTTGCAGGTTCACTAGAAAACACCTGTGTCTCTGTGCTGACAGGAGACAGAGGGTATCACGGCAGGAAGCTGAACCCTTTCCTACTGCCTAGCCCTGTGAGGTCAGTTTGCATCTGAGCTTCACCTCTGAAGCCAGTCGACTTGCACCTCAAGAAGGCAACTGTAAAGTAGAAACATCTCCTTATAGGCACTCTTCTGTTTCCACTTTGTGTAGAAGGAGCCCAGATCATCAGCTTTCAGGTCTTTAAAGGTAGCTGAGAGAAATTCCACTTTCATAACCTTCCAAAGACCTTATTTGCAGCAGCACTGCACATCCTAGATTCATGGCTCATATCTATTTACTTCCTAGCATTACATTACCCTCCATACTGACTAGGATAAAACTTCAGACTCCTAAACCTTAGATAATTGAGATCAAGTATATAATGAGCAGCTTGATTTAGGAAATGCTATTACGTAATACTGATACTCATTTTTCATCGTCAGTGAACAGCAGGAATAGTTTTTATTGTATTGGATACCCACACCTTGCTGAACATAAGAGTGTGGGGTTTTTTTGGTCATTTCTTCTTCAAAGTCCATACACAACTTGGAACTCTCATTGGCTTAGCGCACACTAATGCTCAAAGAAGAATACAAAGGAAATTAAATGGAAAAAAAAATAGCTTTTAAGACTTATTTTTCAGGTACATCCATTCAGATGCATCATTCCAGAATGAAACTACTCTGTAAAAGAGAAAGAATGAGAAATAGAAGTCATTTGCAGAATTCTAATTCACCTATGAGGGTGATCCTATTAATCAGCTGTCCTATTGTTCCCATTGACCTTTATCCGACAGTCACACTATTACTACCCTACTGCTCCTTTTAAATCTTCCTTCCTGCATCACTGAATAGGAAGAAAATAAGTTAGTTTAGAACAAGCCATGACCCCAAGTACATGAGAGACAAGTGCTGACTAATGTTGATTAATTTCCTCTGAGTCATGTTAACATTACTCTCCAGTCTGTCACTTCAGCTTGCAGTGACATGCACTGACTGCAATCCCAATCTGATAAAAATATTGTAAAGTCAGGGTTTCTGTAATAACAGCCTCACTTAAACAAAGAAAACACAACTTTGTAGGCTGAATCTTCTATTAAGTATTCTTCACCTTCCAGCAGGGAAGGGAAGCCCTTCTGGTAGCAGACCTCATATGATGTATTTACATGTAACATCTTTCCAAAACCAAAGTGATGCTGTACCAGTGGTAACTTAATTACATAGCAGTCACATCCAAAGAATTTAGAGCTATTTTAAAATGTCATGAAAAACAAGCATAACTCTCAAGCTATAAAAAGCCACCTTGAAGTAGTGTGCCTTTACTGCTCTGCCTTTAGTGGTCTGTGCTCTGCTCCGGAGCTGTTGTAGCTGGCTCAGAACTCCTGGGTCTCACACAGGGCTGGAGACAGCCCCGTTGTTCCTGGCCCAGGGAGGGGAAGAGACAGAGTGCTCCCATGCCCTGTGGCTGGCAGCCTGGGTGCCCTGCCCATTGGCATGTGGTGAAGGGGGCCTGTGAACCTCCCTGCCATCAATCTCCCCCGATTTTATTTAAGATTATGATGGAGGAGACCCCAGAATCTCCAGCTT
This sequence comes from Anseranas semipalmata, assembly GCA_013399115.1. Taxonomy (NCBI): domain Eukaryota; kingdom Metazoa; phylum Chordata; class Aves; order Anseriformes; family Anseranatidae; genus Anseranas; species Anseranas semipalmata. The sequence continues at coordinate 635,618 of VXAA01002339.1, forward strand.
ACGATTCTTACACCCCTTGGAGGGAAATAGGACTGAATACTCCCTACCTGTGAGGAAGTCCACCATGGAAGGATTTACTAAATTTTATCATGGGACTCCCATTTTAAAATAGCAATGATTAATTTTCACCTTCATGGGGAGATGCTCAGCATCATTGAAAATCACTGGTGAAGAGTGGTTTTAAATATCTGTTATTGCTAAAATATTAATACAAGTTAGGAAACGTCTGTAGAGACAGTGGCTCTCGCTGCATTACTGCTCACGCCGGGCCACTTCATCGACAGCTGGGTGCGCAGTCCTGACAGAGGCCACAACAACAACAAGGACGTGCCAGCACGCAGCAGCTCCCCTCTGGGCCAGGGGCCTGCTAGGCGCTGTACATCCACCATGCGCACCAAGGAGTCACAGCTTTAGCTGTGAATGTGAAATTCCCATCTTGAAAGATCAAAAGGCAATTTATTAAGACATGCAAGTTCAATAACTGGCATGAGATGACCTATTTCTCTTTGTGAAATAACTCTTTACTTTTAGACTGTAGCAAAGGTACTCAAATAAATTTGAAGCTTTTGTTTTTAATCCGTCATTGAACAGCACAATGAACACAGGCTCATCTTTATAACCCTGTATAGTCAGTGACATCTGACCATTAGCATAGAAGTATTTTCTAAAAAACTACACACACAGTTCTAAAGCAGTTTCTATTTTTAAGATGCTTTATATTCCTTTTTTTAAACTCCCAGCTGTGAACAGGTAGTGAGTAAACACTTTCAGGATGGAAAAACATACTTTCTGCAGGCTATATTATGTAAACAGATGTGTGTGCAAGTGTGTGCCTCTATGTTTGCATATGATTGGATCCATGGTAAGTTAAACAAGAACTTGGCCTCATCTAAATGAACATTTTTCATACACTTCCAAAAAACCCAAAACAACTCAGTTCCATTCTGCACATTCCTAGTAGTGGCAGGTACAAGATGACAGACATAGGACCAAAGCTCAATGAGACCTCCTGACTCAAGTAATGAGGCTGTGCAAGCTGAATAGTACAACCTGTTTTAGGTACACACATCAGCCAGGTGCAGCCAACACTGAGCTGATGCCACCACGTGTGTAAGTCTCTGAAGTTCCTGGTGTCCATTGATTCCCCCCCATTTGTTCTCTATTCCACACCCTTGTTTCTTTGACTTGGGCAGTGGTATTCGTATTGCCTGGGCCGACAGACTGGCTATAACATTGCGAGCTGTTTGGTGCACCTTGCCACATCCACATAGCCAGTTATAGGGCACAACGTCCTAACTGGTGGCAACTGAAAAGCTCCCATCTACTAAAGCGAAGCTGTATCTAACCCTCCATCTTCAAGGACGAATCTGTGCGGCTGCCATCAGATGGTGAGTTTCTCACCAGACATCAACACCTGCTTTTGATATTGCTGGTAATTAACCCATTTTTTAAAATAAGACTTCTTAATGCAGTCTTCCAGCATTTTCTGTTTACCATAAGCTATGTGTATGCATGTCATGTGTCATGAATGTGAAAATATGCATATGATCACTTTGGCAAGGGTTACCAGATACAAATGAAATCCTAGAAAAAGGAAATTAGATACCTAAATCTACATTAGCATGAAGCTAAGTACTAGGATTCCTGTGACAAAAGCCAGGCCAAGCAGCCTAGAGGCAGCTAGTGTTTCTCCTGCTCAGCCCATCGTGCTTCCAGCAGGAATTGCAAGCATTCTCAACTGTGCAGGATTTGAGATGTCACCTGCACCCTAGTCCAGGAGCAAACCTGCAGCATATGCTGATGTCCCAGCTATCTTTTTTTTTTTTCATTTTAATCAGCCCTATAGCCCTAGCAGAGATATTTGTTTGCATTTAATAATTTGTTTTTACTGTTACTTTCATAATAAATGGAAAAAGAAACTGAGAAAAGTTTTGATTGCTGACAGTCCACAGCACCTGCTGTGGGCATAGCAGTAGCACACCAGTGTAAACCACTTTTAATTGTTCATTATTTATGGGGCAAATTTTAGCCCAAAGGACTCAAAGCTACCCTAGGTTTAGCTTGTCAGCACGTAACAGTTTTCTGAGTGTCATGGTCATCTACCACAGAGAAGGTTATTATTAAAAATGTTATCAGTAACAGTCCCTGAATATATTTAATGTTAAATACCATGTTAAAGTCATTGGTGGGTTTTTTTGTTTGTTTGTTTTGTGCTTTTTTTTTTGTTTGCTTGTTTGTTTTTAAAGGGTATACAGCAAATCTGTCATGTGCAAATTCAAATTTCATAGATACCAAAGTAAAGGATTAATCCAGAGGGACTACTGTGATTATTTTGGCAAATAGTATACATGCAAAAAATAGCTTTTAAGTACAAGTTGAATTTAGCAAATTTTTCAACTATAAAAAGGGGATACAAGAGAAACCATTTATGCTTTTTGTTTCAAATAACCTTTCTTAAAAAAAGTTTTAAAAGGGTATAGCAATATGAAGATGGAATGAAATATTTAGTTTCAGGACAAATTAAATGTTTCAAGTCAACTCAAAGCACTTCCAAGGCCAGAAAACAAACAAAAATATCCAGTATTTCCATAACACCCATGAATAATATTGAAATGGGTATGGTTTATAAATAGAAATAAATTCCCAAAATGTGACACCACACTATTCTGAATCCACCACCTTGATTTACAAATTGTAAACTTGCATTGGTGTTTTATCCAGACTGTGTTTTAGTTCAGCTTCAATGCAACTTTCAGTGGAAGTACTGAAGACCTTATTATAGCATAACACAAAAAGGAAAGACCTGAGCCTGAGTTTCAGAAAGTTATTTATAGAGCAAAATAAGACTAATGTTTTATGAGGGCCTAAAAGCCAGTTCTGCCTGACCCTCTGACTGCCTGTTACAGCTTTACTCTGGACTGCTAATGAGAAACATTACTCTTACCAGCTACTCATGAAGCTGAGCACACCTAATATTTAGCCCCAGAAGCTGCTACTGCACCCACACAAGTCGTAACTATGGAAGGGTATGAAATAGTAGCAATCCACCAAAAGCCTACCTGTCACTGCTGCTCTCCAATACAGGGAAGTGAAAAATCCTGAGAGCCTTGGATGGAAAGCAGTAAAGTGTCAGCAGTGGCTGGAAGACCATGGAACAAGACAGGGATTAACTGGAGGCACAGGGTAGAGCACAGACAGCTGGGGGATGCAAGTATGGGAGGAGATGTGTCTCTGTGTGCCTCTGAAAACGGCCATTTTATTTTGCAGTATTCTAAAAGCAAGCTCCTGCCGATACAAAGTAAGAACAAAACATACAGACGGGTCATATTTCAGGAATACCTAGCTAAATTATGGCTTACATTTAGACAAATAGTTCTAGAAAAGCCAGCCTCTGTTCCTGTAAAATGAAAGTATCAATAGCAAAATAGAAGAAGTTATCATAAGGATGGCATACGGTAAAAAGGAGGAGTTTAATGCAAAGAAAATGCTGTTGGGAAACAAGTGGATTGTCTAGGAAGAGCAGTCTGAACTCCACTGTAATATGTTGTGATACACTAGCGTGCAGTTCATCATAGAAGAACTCCAGACCCATGCAACACTGATTAGTTTAAAAAGGAAAATGAAGCTCTTCTAAATACAAAATCTGTAAAGAAATACTTGTAGGTATATTTCAATGATATCATGTTACAGGACAAAATGTAGACTTGAAAGACAGAAACATGAATAAAATTTCACTCAGCATCACTAGAAAATTACTCAGTGAAGGTGAAATCCCACCTGGATGTTGCCAAGTAAGTGGAGAGACTGAATCCTTCCCTCTGACTAGGCTCACAGATGGGATTGCTGCATCTCCAGTTTGTCCCTGCAGTGGAATAAAACAAGCAAGGGTTTCCACACCTGCAAGTGTTTCTGTCTACAATACTTTCAGATCCATGTCCTGCTTATCCAAACCTACGCCAACATTCTCAGAACTGGTCTGATACTTAGTTTTGACAAGTGCTTCAGGAGGTAGAGGGTCCCCATTTAATGTCTTCCCTAGCCACATCCAATGCAGTTGTACTGGTTCCACTTTGCTAGAAACCACAGCCATTGCATCAGAAAGAAAATGTCATTCTATAAGCTAATGCTGTTCTGTAAAATATCGCAATGCACACATCACCACCTCTGGTGTCATTGGGTGATTGCTTCGGTAGGACTTTGGTAAGAAACACTGGGCCCTAACATACCAATCTTATTTCACCAAGGAACAACAGCTCATTAAAAACAAGAAAAGCAAAATTCAAATGATTTGGTCTTGCTCCGAGACAAGTTAATTCCATAAAAGTGCTGTCTGCCCAGGAGTGAAGAGACCAAGCAAAACAAATACCATAAGTAGCCCAGAAACTGGAGAGCCACTGAGGTGGAGTGTCATCTGACAAGGCAGTGGGAGAGCTCCGGGGCTGTAAACACGCACCAAAAATGTTGGGAAACAATTGAACTGAATTCTGGGCACCCATAGAGTGCGTGAAGTAATGGGAACCTCAGCAGGTTATCTAGCTAGGAATGGCAAACAGCAGCAAAACAGAACTATGGCAACAGAGCCCAGGGGTGTGAGCTGGGGGCTCACCAGGAATGTCACACTGTAAGGACTCACACAGGCCAACTGGGAAACAGCTTTGTCCAAAATGAATTATTGCAAACAGAGGGCTAGAGTCACTCTGTAGATTCTGCCAGTGAGATTCAGGCTTATAGTTTCACTCCTGTCTGCTAAGGCACGTCTACACTGCATATTTGGCCTGCAGCCTAAACCCAGGGCCTTTGGCCTGGCAAATCTCTTGACTGCTGCTAGCGTCCAAATTAGTGCACATCCGGCATGCTCCCTGCTGAGAGGAGGCAACTGAGAGCTGAGGGGTGGTAAGGAACAATTTCTTAGCCCCCTTTTTCAGCCGATTCTGGAGTGCGAGCATATGTGTGCTCCTTGTCAGCTCCAGTGCAGTCAGTATGGGTTAGCCTGAGCCCCTGTGCCTGTGGCAGAGGCAGAGAAAGTGCTTTCCCTTTCAGTCAGGTACAGCTGAAAGGTACTGAGGAGCTGGTTTGTACTGTCTCCCAGCTACTGCTTGCTGCTCTTAATGTAAATTTCTGTGTTGACATGGCATCAAAGCATCTGCAAGCACCTCAAATCCAAGAAGGCTGGGTCTTTGCTGCTCAGAAGAGAAACCTCAGTGTCACTGACTAGGCTCAGGTCAATGACACTATTTACTCAACAGTGTGGATGGTTGGTAAACGGCGACATAAACATTGATTCAGGCCCAAGCCAAACACAAAATGCAAACCTGGCCCAAGTGGGGCCCAATTTTCCAGTAATTTTACTCTGCCAAGAAAGCAGAAGAGCAATTAAAGAGGGATGAACTGACAGTGGAAAAGCACAGTCAAACAAAAGGACGTCTGCAACCCACCATTACTGCCACAACAGAGGTAATACTAAGCAAACCTGTAAATATGACTCAAATCATGGAGATACTAGCTGGTCACAGATATTTAATTCATATCAGGATATAGCACAGCTGAATCAGCATAGACTGTGTCAAACTATTTAATTGGGTATGGTGCCCGGCAGCACAAGCGCTCTCCTTACAGCCTTTCAGAAGAAACCTCTTCAGACTCCTGCTGCACTTGCCTTACCTTTTGATGTTCTACCAAACAAATTAACAGGCAAGAATATTCCCAATTAAGAAAAGAACAATAATTAAACACTGGAAGAATGTAGATACAAAATAAATGTCAGATTAGTGATTATAAGCATTCTTGGGGAAAAAAAAAAAAAGCACTCCAAGAAATAGTGTTACAACTGGGAGCTGATGCATAGCACAGCATAGTCACATGCATAGCATGTGACCACTTGCATCTGGTTAAAATGCATCCTATTTCAGGCTGTAAAGGGTTGTAAGAAACTGTGCGTTGGGTATTTACTGACCAAGACTAACTCAGTGAATAACAGTGAAATAACAAGCCAATTTCAGAAAATCATGATGTTTGCACACGATTAATGAACTGAAAAGAAGCAAGAGTCAAAGAGTCACAGAATAAGGTGGTGGTTTTGGTTTTTTTTTTAAAGAAATTATTCACTCAGCTTTAGCCATGATCATTAATTACAAAATTAACAGGCATGTGACAATAGACTGATTAGTTTATTATGTGCCTACCCTGAAATACAATTAATTAAGGAAAGCAATTGTGATAACAAGTAGCTGAGTTGTACAATGAAATTAGATCTTGTCTTTTAATTATAAGAAAATGCATCCTCACCAATCTGTCCAACCACTACCCAGGCCAAGCACTACACTGCAAAAGAAGCAGAGACAGCACGCTTAGGCTAAAAAGGGTACAGAAAATAGATTACTTGCCAAGGAATACACATTGAATCTACAATAAATGATGTGACTCTTCTTCACTGACCCTGGAGACTGTTAAATACAGCTATTATGGATTGATAACAATATTTGAATAATAAGAAAAAAATGCTACTGTATTTCTACTTGCTATCCCCAGAGCTGCAAGGAAGTATGGTAATGATGAGAAAGGTATTTGTCAGAAATGAAACCTGCTGTTAGCAGCTGATGTAAAGGATATCATACTTCAATCCTATTTAACTGATTAACATGATAGAAATTACCACAATGGTTATTCTTACCGGAATTAAATCCAGTCAACTATGATACTTCCCTATGAGATGTTGGAAACTGCCTTGACTTCTCTTTAAGACTGAGCATCTACTCAATGAAATCTGTCTCCATTGACGAGGGAAACAGACAAATGGTAATAAGCAAGAAATGTCACAACACCAGAACTTGTAAAATCAGGTGTCTGCAACTTGTTTCTGCAAACTCTAACAGAAGATTTTTCAGTGTTTGGGACATTTCAAAAATGTTTCTTCCATATGGACACTAGTGCCAAATAACATACAAACTCAGCCTGTAGCCTTTTGCATTACTGGAAAACTTACAAGCACGTAATTACAGCAACTCCTTTACCTACACTGTTCTTTATCTACTCATCTACTACTCAAATTTTTGGGAAACCAACTTTTTTTTCTGGGATCTCATCTCTGTGACACTGAAATTAGCCATAAAATGCAATTGTGCAAAGCTTAGCTGCTAAGGAAACCAGACTACAAAGAGGCATCCAGATTCACCTGCTTTTGAAACTCTCACTCCATTCACATTTGAAGCTTTTCTGCAAACCTAAGAGGCTTGAATATTCCCCTAAAAATCGGAGTTTGGGGGGGGGGAGGGGTGTCTGATCACATCACAAACTCAGAAGCTTCAGAGATTTCATTAAATGCCAATGAAAATACAGCACCATGAAGCAAAGCAAACATTTTAAAAGAAAGCAAAAAAAAAAAACTCCACTACCAAAATATCCCAATATAGTTTTGGATTGGTGCCATTCCCGTGCTGCAAAATCAGAACTATCTTAGGGTTTTTTTTGCCCCTTTTTTTTTTTCTTCAAGGCTAACAACTCAATAGTTTCTCCTGGGGATTTGCTCATTTTGATGATTTTTTTTTTTAATGTATCTGCCTTTATACAAATGTTATCTGATAACATTAACTGATATCTCAGTTTTGCTTACACATCTAGTGCTCAGATGATTTGCTCTGATGGTGCTGGTAATCTATGAAATTGAAATATGTGTTAAAAAGCTCATGCAAAAGCAATTCAGAAATAAATCTGAGAACTGGAACCAAGGCAAGGGAGGATGCCACGTCTGTACCTGATTTACAGAAACAGAGAAGATGTCAGTAGCCTTTACTAGTTCATCAGCACTCACACATACAAAGTGTAGGAGATAGTTTATAGTTTAACCTTACCCATTTGCTCCAGCAGCCTCTACAGATCAAAGAGGATCCAAACCTAGAAAAGTTAGGAAGGCTAAAGACCTTAGAAGGTTCTACAGCAGTGCTAGAACAGTTGGTGCAATTAGCTACTGCAACTCAAATGGACGTAGAAAACAAATGATTAGCCCCCCTTTCCTGTGCTTATGGAGAAAGGAGAAGGAGAAATCAAATCAAATTAAAGAAATGTTTATTAAGAAAAGCAAACATTCAAAAAATATGAAAAGCTCAGAAATTGGAACCTGTCACAAGTTGGCTTTCTGGAAAGCTGAGATCTTCAAAATCATCACACTTAAACAAAAGCACTCTGACATAATACCTCCATAGTTGTTTTTTGGGGAGTGTGATTTCCACTTCAACCATCATTAAAATGAGAAATGGGTCATTTAGACACTGATCAATAGATATGACACTAATAGTGCACCTCATTTCTTTTTCTTTATTTTGACATAGAGAGTCTTGTGACAAACATCTAGAGAGAGACTGTGCACTCTATCAATATTATCTCATAACGATGCTCCTTTTTTGACGAATGCATGGAGTGAGAGATTTGGGTATTTCCATGGCAACTTTAAGTCTTTGTTTGTCTAGCAAAGAAAAGCATCATCAGGGATATCAATGGCAGATCAGCTTTCTTTACTTGCTTATAGGAAGAAAGAGGGTTGGAGAGAGAATAACAAATATGAGAGGCTGTCATACTTGATATACGCATTTTTTAGCAGTATAAATTTGTTTCTAGCTACTGTAAGTACAACACAGCTACATGCTTTCTCATATGCAGCTCATAACTCCCATCCATTCCGTGACCACAAAGGTGAAAATTAGCGGTGTGTAACTTATCTTATTCTTGATTTGCTTGTCTCCACTCAGATATAGCTTCAAAAACCAAACTGCTGAGGGCTTAGGAGAAAAAGGATCGTGGTATCATTAATTGAAGCATACTCCCTGAAAACTCCACGATATCATGACCCAAAAAACGCAGCAGCCAATACACAGACTACTGGATTCATTGCACATTGTGCTTGGATAAAGGTATATAAATGTTTTCTACAAAGGAAGGTCCAGGCTTTTTTGAGAGTCAGAATAAGTGAAATATGAATGATCAGGAATAAGAAATCATGCAGTCATTGCTCTAGCAAGGTCTTGGATTTTACTTAGAGCTAATGTTTAATAAATAAGCCAGCTACAATAGGCACGTAATGGTACAATGAGTCTGGTGGTAGAGTAGGACTGTGCGTATCCACAGCCCATGCACTAACTGGATCATGCCCCACAGCACAAACTTTAATCTTGCCATGTATAGCAACAGTATTTGGCTGGCTGCAAAGGAATGCTTTACTATAAGCAAAGTTATAAAGTCTTTAGTAAATGAAATGCCCTAGCACTTATTCTTGCCATGGTAATATTCTGTATGTATATATTTATTTCCTTTGGTGGGTTTTACCTGCAAAAAGGGTTATGATGTTTTATGAAGTTATTAATTTTCTGGTGCTGTGTGCTGAGCATATTCAGATGATTCCATTAACACTGTTGTCTCTGCATTAACAGAGACGCACGCCAGGCATATTTCATTGCTTTTTTGAATGGTATTTTTTCACAACCATTTGCCTTATGACCAGTTGTAAGCTTGGAGTAAAATCTGATTCCTGCCAACTTTTCAGTTCTGCTTCCCATCTCATTGTTTATGAGCCTGATTTATTATGGGTGGACTCCTCAAGGATATGCTCTATGGCCCTTACTAGTTTTGTTAGAGTAATACAATTTTTTGAGTACTTGAACGTGTTAAACGGGGCCAAGTTGTTCAATGGTTTACACTGGCATCATTCTGCCAGGCTTCAACAGAATGGTGATGATTTAAACCAGCCACTGTTTTAGTTCATAAAAGAATTTTAACATGAGGTAGCAGTATTAATTACTCATTGTGAAAAATTAAAATGAAATACAACAGCTGAAATCCTTCCCTTTAAAACCAATAAAAAGGGGAGCCTGCTTTAGATACATTTGATGAATAATGGCTTAGCAGACTGGGGTAGTACTTACGCTATTGTGGATGATCACCAAAGCATATTGTCCCTGGAAACATAAATCAGCACACCATACTCTCTATATGGTGCAGGCTCTGGAGAGGGAAGGAGAACACTAGAGGAAGCAGTGCCTGGTTTTGCAGAGAAGGAATCCCTGGATTTCAGTCCATGGTTTAAAGGCTATTTTTGTATTCTGCACTACGCAGCAACAAAGATGCACAAATTGTTTCTGGAGCAAGGGCTGGAAGTCAGATTTCCCTCCTCCTCCTGTGTGAATACACAGGATATCTGTGGAGAATAAGAGTCACTATTCCTCTCTGACTTAGGGACATATGAAGCAGAACAGTTCTGAAAAGAGGGGAGGAGAAAGACTGCTTATCATCACCTCCCTTTAACAAAATAGTTTTGAGGCTGGTGGACAGGGTAGCTGAGGGAACACACTTTGAACCGTACATAGGCTCTAATTTCAGAGCTTGCAATGCAGGGCAAGAGCCCCATCCAGAAGAGATTTATAAGGAAAGCTATACAGGTGGTAGCTCCTTTCTACACCTCTTTCCCCACTTCCCTATCAAGCTTGCAATGGCTGCACAGCTCCTTTCCTCTCAAATGCATCACTGAGGCTGCACGCACCTGCCCCACTACAATTACAGAAGTAACTGATTGCAGGGCAGGATTTACATATTGCTGTGGTCTGTGCAGAGCCTTCAGCGAGCTGAGCTTCCAGCAGATAGGCGAGCTGGGCTCTCGCAGGTCACCAGGCATTTCAGTTGTTTGTCAAGGCACAAGCACCAGACAAATCTCTGGCTACCTGGCAGCAGCAGAGCTTAACATGATGCAGTAGCAGAAAAGTAAGTATCAGGAGAGATTCCAAATGTCCTTCAGAAAACCAAGTTAGGCACCTCCACAATGTGCTGGAAGTAGAGCAGGGTTTAGAGAATTGCAGTTTGTGGTTTAGGAACTTAAATTTGTGTTCAAAGGGATGCATACCCTTCAAGTCACTGTCAGTGGAGGGTAGGCTCTTTGTAAGATAGTCCAAAATAAATCGGAAGCAACCTCACCATTTTCATACATGGTAAAACCTGAGCTGATTTACCCTGCTTACGCCAAAAAGAATTCAAGCCCATCTAGTGCTCCTGTCTGTAATGCATCCTTGCCACCAGGCAATAACTCTGTAGGTTGCATCTCTTCAGCTCTCTTTCTGAAGCTGTTGTGCAGGCACTTCCACCTACCACTCAGCAGACTAAATTAGAAACACCATGCTCTATGACGGATAAGCAGAATGTCTTGCTATGGACCCAAAGGCTTTATCCAAAGCTTAGTTCAAGGTTTGCTCACCTGAAAGGCCAATCCCTGTTGCTTCAACTGTCAATAAATACCTGGCTATTCCAGACAGCCACACATCACTTCTTTGGGTGTTGTTAGCCCTCATGGGCCACCTATGGGTGGGTCTTTAAACTCTGGAAAACTACTGGCTTCTGCTCCTAACCCCCCACATGGTGGTTACAGACATTTTTTAATCCTCTTGTGGACTTTTGTCCTTAGGGAGCTACTGTTTCTGCCTGAAACATCTGTACTGCAGTTTATTGCACAGTCAATTGAAAATACTGCCTGTTGTTCCAGGGAATAATTTGGATTCTGACTGTAGGCTTCATGGTCTGTGATACTCAGGGGGGTAAGCTGAGATAAGCAAAGAATAAAATGTTTTATCTGAAGTTGAAGTGAACCTTGTTCACATATTTCTGTGTCTCCCTAGAAGGACAACACACCTGCATTCTTAAATTCTTCATGAGATGAAGGCTGGGGGGCAGTGGGAGCACAGAGTATCTTCCTACCATCACGCAGCTGATGCAGATACTGTTACCATAAAGGCTGTGAAAATCAGGGCTCTATCTAGCAGAAAAATTCCATCAGCTCAATTAACTGCTGTTCAGTAGTCTCTGCAGATGGGATGATAATCAGCAGTTGTTGCTAGAGTTGCAGGACAGTCCATGCACTCATAGATCTGTTGAAGTCAAACAAATACTAGTAGTCAGATTGCAGATGCTCCTTGGAGAATAAAGATGCTTCAAGATGCTATGTAGTGATGGCTACTTGCTTACAAAATAAACTGATGCATGCACTGTATTGCTCATATGAAGCTGCAGGAACATGCCCTCATATTCTTCACTCAGAGAAGTCCAGAAAATCATGTCTTGGCCTGAAAACCTCTTAGAAACACTGATGAAAATGACTTTCCATCATCCAAAAAATATTCACACCTCAGCAAGAAGCTAAATAAGGACACTGTTCAGGGAGTGTCCCAGACACGGAACTATTGTTTTTAATCCTCTTACTGAAACGCACACAAGCACAGAAATCTCCTAAGGTGCTTAGCATTGCATTTGACAGAAACAATCCATGGCTGTACAAAGTTAAGGGAGAAGGAACTAAGCAGACATGTCTGTATTTGCGAGCAGAGAAAGTTCATGGACTGGGTCAGCAGACAGCACACAGAGGGCAGGTCAGCACACAGGTAACGGGCATCCTGCCTGCTTTCTGACAGAGCAGTTGGAGAAGTCTCGGGAGGCTCACACGGTCTGGATTTCAGATCCCACGAGGCACTGGGGCCTCTTGTGCCATGCTGAAGCTGCCTTTGCTGGAAAATCTACTCCAGATCCACAGCATGGAGGAACATCTTCCTGTGAAGCAGATTCTAGACTAACAGCAAACTCTTTTTTATTCATTTGTATAGCTTTTTATTGCTGGAAAGGGTTGCCTGAATCCTGCAGGATTTCTGCTTGTTAACTCTGCTACACAAAAGCAGCTGGATCCACCCAATGTATCACTGTTTTTGAGAGCAATTTTAACAGCAGCATAAGCAAGGATAAAAGCACAGCTCTGTACATGTTTCCTTGTCTTCTCTCCAATTCTTCCCCACACACACACTTTCATTCTCCTTCTAGATTTCATCTTTGTTCTTCACCCATTATATATATTTTTTTTTCTCAATTTCACCTTCACTGACATCTCTAGCTCTTCTTCCTTACCTGTGGTCTACTTCAGGAACAGTTTATGCATGCTACAGAGCAACTCTAGTGCTCTACATATTGGAGACCCAAATTTTCTGCTCCCACTCCTCTTCCAGCTGTTGCTTTCTCCTTAGACTTGCACCAAAATAGCAGTCCGTATTACTGAGATATACATATTACCGGGAGGAAAAAGTGAGAACAAATCAAGGTGCAGCACTTCAAAGAATAAAGATGATTTGTTGTATATTGTTCACTGGATTCTGCAATTATAATGGGTTATATACTAGGAAAAGGAACTGAACACGTATCTATGAGCATTTACAAGGTCAGAAAGATGTAATTTAGGTAAAATATGGTATGCAAGTCTAAAACTAAAAACGCTTATAAAGTCACTAAATATTGCTAAATCTTGTTTTACTTTTTTTTTTCAGCTGGTTTTAATATCCTGATTTAGTTTTTCTACCTCTATAAAGATATTTTCTAGGCCAAATTGTCATTGTGAACATCAAAAACAGCAAAAGTACATACAACTAGGCATCATGAAGAATATTTGTGCAACTTTGAAAAATGTCAGAAACCAACACAAAATAAGTTGTGTGTGATGAGACCTAGAAAATCTGTTTGTTCCTGGTAGCTACTCTTTAGCAGCCATCAGCTCTTCTCTTAAACCAGACATCAAAGGTCTGAAATTCCACAATGACTTTTGATGCTGGCACAAGTTCAGTAGTTAAAGTTGAAGACTTGTCACATGAGGAGTTTAGGCCAATTATAAAGCATAAAAAAAGAAATCTCACACATGCAGGCATATGTTCAGTATTAAAACAACAAGTCCACCAACGCTCCTTCTCTTCTCACTGTTTTGCTTATTTTTGTGAGAAAATAAAGATGAAAAATAGCTCCAGTTTTCAAGGTAAGATGCTTGAAAGAAACAAACAAACATCAATAGTTGCTTCGCCTACATGTACAATTTTTTTCATCTTCCAGGATTCCATTTTCAGCTACACTGTGCTGGTACATTCTCCAGCTTAACCTCACTTGCTGCTCTGCCCCCATACACTGCCCGTCCACTTTTCTGTATTGGATACCTTTTTCTTTTTAAATACAAGATCCTAGTTTCCTACTTTTTATACCATCGCCCCATGAACAGGTTCCTTCCCCATGACTCATAACAGCATAAAATAAGTTCACCTATGTATTTAAAAAACTAGGTAGTCTGAATTCTTACCTATCAGATATCTTTAAACTGCCCCTTAATATTAGTAACACTTCACAAGGTTGTAATTATATCCTAATGAAGGAGTGAGCAGATGCCCAATGGGTGCAAGCTTTTCAAAAATGATCTTCCAAATGTTTTCACACGCAAAAGCTATAAAGGCCTGCAATTTATGGGTATTTAAAAGGAAGGGAGTGAGGGTGAATCCAAGGCTTCAGAAGGAGGCATATAAGCTGCAAAGCAAAATGCAAACTGAATCAAGCCCAATTGCTGCACTTCCCAGTCAGGTGATGTGGCAGGGTGTGGAGGGCTGAGTTTACATGAAATAGGTGTTAGTGTATTCATTATTAACTTCTTAAAGGGAAACCTCCCAAAACATCATAACAATTTGGTATCCAAAATCTCACTTCCTTTCCAATAGTTATTCCTGAATTTCTTGGTGAAATAGCTGTGTTCTGTGGAATACCGACACATTAATATCTCGCAGAAATGATATGACTTCTTCCCAGACAGGCAGATTCCCGATGGAAACATTTCTCATTTCCTTCCAGCTCACCTGATGTGCTGCTGCAAACACACCTTCCCAGGTCTGACACTGAACAATAACCTTACCATGCTGACTGCCAGAGCATCAGGGGCTTGCAAGTTCCCAAGCCAGCAGAAGAGGGCTTGGAAGCCCTCAAAATCATAGCTGACATATCCAGGGCTTCCAGATTTTCTTCCACAGTTTGAAGCCTGACAGCCATCGCAGCTCCAACCTGAGCAACCCTCCTAACTTCAGGGAGCTTCCCAAACTGTTTCCAACAGGACAGGAGCTTCCCAGGGCACTCCAGGGAGCCATGGCAGAGCCAGGAGTCAGAAGTTATGACAGCTGTTGATTGTTTCATTTAGAAAAACTCAAAACACATTTTTTGATTTTCCTGAACAGAAAATTTTCCCATTTTCCTTTGAGTGGAAATTTTTGAAATGTCACTTTTTGTTCCAATTCAGAACAAAAACATACTGGAATTCATCTCTCCTCCAGCGCCTCTCCCCATCATAAAACTTCTGAGTCTCAGCTGGTTTTTCTGTTTTCAATGCCCTCATGCCTTTGAAAATCTCCCTCTGAGCTCTCTCTGATGAAATAGTAAAAGCAAGTGTGTTACTATTCAGTCAAATCCCAGATGCTTGAGCATAAATATTCTCATCGTATTCAACACAAATATCTGTTAGAAAGTTTTGGTTCACAACGTTATAGGAATGACTCTTCATACAACTACCCATATTAAAATGCTAGAAGATAATTCATGCATAAATAAGAGCATTCTTTATGGTTATTCATTGTTTGCTACTTGCTGCTCATTATTCTTGCTGTAAAACAATTTTGTTTATCAAGCAAATAACAGCCTAGGATTTCTGTGCCCAACCATACTATACACAACAAACAGTGACTGAAGCCTGCAGCCAATGTAAGTAACCAGTTGGAAATGTATTGCCCCAAATTGATCTGTAAAGACTTACAAACAACATTACTCACAAGAAGTTGGATGGATGGAAAAATAGCAAAAACTAGCTGCTAAACATGCTACTACCAGTTCTTTGATCCACACTAGCAGACAGAGCATGCAGCAGTGAGGAATTAGCTCTGCCACCTCTCCCTGCCACCAGGGCATGCCCCACCACCTCCGCTGAAGAGGGGCTTTTCCACAGCTGCTGCTGGTCTCTCACTGCTCCCTGGATCGTGGGAGCTGCAGGACTGCTGAGGAACACACCATTTGTGCTGGAAAGTATCCTAACGCTTTTGAAATCCCAGCTGCCACAAGCAGTTCTTGGGAAAACAGGATCTATACAATCTCAGTGCAAAATTGTGTCACCATAAAACAAAACAAAAGGTTTTTGTGCCTTGGTAATCGGATCCCATCTACAATCATTCATGTTAAGACAAATAGGAAGTGATGAATGAGACAAATTCTTTCTGGTATGCACCACCAGCCTGGATTTTGTTAAGACCAGAGACATGTATAAGGAATGCAGCGGCCATGGTTGCAGCCTCTTTCCCTCCAAGCTGTTTTCCAGGCAACTGTGTTGTGTAGGCTTTTAAGGATGGAGACAGAGGCCAGGTAAGGGGCAGTATTCCCTCTGTGAGCATTATCCAAGAGCAACA
Source organism: Anseranas semipalmata (assembly GCA_013399115.1). Lineage (NCBI taxonomy): Eukaryota > Metazoa > Chordata > Aves > Anseriformes > Anseranatidae > Anseranas > Anseranas semipalmata. Next base: position 651,877 of record VXAA01002339.1, read on the forward strand.
CACTGCAGGTGATGTGACAGTGACATCTCTTTGCACTCTGCTCCACTTCATGATAACATCCATTCCCGGGATAGTTACACGTTCTTGGTCTTGTCTTTCAACACTGCTGAACAACCTGGAGAGCCTGTTGGCTTTATCAACAGATCAATGGCACTCAGCAGTTCCCATGATTACACCCTACATATACAAGAACTGATGACCATCAGCTATCATTACTGTTTGCTATCCAAGTCCTTTAAAAATATATATTTTAACTCATCTTGAAGAGGGAGAACCAGAATAATCCTCTCGTGTTGGGAAAGTGTAAAAGAGAGGCAGTCAGCAGGAGGCAAAAAGCAGGCAATGAGACAACGAGTTCATGAGCTTCTCTACCTCAAATAGCACCCGAAAAGTCTTTGGGGAAAAGAAGGAGAAGCAGAAATGCATGTTTCTGTTGCTCTCTGGAAGCCTTCCAACTCTGGCTTTTCAACTGATTCAGATGCATTGCAGGTTATTAGTTATGGGGTTTAGCAGGCTCCAGAGATGCAGCAGCAAGCTGCGAGGCCATTTGGCCCACTCTGTGCTCACCCGTCTTGCACAAGCAGGAAGAGCACAACCAATGCCCCAGTGAGTAGGTGCAGGGGTTCCTGGCAAGCAGAAGAAAATGCAGCAATTCTTCACAACTAGCAATTTCTAGCTTTTCAAGAGAACTGTTTCACGCTCAATTTACTTATCATTTGGGCTCTTCCACCCCCTCCACACCACCCCTCTGGGACACCTGGGAGCATTTGAAAGTGTTCTTCACCAAGTATGCCCGCGCATATTGCATTTTCCGTACTTGCACTGAAAACCTCACCGATAAACCACCACCTTATCCCCAAGGTAAGCAACAGAATAACTCTCCAATGCTTTTATCAGGAAGCAATATACAGAGATAGGCTGAAAAGCAACGCTCACCCTGTGAGACAACTTTTGCTATCAGTCTAGTGCTCCCTGTGGTACAAACCACAAATGTGCCATTTGGAACCCAATTACCATGCACCTACACAGAGGGCTGCCTGTGCTCTGCACCATGCCTTGCAGCCCCAGCCATCAGGGCATGACCTGACTGAATACAGCCTGTTCTGTGCCCTACTTCCCTCACAAGGAAAGCCATGTGCATGGCAAGGCAAGGAGCCTCAGTGTTCCCCTCTGACCAGGGGATGGAGGCTGCAGAGAGCTTAGCAGGTACATTTGCCTCTCAGTAGCATCAATATCTTTTGTGTTAAGATAAAGTTCATCTCTCAGATTCAAGGACCCACTGTGAACACTAGAAATGGTGTAGCAATTCCAAAGTACCTGTTCTTTCATTTAGGTACCTGAACTTGAGTACTTCCAAAACTCTGAAGTTTCAAAACCTGGCCCTAGCACATGTTGTGCAACAGAGTTTAGTAAGGCTTTTAGCTCATATTGGCAGCCAAAGATGCTTTGACCCAAAAAAATAAACTGCTTGAGGCTGCAGAGGAGTGCCTGTAAAACCATGAGGGGGATGGAGCTGCATTGGAGTCTGCTTTTAGTGCTGTGTGGACGTGAAGCCAAACATTCAGCTACTGGGTACTGCCCCTCAGCTGCGGCTCCCCAGGTGATCTGGTGATGTTCCCCCTACACATCAGCACAGCCAGGGAAGTTGAGGTCAATACAGCATAAGTTAGGCTGCAACTGAACCGTATGTTTCCCATAGGAAACAAGTTTCCTACTATGCTGAGAAATACACACAGCCATCCGCACCACAAAAGCCACAGAGGATTACTTATCAGAAACCAGCAAGTCCATCCCAAAGCCACAGACAGAACAGCCTTGGATTCAATCACAGCTCTGCTGGGGCCATTTTTGGCAACAGATGAGCACTCATCCCTGCTCAAAAGACCTTCAAATCATGTCAGCATCACATCAGAGAAGGTTTTTGTTGAGGGGGTATAGCAAAACTTTCATACAGGCTTTCCCAAGAGTTATCAGTTCCCTGTTTTTGTCAATATTAGCTCTTAAACAGTTGTGCTTATGATGACCCCACAGGAAATACAGAAATATGTTGTAAGAAGCATTTTTGCTGCTTGGTATTTTACGCACTTAAAAGAGCGGTTCTAGCCCCTTGGGAGTTTACACTTTAAACTTGGGATTGTCAATATGTTATCAAGTCAGGCACACATTTGCAGCAACAAAAATAATATGAACACAATACGAAACTGCAAACTCAAAATTCAGGTGGTAATTAGGCATACTGAAATACCAGAAAATATATTTGTTAAGTATATTATTCAGTAGGTTTGACAGATCTAATAATTTCACTGTAATTTAGTATTATTTTACTGCTGAAAGAAGTACCTGTTGAAATGTTGTACAAACATTTTTGGATCATCATAATAATATAGCCAAGATCAAAACAATCATTCTAAATCTAATTATTCAAAGAACTGGAACACTACTGGTCACTAAGCCTGGCTGTTGGCAACTATACGTATTCACCTACTGCTTTGCAATAAGTGACTTTCAGAAATGCATTAGAGGAGCTTTCATTTTCAAAAGTGCCCTGTTACGAGACCCATAGCATGCTCACGCTCCAGTGCTGTTAGGGGCAGCTTCCCAAAGAACATCAACGCTCTTTCACTGTGGAATACCAGAACTGCTTTTCCTGAACGATCTTACACTACTACTTGTTCATTTATACAGCAATTCTATCAATTTTGTGGTATTCTATTGCTCACAGTAGTGTTTTCTAAGGTGTTTCTAAGAGCAGATAAGTTCCCTCTTGGAGCATTTTTGTTAGTTCCTCAGGAAGCCACTAAACTGGAGCACTTGGTATAGAAAATCAGACCCTATGGCTTATTTACGTATGTATATGTTCTATCAGAATAAAGAAATGCACTACTGATAGCGAGATTCTTTTCATTAGCTTGTATTTATGGTCAGACTACAGCTGTAGCCTTTGGGCCAGCTGACATACTTGAAGTGTTTTCTAAAATAATAAATACATTGGAGAAAAACAGAGTTAGAATTAGGCTTCATATTGCTAAGACAGTTACAACAAATGCTACCCTTTATTTACCCAATTAACTTCCTCAGAAGTTAACTTTAAGTAAAAGCAGAATTTGGGCTGCATACCTAAATTTTAACTGTATGCCAATAAAGTGAAATAGAATGTAGTAACGAGCTGTCAAATACTGTATAGACCCCCACCAGTGAACCCACGTGATATAACACAACCTATCATGTCACGACGACTTAACAGCACAGGTCCGATCCAGTCCGGTAGGGATTAGCCTAACCCAGGAATCCCGGCGAGGTCTATAGCTAAGAGCACTTTGTTGCTGGCATGCAGCACACCCTGACCCGTAACACGAACTGCTCCACTAGCGCTGTCCTCCCCTTCCAGGTTCATGCAGATGGAGTCAGCTGAGGCCCATTTCCAACATTTAATTTAGACTTGTCCTAAACTCTGAGGCATGAGCTGCCTTTCTGTTGTGCAACTGTAAAGCACACAGTAGTCCTGGCAAACAATGGCAGTTCAAAATACCACTTCAGAAGAAATACTGCCTGGTACTGAACTCACTTAATCACTGGTTGCTACAGAAGAATGGACAAATCTGATTCATTACAGATGTTACAAATTTTACATTTGCAAAGCCAAACTATCAAAATGTAGAAAATATCTGAAATAAGGTTGCCCACAAAGCAAGTTTATTAAACAAAAGAAACAACAACAGAAACACTATCATGCAGTTCAAAATGCACGATGACTGAACCACATGAGCACTTGGCTCGGGGCAGTGAGAGCACAACCTGGAGCAGCAGTAGGTTGCCATCTTCCTTATTGGCCAGCCGCTGAGGGGAAGATACCAAAAGTGCTTTGACAATGGATCTCAAAATTTGTGACAAAAAAAAAGATTTAAGTTTCAGAGACATCAAATATCACCCTTGCAAGACATTACTTCTCTATGACTACTCCCAATATCTTGTGATAGTTCCTGCCTTCTTCCTGCCCAGTTGCCACTCCTTTATCCAAGCTTGTCTCACTCCGCTGTCTTCACCCAATCAGCATCCACCCTGGCTTTCTTAACTCCTTATCTGGTCTGTTATCCCTCATTCACAGTGCTCCTGGACACATCTCTTCATGAAGTTAACCCCCTCGCACACAACCACTGCTTCCCGCTTGCAGTCTCAGCCTCAACTCATCAGAGGTGAACTTGCCTCTTGATCCAGTCTTAGCTTCCTTCTACTTTGCAGCCCTGAGTTCTGGTCTCCTCACTCTAATCATGCAAGTTCTGCTCATTTATCTTCTCTATGCCAGAATCAAACTGTTCTATCTGATAAACACCTTCCCACATCTTAAAACTGGTACTGACAGCACAGAGGAGTTTCCTTCCATTTTGTTTCCACAACAGCCCAGCACCACAAGGAGGGGTGACCGCAAAGACAGCGAGCACACAACCTGGCTGTCCTGGGGTGGAGATGCTCAGGGGAGCCCTCAAACTTAGAAGACATCTGCTTCTACTGAGTAATTCAGCACCAAGAAGTTTTGATTTTTTATTTTTAAAGTTGGTCAAATTCATACTAGACTACTGTTCTTAAAGGAACAGCAAAAGCTATCCCTGAACCCATAGCCACCCCTTTGCCAGATCTGAAGTTCTCCTAGCAACATAACAGCCAGTTGGAAGAAATGAAGAAGAGAAAACAGGTAAATTCTTTTTTTCATCTGAGTGGAAGGGATGTCAGTTGAAATACAACACAGACACAAGGGGAAAAAAGCTAACAACAACAAAAAAAAAAACCACCACCCACCCACCCAATCAAGAATACATTTAGGATGGAAATTAGCAGAAAGTTTCTAACCATGAAAGAATCGGTGTTTTAAGAACACCTTCCCAGCTGGTTCCCCACCACCACCCCAACACAAACTCCCCAGATCCTGGGACAAAGACTTATAGGATGTAATTTCCTGAATGACTTTGCAGAAAAAACAGATTCAATGTCTCAAGAAATCCAGCCTGTTGCAAACATCCAGCATGAAAATTTTTACCCTTAACAAATAAAGTAATAAGCCACTTGTCAAGGAGCATTGTGATGAAGAATGTTAAACTACCTTAACTATCACTGATGCCATCAGGTCTGCCAAGAACATGCAGAAGAGAAAGACAGAAATGCAAGAAAGACGAGAAACGTAACATGAAATCGCAAATGTTCTTTTGAAAAGGTCCCAAACTGTCATTACCAGCCTCTGATGAAACCCAGTACTACCAGGGATGTGATGATGCTGTGCCACAGCTAAAGCAAATCCTGGATGCACAATATGTAAAGATGTAGACGTGTAAACTAAAAGGAAAAAAAAAATACCTCTGCAGAGCCTGAGGTTCAGTAATACTTCACTGAGGAGCTCAGCATTAAGCAGTGGGTCATATACCTCACTGACTGGAAAGGGTCAGGTTCAAAAGAAAACCAGTTGGTTTGTTCATTGCTGCCCATGTTTGTCAAAGGCCTGAGAATTTCCTGAAGGTACAGAGGTTGTGCTTGAGGACCAGGTATTGTAAAATCTGGGTGACCTTGTAAGAATTAGCGGAATGGTGAAAACCCCGTGGCATGAGCACAAAAACAGAGAAGAAATCAGATATGCTTACATTAACATTAGACTGATTTGAAATGATATTAATTGATCTTTCAGATAGTAAGCACCCTCAAAGATTTAGCTGAGGCATAAGAAACCACAACAGCATGTTACAAGACTTAACCCCTCACTAGCAAAGAAAAGGTTTAATATTCCTGATGTTTTTCAAACAAAACATGCAGGGGCCAGATGTCATTTTCCTCTCTCCAATAGGGAAAATAACTAAGTGCAAGTAGACTGCTGTGTTTGAAAAATTATTTTCTGTTTGGAGTTAATTTTGCTTGTTCTTAAAAAAAAAGCTTTTCATACCTCTGGATTTGAAACACCTAATATCTCCAGTGCAATAGTTTATTCAACATCTACTTAAACTCCCTACCTTCCATCTACATATCATAATTTGTGGGGGAGAGCTTCTGAAATGTTTGATTTTTAAAATATCTTGTTCCCTTCAGGTTTACTGCCCATTAGTGAAACAGAAGCATACTTACGTCAGTATATACCATCTTCTCAGTCCAAATAGTCATTTACCATTACATCTCTTGCAGTAAGAATTAGACAGTGTACTGTCCCTATACTGTTGTGCATGAAAAATCCTTTGCATACGCATGTGTGGCTAAAATTAAAATCCTCATTTTCGTTTCTCAAATATGGTCAAGTGGTAAGTATAACTAAGTTGTCAGCAAACACGATCAGAGCACCACTTAATCACAAAGGACTATATCTTTCATAGAGAAATATTTTGTATCCTGACAAGAGGGGAGAGATATGGAAGTAGCAGCAGTGCAGGCAACAGCAAACAAGAGACCAGCCAGACCACAACCACAGACTTCACCCTCTACCAATCCTTCCCTGGGATACCTCCGGTCACAAATACCTGCGCACATGAGCACTGGTCTCCAAGGGGACTCCTGTTCTGCAGGTTACCCAGCTGGGCCCTCAGCCCCCATGTGCCCTTGTCCTTTGTCACTTAGAGTAGGGGCTCTGCAGGGAGCATCCCTCTTGTCAAGTGGAAGAGGACAGGCAGTGTGCTGAGTGCTGCACAAGCCATCTTTGTACTGCTCCCATTGCCACGTACGGGTGCAGAATAAAACAAGCTTGCTAACACTTGTGTGTATGTCACTGTGATGATAGGGTGGCAGGCAACTTATCACATTCTGAATGTACTTGTGAAAATCCCAATCTCTATGTGCTGGCATTTATAACATCTTTAAGGAAGCAAGTTTGATTACCAAGGGGAGGTCACAGTGTTCTGGGTGTGGAGGCCTCTCGTCCACACAGAACTACAACACTATTTTGACCTTCTTCACTTTGGCTGCTACAGAATCGCAACAGAGACTGCTGTCTCATCACTGCCACCACCATCTGGAGCCCTTTACTTCCTTTCACATTACTCAGGAGACCCTCTGGTATTTTTAGGAATATCAATTTGTACTTTTCAGAAAAATATCCATGTATGCCAGAGAAATATTTCATAAACCTGGCAGATACATTATGTGAAGACACCTTGCAGTCATTAAGTGAGGTGACTACACTCAAGCCCATCACTTCCCACTTCTTTTCACATCATCATGATTTTTCAACCTCTCAGTCTATTCTTTTTAACAAGGATTTAAAGACACTAACACCAGCACAATACCTTCTGCCTGTAGTTTGCCTTAAATCTTTTCTAATTTCCCACTGTAGTTTTCATTTTATTCTCTTACTCCCACTTCTAATGGCTTCTTGGCATCCTGTTTCCTAACAACATACTATTAGCACTTCTCTATTGTAATCCCCTCTTTAGCTGCCTAACCCAACGTTAGTATTAGCATCAGCACTATCGTGTTATCATGTAACATAGCTGCATGAAAAATTACAACAGTTGTGCAGCAGTTACAGTGTAATTACTTAATGCCACTCAATCTGAAGTGCTGTGGTAATAGGTTGCATAACCAATTAACTTTCTGAATTCTGCTCACATAAGAAGCCTCTGGAACAATGTCACCATAGAGGTTTCTCAAAACTGTCTGAAAATGATTTGCAGCAGTGATGTATGAAAGGGAGCCAAAGCCTGAGGTCTGCCCATTTCTCCCACTACTTCCAATAGCAAGTAGAACGTACTACCTTGGTCCCGTGAACTTCTGCAGTTATTAAAACTGATGTTTTTAAGGAAAATCTGCTTGGCAAAAACTCCACTGTTAGATGACCGAATTTATATTCTGCAGGGAGTGCTCTTTAGCCTTCTCAGTTCCAGACAGAGAAATCAGAAAAGCAAGAGTAAACTACTTTTTCCAGTAGACTTTTATAATCCAGTTATTGTTTATGAATATAAATTGTATCCAAATGAGAGTGAATAAGCATCCTGATGCCTATTCATTTGACATCTTTGACTTCTACAGTGTCTAGACATCTGGAGAACTACTGTAGCAGGCTGCTTTCATACATGGGACAATTTTCTTTCTTGAATAACAATATTTTCTGTTTTCCTGCCATGTATCTGTTAATAAACATTGTGGAAAAACTAAGATATTGCATGAATTATAACAAATACAATAGCCTACATTTATATTTTGTTACTACTTCCTTCAACTAAAGTTTGATGAGAAAGATTAAGATGAAACTAAAAATATATACATACATATGTACACACACGGAGAAGACTGATACATTTATTTTCCAGAAAGTACATACAAGTAATAAAAAGCTTCACAGTCTTCAGTCCCTTCTGAATTCTTTCTTAATCTTGGATTCCCAGATAATAGTAGTAATATAGAAAAATCAGTGGAGATTTCACTATGCCTACCAACTAGAAGTTTGTGATCTGTCCTCTTTAATTTAGCATTTGCCTGATGGAAATTACAGCAGCTTTTCCTGGGCAATTTTCAAATGCTATGTAATATATTAATCCACTGAAAATATGGTGGGTTGTTTGTATGAAGTTGATTTTTCCAATTTTGCTTAGATTGAACCAGCTTGCCATTTGTTTCTTGGTGCAGCTCAGTTTTTAGTCTAGAAAATTTTACAGTAGACAAACTAATTTTTATCCCTAATTAGGACAACACTATGTTCAAGACAGTAACATTAGCTTTTATTTTCAGAAAAAGGAAAACTATAGTCTCTGTAATGCCACATTTTACGAAAAATTTGGAAATGCTCACACACCCAAGTCAATCTCACAGACTGAAGCACGGGTACTGTTACATTTATGTGATAAGAATTTTGAGGTTATTCTTTTATTTTTTAACTTCTGTCCTCTCCTCTCTTTTGGAACACAGATGTGGTTAATGAAAATAAGGGAGAGAAGTGGGAATTGTAACACTCCCCAACTAAAAATGAAAACCTAAAAACCTTAAAATTGCCAAACATCAAATTAGGCAACATGCCTCCGCCTCCCCAGAAGAAAAAAGAAAAAAAAAAGAAAAAAGAAAAACAGCAGCTGGAAAGGGTTTTTTGTTTGTTTGTTTCATGGAATATCCCCCTTTTCACTATTGAAATATCCCAGAGAGTAAACATCTTCCAACAAAACTTCAGCATTGCTAAAACACAAATCCCTCTTCTTCCCTCCCTCCCATAATAAACAGCTTCAAATTATTTGCTGTACTGCTTATGTTGATAGTGACACAGTACAAGGGAGCGCAGCACATCAAGAGGGGCCAGTTGTGAGAACTGCTTGACAGAATCAGCCAGAAGAGTTTAATCAAAATTACATTATCGATTTGTGTTTTAGAATATTAAGTATCTGCCAAAATCCAAATGTGTCAGGAAGACTTAAGGAATTGTAACTATTGCAATTGCCCTAATAAATTTCTTCAAGAGAAACCAGTCATCCCTCCTTAAAAATAACATGCTGCTTCTTGAGGAAGACTAAGACCAGAAAAATTTAGTGTCTGGCACAATAAAGGAACTTTTTTTTTCCTAAAATTTTTTTAGCTGCAGGAATGACGAGAGGTCATAGTACAAGTACTACTTGCACATCACTAAAATACAGCAACATCTAATGGCTGGAAAAGAATTATAGAATTTTAAAAAGCTAGACTTAATACCTTTTTAAAGCAATTTGATATGTAGTTCAATCTCTGGGTTAACCGAGTAAAATAAAATCCCCATAAAGAGACAAAGAATCAGTTTAGTCAGCAAGTTAGTTTGAGCAGAAAATTGTAACCTCTACACTTCAAAGTGATCATCCTACTCATTTCTCAAGACAACCCAGTGACCGCTCTGACTAGATCAGTAGATTGCATCTAAGGAGTCAAGCTCATCACGGTAACTTATAGAAAAACCTCTGCTTTTCTTATAGAACAGAAAGATACAAAAATTAATTGTACGGATTTTCAACTACTGCATAGTTCAAGGAGTTTGTATATGTATTTTTTTAAGTAGTTCTTTTCCTTCACTGTTTATTTCTAAAGAATTATATTCCTATGTGAGCTCACTCCTCATTGTCCCCTTTCTTCGGTATCTGAGAAATCAGCATTTTTCCAATTTTCACACTAACTTTTAATATACTTGAACTCTGGTCTCTATGTTTACTCGAAAAGTGCTAAGTGTTACAGCTACCAAGCTAAATGTCCTTCTAACACCACCTCATCTTTTCAAGTGTACTTCTGCTCATATGCACCTCTAACCAACACCTTCCATTGAGTGCTTAGAGGATTTTCCTATTCTCAAATTAGTCCCAGAGGTTAGTGGCTTTTTCCATCATTCTTTATACTAAAGCAGTCTGATATCCATTCTCCAGCCTTGAGAGATCTGCTGCCTTTGGCAGCTGTCATGGTGGTACTGCCATAAACAACTTTTAAAGCAAAACATTAACTGTTTAATATTTTATTACATTATTTAGAAAATATTTGCAGAAAATACAAAAAAGAAGGACTTAAGGCAGTCCTTAGACTACTTACACGCCTCATTTAACCTGTATCTAACTCCTTTCCATGTGGCAAATCTGGAAGTTTTTGTCTCCTAAAACTCCTCTGGTACTTGCAGAAACTGGCTGGTGTAATCCTTATCTTGCTGGTTCTCAACTGCCATCTCCTACACCCCCTCTGCCCTGTCTAGGCAAGGCCTACAAGGCGATTATTCTTATTTTATTGCAATCCAAAAAATGAAGGGACCAGATCTTCAGACTTCAGTAAAGTGGCATTTTGAGTTCCCAAGTGAAGCTGTAGGATCCAACCCTCCCTTGAGAAATTCAGACAATCATTTTGTCACTAAAGGTCTTTGGATGGATGAAGTTCTACTTTTTTGCATGCCCAGAACAGATGCTCCGCAGATGCTACCAGTACTGCTCTGCTTGGTGCTTAGCTCTTACTTAGGCCTACTCATGCTCCTGCTAGGAGTTCTTCATCTAGCTCCTGGGAAACTGGATGCAATAAGCAAATCTGTCATGCTGACTCAAGACACACCTATGGAAACTGGTTTGAAAACATGGAGACCACTACTCTATTTCAAACATACAATGAAAAGAGAAGAGGTAACACTTCTGTACAAGGAGTTAGTCATCATGCAAAACATGGTTCAGCACACAGCTCAGCTGGAAGAGAAAAGGTGGAGCGTCAGGTCCCAATATATCACTTCCCACAAGAATGCCTTCTACCATGTATCTACAGATGCACAATGTCATCATGCACATAAGAGCTGTTGAAGCCATGCCACTTTACAAAAAGGGGAGTCAGTATTTACTGGGCTAGAGAAAAATCACAGTATTGTGAACAAAAGAGCAAGGTACAAAAAAGAGTTGCTGTATTTCACTTACTCCTCAAAGGATCTCTCGTGCATTGTAGCCCACTGAAAAATTCATGCAAAACAACTAATACCTGTCATGGGATGAGTATTTCAGTCTTCCATCCTTCCTTGTTTTTCACTCCTGTTGTATGAAAAAATTGGCACCAAGAAATTCTTGTTTACTAAATCAGTCCTGGTCTGTCCTAAAACTTGATCTCAGAGCCAACAGTCTGCACATTGAATACTGCCATGCAGATACTAAATGAAAGATTATTAAGTTAGCATGAAAACAAAAGCTTTTTCTCTCCCCAGGACTTATACATCTGTGCTCTGTATGCCTTGATAACTTTTTCCACCTTTTGCAATTACATAGAATGGATCTGTATATGAAATGATATTATGACATTCTATTAGAAACTATTTTAAAAGCTTTTAATGATTACAGATAATACTTGTTTTTGCTGTATGACCTGCACGGTATCTCTAAACTGTTCAAAAAAAAAAAGCTATGAAAGATCCACTACTTCATTTGAGGTCAAGAAATTGTTTTCTGCAAGCTACCCTGAGTTAAAAAAAAAATCAAGGTCATGTTCTGCACACAATATCTTTAGCCAGCCCTAGGTCAAAGTCAGGTAAAGGGTTCCTCTGATTTGTTCCTGCCCATACTTCTGACCTGTGGAAGAGACTGTCAAAATCCTAGGTTAAAACCTTTATGTAAAATACTTTACGCTTTAGGGTCTGATTGTGTTATGCTGGCCTTATCTTAAAAATGAGGGACACCTTATATCTTCAGTTGGGCTTGATTTGCCATTTCTTTCCCTTTACAGCTATTCATCCCTATACAAAGTGACAGCATAAAGCCTTACTAAGTCAAATTTTACATTCCTTAGGCATGTTTTTTGGTATAAGGAGGCAAAAAAAAAAAATCAACCCCATCAGCTTTGATGAGCACTAAGAACTTTTCAGTATTATTCCACAATCAACATTCATCACTGATGTTAAGATATCAGTGTGTTACTAGAACAGACTCCCTGACTAATTTTGTGACCTGAGTCTGTTTTGCTTCCTCTCTCCTTTGATGCACATGGGAAAATCATTTTAAAAACGAAAACAAGAAAAGCAGCTTTCTTTTACATTGAAGTGTTCAACCAGAAGCTCCCCAGAGGCTTCTATGATAGCTCATTCATGATATAATTCAACTAGAGTAGTTAAGTGATGCTGCTGTACAGTTTAAGTGCCTTTGCTAATTTTCCTGGCCCTGCGGGGGTTTTGTATCATATATTTCATCTGAAGTGATATACATTTCAGAGAGCAATCACAAACACTCCCTAAGGAATGCAGGGGGACATTGGACTAAGAACTTCCTTTTATAAATATACATCCTGCATCATTTTGTAGTCACTCTTACAGTAATCTGTACATTCAGTTTGCTCTGAATGTACAAATCCAAATCCCCATTTAGACTTCTGCTATGGACTTGGATGCAAACACACATTAGATATACATACTTATAGTATTAACACTTTCATATATATGATCAAATACATGCATGAAAATGAAATTATTCTTTTTCTCAGCGGAGTCCAAAATCAAACAAGCTTCCTGACCGACTCTGCGAACCCCAGGGCTGAAAGCCACGCACAGATAGCACTACTTCAGAAATTAAAGGATGAGACGTTCCAGGAGTACTTTGCAGATTTCCTGAAGGATCCATAATCTCACTGTAGGACAAGGGTGGGTTGGGCAGGTGGTTCAGCCCCAGAACATAGCAATGTAAATCTCAACAGCCCTAGCTGGCTCATATCATCCAGCAGCCATTCGGATTGCCTAGCAATCCCCAGTTGCCTCTGGGAACACCAAGTGGTCCGCCATGACCAAAAGGCTATTGAGCTGGAGCACAACAAGCTTCATATAAAAGACATTCTAGCTCAACTGAATTGGTGCAGGGTTAATTATCGAAGCTTATAGCCATGCTCTCAGATGATCATACAAATAGCTGTAAAATCTACCATTGCATGAAAGCAGACACATGGATTAGACCAAGAAGTATCATAAATCATAAAGATATGTCCACAGAGTAATATGAGCCAGAATCTCCATTTCCAATGAGAACACCAAAGAACATGAGTTTCACATTGCTGTACTTTCTGTAATATGCTAGATACCTAGAAGACTACAGCCCTACTACTCTTCAAAATAATAATGAAAGAGACGAGAAAACTTTTTTTTATTAGCTTACAGATCTCAGTATTTTTCATATTATCTAAACTGGAATGTAATGCCACCCTATGCAAGTTGGCCACATACACAAAGTTGGGACTCTAGGACAAGTATTTAAGGTATGGAAAGGCCTGAAGCATTAATGGTGCCTCTGAAAGAGGAAGGATATCTGGATTATTGGGTCCCACTCCTGTGGAAGGACTTGCAGATAAGCCAATGTAAAGAAGTGTTGTAGACATATAGGCCTAAAGAAGTTGAAATCACACTGATGGAATGGTTCATATGTTACAAAGCCCAAACAGCATCCAGCCAAGTACTGTGGCAATCTAGCCAGTGATATTATTCAGATTGCTCCGATATATACCTATATATCTATATTGTAACTGAATGTAAGCAGATCCAAACAGAAAATAAGATGGGAAATTTAGTTTCTGTCCTTCATTTAAAGCAACCCAGTAGGTCAGCAGTATCCAAATGAAATATTCATACACACAAAATTCACGTCCTCCTCCATTTTTCTTTTAAAACCATGGGAAAACAGATGGGCTGTCCTGTATGCCCTTTAGGTCCATAGATTTGTTGAACCAAACAATGAGCAAATGCCAACAAATGTTCAGTAGTGGTTTTCTATGCTTCTCCCCAGTCTACTGTATTTTTACTTTATCCCTTTAAAGAGGTAGTCTAGCAAGCCTGAAGTACCGAAGTCCAAGTATAAAAATAACTGAGCTTTGGCAAACTCCTGGTAGCATATGAGAAACGTAGGTGAAGACAATTTCAGAACTAAAGGAAACTCCTTATGTGTCAGGGAGCATACTGGAAGCGGAGGAGACATTTTTCATACCCACAACAGTTCCAAGTGGTACTGGCCTTTGAGATGAGCAAGAGCCAGCTTTTTCCCCCCTCAAGCAGCTGCAACATCTCTTCATCAGCTCCATTTCCCTGCAGATGCTGTGGGGTCAGACCAGCTGGGACCAGGAGCCTGAAGGCTGAGATACCATGAGAATTGCTGTTCCCGCAACAGTAGAAGCTGAACATATTCAGAAGTCACAAGAGATGTGGCAGCAACACAAATGTCCTTTTCAATTTAACAAGTTCGTTGCTTTTAGATGTGGCTGTTCCAAACTTCTGGGAACTTACTTGAAGTAAATGTTTTAGTGTTATAAAAAGTGCATGGCATCATCCAGTATTAAGAAATTCTCTTGACTTTCTTCTTTTTAAAGTATAACACTCTAATAACAACAATATCTATAGAGATGGTAAAGTAATTATTTTCAAGAAACAATGGGAATTTGCAGTCTTACCCAAAGCTCACTGAAAAAACTGGGGAAACCCCTGTGTACTTCAGTGAGCACTGACTGAGGCCTCCAACATCAAATTCTATCATCCTTAAAGACTTGACCCTGCACCACTAAACATTACTGGGAATTATGCCATTGGCTTCAAAGGGAGTAGGAACAGGCCCTAAGTAAGCAAAACTTAGTTATTACTCCAACGGGAGTAATCCTGTCAGGCCACAGAATGTGCCTATAAAAGCCAAAAATTCAACAGTGCTTTCTAAATTATATCCATACACTTTGTATGAGCATGCTCTGTATTTACATATGCAGAAACTATTCCAACAGACGTATCAGGTAATTGTACAGAAGAAGGGCACAGGGGACTCCTAAGAAAGCTCGTCTATGAACCTTAGCATGTGTACCTGATGAGGTTCAGAGCCCTTCCCTGACATTATCCCTCCAAAAAATTCATGCAGACAGTGCAGTCTCCTCAGACCCAATTGCCACAGCATGTCACAGGAGTTTTAAAATTAAGCTCTCACCATCTTCTGCCCTTCCCTGATATGAAATAAATTGAAAAGCATTAACAGCATTATTTGACAACACCAACCAAGCTGATGTGCTGACAAGTGATGCAGATTGTGTCTGAACCCACTGCCTTTAGCAGAAAAAGGCAGAAGAACAAACCCCATGTATAAGTACGTGAATTGCCTGTGCAGGGTGGAACCTGATATCTATGCATAGCACTCATTACCCACACAGCCACACATGGTACAACATTGTGAGAGATATGGCAAAAAGCCATAAGATTCATATCTAGGGTCTGTGACTGTGGGCATATGAAGCTGGGATTTGAGCTCAGGCAGTGAGAAAGCAGTTGTCAAGGTTCTAACTTGACAGAAGTTTCCAATAAGCAGCTAAAGCTGGGGGTGCTCAAATCTGACCCCAACACTAATAAGTGTGGTTTAAGACTTACTACAACTGTTACCTTTTTTTTTGCCCACCGTTATTCATGCCTCATCCTCCTAGCCCCAAAAGTCACCAAGGTCAGAAAGTTTTATTGAACAGGTACGTAAATTTCACCTAAATGTAGTTTCCAGAATCTCTGATGCTTAAACAATCTAGACCTAAAACACTTTTGAGAAGTCAGGAATTACATTGTTTTTCTAAATCAAGTTAACATTTCCTCCACTTTACCAACTTCCACAAGGCTCAAAACATCTCCAGAATTTTGAACATTCAGCTTTCTTTTGGACTTCCCTTCGCACTACAAACATACCCTATCCTGCACAGTAAAGGAATTGAGGATGGATACATGCCAGGCTAAACTTTCAAAATATCTTATTGTGGGTTTTTTCCTCCTCCATTTCAGGACTCAGGACTGCATTTGAAAACCACAGATATGCAAAAGAATGACTTCTTGGTATGAAACAGCATATTCAGGTTCATTTTCTTAACCTAAAGGTGTCCAAACCTGGTGCTGAGTTTTGGTGTGAAGGACTGTGATATGTATTATGCTGAATGAGTAAAGAATTTCAGTAATACAGGAGACAGGTAGAGAAGTTTATATATTCCTGAGATCATTATATACCTCTTGGCAGAAGACAAGCTGTTTCAGCAGGGACAAAGTAAATGCAAGAACCTCAGATTCAGCAGCTGAGGAGTTAAAGTTTAACTAAATAATGAGTTCCAACAAGGATGATGATAAAGGCCACTAAATCTAGAGACACCTATTGCACCAAATCTCAGTCCTTTGCCAAAGATTCCAGCTAGGTTATTGATTCAGTGAGAGTGCAATTTTTAAAGGAAATTAAATCCTCCTGGAGAAGGACAGTTCCAAAACTGGTAGATAAAGATTATTGTGAGGGGAAGTGAACACTGGAAAGAGAGCATGCATCCATCCTGAACAGAAGGGATAGCACATTGCTGCCTGAAAGACAAGGGAAGAGGGGGGAAAAAAGCAAGGATTTTGTTTGATGTTAGCTGAGACATTATGAAATGTGTGCTCTCATCTGGGAGTTTTTGTAAACAAAGAACTTGATGGACACATGTATACACTACTCACAAGGATACCTTCCCTCCCTCACCCTCAACAAAACACTGAGGTCTCCACCCACACCAGTTTTATTAATCAAGATCTTGTTGGCTGACAAGGGGAACCCACCAGCTCAAACCCCTCCTCAGCCCTGGGCACAGCCCTAGATACATTTGCTCTGCTGGTAAGGCAGGGCAAGGATTTCCCCCCAGTAACTCTCCAGCTGAACTAGCTGGAGGCCTCCCATAGCAGGAAGTCAATTTATAGACTTCTGACACACAGCAGCTGCTGTCGAAAGCCCCCCACAGCTTTTGAAGCCACATTGACCAGTCTGCTTCCACTGGCTCCCTATTTTAACAGCATCTTGAAAAAGAAAATTTTATGCTCAAGGGTTCAGAGACTTTCAGGGCTTTCTCTTTCTACGACAGATTCTGGTGACAGTCTACGAGCAGGCAAAACACCTCTGTGGATCTGTTTAGCTCTTCCACATTGTACCCCTCCCAGGTGGTACCTACTCCCAAACTGAGCAGTTACAGAAGATTAATACTCCTGCTAAAGGCAATGCTTCACAACCAAATGCTATTTGGGGCAGTGGAACTGAGGGAGGAATGGAGAAAGCAAATAGTAGGAAATTTGCATGTAGACTTTTATAACTGTCACAAAACTAGAGAGGTTTAAACTGCTGTTTAAAGCCATTATTTTCTGTGCAGGCCGATAGCATGGAAAGAAGTTGGGATTTGGCCCATTCAATAGCTCTAAAAGTAGTCCATGCTGTCTCCTGCTTTGAAATAGACCCATATATCAGTAAGAGTCTACTTGTCATCCGTATGTTTTACTACTACTCTACATTTGGGATTTTTTTCCCTCCTGTCCGGCATTTCCACCAGTACCCATTGCATTACATTTTCAATGGTAGCCTGCCTGACACATTATTTCTTTTGGAATACAAGTATACAAAAAATTGAGGAGTTTCAAGAGCTGCTAACAGCCTCTTTCAGTTCTGCAGAAGTCGGAAAGATTTTATCAGCTGGCATTTTTCATTATTCCCATCCCAAGGAGCAGCTGCTTCCCCCCCTCTGCTGGCATCCTGCCAAAAGAACAGAGCCGCCTCATTAACAGAACTGTCAATAATCCGTGGGCATCAACCTGATAAAGTCATCAGGGAGGCTATTACTGAATTGGGTCCTAAGAATAGTGATAAATAATTGTGATTGCCTTACCAGGTAAAGGAAGAGGAAATATCTCTGAAATAATTTATATCAAATTTGTGGAACATTGACTGTTGACTGAGGCCTCCAACATCAAATTCTATCAGCCTTAAGAACTCAACCCTGCACCGTGTGGAGCAGAAATTTTCCATGCAGGTATTCTCCATTACAGTCACTAATCTCTGTGTCATGGTCAATGTACAGATTAGATAAGAATATTTTCCTTTTTCTAGTTCTTTAAATGCCACAGTTTTGCCTCAGTAACATACTAATTCTGTCCAAGTTCTCTGGAAAGCACCTTTTCACTTAAGCTCCTGTGAGAGACAAAGAGGACACATCAGCAAAACAGATCAAGCAATTGCTTGCAAACTGACCTGAAATCTTCTCAATACATCTAAGAGTCCAGCATGTTGAGGCATGCATCATTACACTTTGTCAGAGAAACAGCCAGCAAAAGTTTCCAGCACCTGAAGCTTTCAAAGAAATACCTACATATTTTGCCAGAACAAATCACTAGCAAATATATGTTCAGAGTAAACCTAAATGCATAGCTGGATACTGCATGCTGGAAATTTCTGATGCTGTAGACTCAATTTCTTGCTCTCCCAGAAAAACAGTAAGGTCCCTCCAAAATCTTCTGTCATCTTTTCTCTACAAACATCTCTATTTTATCCACCCAGCCTCCGTTCTTCTCTTTCCCAGTCTTCTAAGCCAGCTAAATTCTTTCCCCATCATTGCTTTTGTTCCCTTCATCCTTCACTTCTTTTAAAACCAATTCTTACATAGGACCAAGCAACTTTTCCTGGCCCTGGTAAGAGTCTGCTACTGTAGGAAAACACCTTTCTTTCACCTGCTTCTACTTCAGCTTACCCATCCATGAAACAGAGTACACAACTTGCCCACCAGTCAGCCTCCAGTACTTTGGGATGCAATTTGATCACAGTACTAATACTGTAATTTATTATATCCCATCCCCCCTAAATATCGTCTTCCTCACTGCAAACCAAAGATCTCATTTTCCTGGCGTCTAGCAACCCTGCAGTATCTTTGCTGACATCCTGCCAAGATCTTTGCAGGTTTTTAGCAAATCTGTTAGTCTCTGCTGGGGCCAGCTGCTGTCTACAACCCTCACATATTCTGAGCTTCGTTTGATTAGAAACACCTCTGAACGTATTGCGTGCTTCTGACCTCAAGGGTAATCAGATGGAAAGACGCTTCTGCTGACCATTGCAGAAACTTTACCTCATGAGCCCTGAAATTCAATTTGTATAATACCACAATGGATGAGAAGAGATAGGGTCCGAAGAAGGAAGGAATTTTCATCCAAGCCTTCTTAAAGATTCAAGCTTGGCATCGTGTCCAGAGACATTTATCCCACCCTCCCAAAGAAACGGATGAAATCGCAGAAGCTGATGAGATTTGAACTGTTACCAACTTTTAAAAATGCTTCAGAGTTGTAAGCATTCCAGTTTTCATCCATCACAGACTGATGTATTCACATGATTCAGCATTGTTTCATGAGATGTCAAATATACACATAGAGATTTTTTATTTTTATTTTTTATAGAACTGTGGAAAGGTCAAAATATTTATTGGCCAGCTAGGCTGCTCTATCTGCTGTGAAGACAGACATCCACATAGCATGGAAGTGCACTAAACCCCAGTCTGACAAAGAGGTGACCATGAGGTGATCTGGTATCCACAAGGTACACTGCAAATGCACCTGCCGAGTCAGGTTCCAGCATTGAAAGAGACAAGAAATGCCCCTCGAACCCCAGATCATTCCAGCACATAACAGACTTCACTTGTGAAAACGCAGGTGCTATGAAACACAATGCTTCCAGAACCAGTTGAAAACTGAGCAGGACTTTACGGGTCCTTATGGTGGATTCACATGCCTAAGCTAGCAGGACAGCATCTAAGTCCTTTACTGGAACTAGCCCAAGAGACCTCAATCTCTGCAGAAGCCGTAAATGTAAGAACAGGAATTTTGTGACCACTTACAAGCTCAAAAGAAAAACAATTATTCCCAATAAGCTACACTCTTTTTCCCTTAGAAGTGCTAGGGGAAAAGACATAACCACCAATCATATGCAGATGAAGAGAAACAGACACGCAACACCTAGAAACCAGGTGCACACGTGCTCTCTAGCCATCACCAGCAATACTCAGATACTCCTAGCTTACCATGGTCCCACAGGCGTAAGTGCATGGGAAGCACAGGTGTGTAGCTGTTGCTGGGATCCAGTTTTAAGATTGTCTATTCATGGCCTTTAAGGTAGCATTTGGCTTCAAGATAGTATTTGTCTACTCTTTAAACTAAGGTAATTCCAGTATAAAGCCATACACTGGAAAATTTCCATTCCTCTGTTTCCAGGCCCAGATAAGACCCCTGCATGCCATCCTTCCTAGCAACCAGGTTTTGGCAACTCTACCTCACCCTCTGGTTATTGTTGCATTGTGAGCATATGAAAAATGAAAGAAGCCATAAGGACAGCAGCTGAAGGAAAGCACAGAAGGGCTGAGTTAGTGCTTGGAGGGATATGGAGGTGTTTGTTGTGAGATGGTCTTTGGGTGTTCTGGTTTAATGGCCTGGGGGTGTGGGTGCTACATGATGGTGAGGTTGCTGTTACAACTGCTTGTTATTTATAGAAAAGCAATCACACTCCTGCCTAGCTTGCCAGCACTTAAAGATGCATACAGGCAGCACCTTCTTTCAGGCAAGGTGTTCCAAATTAGGGTTGATTTTAATTTATTTTAAATTTTTAACAAAACTTTCAGAATAGCCATAATGCTTCACCACACAATCTCTTGTCATCACGTTTCTCTGCCTGTCTTTACTCTGACTTTTTCCTCCCTATTCTCTCATGCCTGTTTCTCCCCAAAACCCAACCTAGACATGAAGAGGAGTTATTCTCTAGTTTATTGAACAAGCAGAGAATTACCAGGTGAGAATCTCAGAGGAGAATGTCACAAAGACTACATTCATATACCTACCTCTGAATCTTCCGTCTTATGTATCTGCTAACATTTTTTCTTTTTTTTTCTTTTTTTTTTTGAAAAAAATGCAATATATTTAATGATGTAAAATACATTATTAGTGACACTACCAGTAACACTGCATAAGCTTAATGCATGGCATAACTACACATCAATACTTGGACAGCATCAGCTCTTGAGCCCTGCCATCTAAGTGCACCCTGTAGGTCCAATGACATCATCTGCACTAAATACCAGCTGAACTCCAAACCTCTGTTCAGATGACTGAACAACCCCACAACACACTGTAGGGGTACCAGAGGACATGCTCAGTCAACCCACAAGCCTTTACTAACATGACTTCCCCTTCAATACATATTAGTTCCAGCTAGCTAACATTTGTCTCATGGGAGAAATGGACAAGGCAAGGCAACTAAGGAGAAAAGACTACATTTCTTTAGTGCTGCCATATTGATATCACAACAGTAAACAGAAGAATTTTTAACCTGAAAAGTCCGGTGCACAGCTGTAGTATTACTTCTGCAGAGGATACATATTGTCACTAGAAAGTGTTTCAGCTATAATAGTATATCTTGCATTAAGCATTCCACACAACCATATTTTATAAGTGCCTAAGAAATAGGTTGTTTCTTCATAGCTATGAGCTATGATCTATTCTTAAATGAAAAAACTCTAATGACATCTCTAAGGCAAAACAAATATACCCAAAGAGTAACACACTCATGTATGTCTTCATAGAGTTCTGAAATTCTGCATCTTGAAGCATCAGGATGCAAGCTCTTAAAATAATGCTGTTGAACAGGTCTAATAACAAATTTTAAAATATGGAGAGAGTTAGGCCAGAAGATTGATCCTTTTCGCTTCTTTTCACTTTATTAAGGGAGTCGGATTAGTAACTGGGATTAGGAAAGGGAGAGGGCAATAGTATTCCATACAAGAGACTCCCAGCTCAAGTAAACAGCATATTACAGGCTGCATATTGCTAGCAATATTGCCAAGGAAAACTCTTTTTTAGCACTTAGTCCAGGGAAAATTTAGGTTTTAGCTTTAGGTTTTAGTCCAGGGAAAGGATATCTGATATTACTTGGGTTTTATATATGCAGGATCCTTCCTCTGGGAAAATATCAACCATAGCAACATTTTCTCCATGTCTCAAACATGTATTTCTGTCAAACATTTAAGTACATGCATTTTGTTACTTTACTCATTGGGTGAAGTCCTGGACTCATTTTTGTCCCTGTGAGGTGTGACAGTTTCTGTTGGGCCATAATTTCTCCATTTAATTCAGTGATGTTCATGTGTGAAATTTACTCACATGCTCAGATATACCTTGGATTGGGTTTTAAGAAAACAAGCTGTGTGAATACGCTTGTGTATCCAATTTCTTCCCTGTGATCCAATCAGAACGAAAATGCTCAAGTTTCAGATCAATTGTTCCCAAGATTTTTAAGCATATTAGGAGGATGTCAGTCACACTAATTTAAGCCACCCTGCTGCGCAAAAGAAATTGTTCAAAAAGTCATGCTCCTTCTCAATGACAAAGTATTATAAAGTAATCTAGCGTAACCAACTCAGAAAATACCAAACCCATAACTATACAAAGTGAAATGTAGTGTTGATAAGGAGTTTTAATTAGAATTTAAAGCTCATTTTGCAGTTACCCAGACATTTTCATCTTTAGCCACCAAGTATTGAAAATAAAAGATTTGCTGCATGCATTAGTTAATAGGTCAAACAATGAAATTACAAATGTAGATATGAGGGAGAATCCCTTACTCAGTGAAAAAAAAAATCAAGCCTAGAAAAGACTACAGAACAAAACTGGCTGGAAAGCTTTCATCAAAATATGCACATCTCTGCCCTAGTCTCCTGCCTCCCCCTCGTCCCCTTCAACAAATTAGAACACCGAAGACAAAATTTTTTAGAGGAAAAGATTACTTAGGAAAAAACATTCCATTTGAAATGAAACAAATAACAATGCTTTCCCATTGGAGGTACTTAAAGGGAAATAGTAGATAATGTTATTTGTTCTAATAGATGAAAGTAAAAATGAAATGTTTTTACTAAGTTTCTTGAACTACTTGAAGTCCATTTTATTTAGGGAGAGAGTAAGAAAGGATGAGTAAGATTTTTAGTTCAAGACAGCTTGAAACGCTGGGTTTTACTTCCATTTGGGATGTACTGTATGCCATTTTAAAACCTATCTTAACTTTTAAATTATATTTTAAAATGTGTACTTCCAGTGAATAAATTAACAAATGTTTAAAGTGTTGAGTATATTACTTCAGATTAAACTCAAACCAAAGCTAAATCAAGCTTTGGTTTATTTTTTTCCTTTATTCTTTTCCACTTCTTACTTCCAAGCTTTTACAGGGTTCAAACCAAAACAATAAGAAAAAAATCTTAAGTGAGTTTGAATTCACCCACTCTAGATAATAACAAGAAACCATATATACCTACTCCTTCCAAACTTCCTTCCTGCAGTCAAGAAAGTTTCAGAAAAGTCCGGGTCAATTTCATACCATTACTTAAATTTAAACAAACATCAGGATGCTATGAGGTAGAATTTAATTATAATGTCCATCCTCTTAAATACATAACATTTAACAATGTAATCTATTTGCACATTTCAGAATCGTGCTCAAATTCCACCTTGATCAGCAGGTTGACTAACACTATTAGTCAGGGTTCAACCAAATTTCAGTATTTTTTTCTGGTCCCAGGGTGAAATCATATTGAAATATTGATATCTCAAGAAAGTATAAACATTCCAGGTAAGTGAAAAGACACTAGAAATTTTCCTTACTTGAAGATTTTGTTTTGAATCTTAATATTTTTAGTAGAATCCAAGTTTCACACCATCAGCAACAGGAACTCAAAGCGATCATTCAAGAGCCTGCTGTGACTTGGAATGAGACAAGCATAGGAAATCTCATCTGGGGAAATATATTTTGGTTTTGTAAAAACCCGCTGGAGAAACCCATATGACAAAGGTGAGAACATCCACGACATGAAAGAAAGCTTCTTCACCTTCCTTTCTGCCCTTTCCTTCCAACTGTACAAATAAGAAGCAACAAATTAATGGGAAAACTATTTTCACTCTTCCCTATTTGGTTCCAAAAAATACAAAAAGCATTTTTCCCACCTGTTTCCTTCTCCTTAGTTGTTCCATACAACCTTCTTCCTTCCTGGTATGAAAAAGAATAGAAAATGAGAAAAGGGACAGGACATAGGAAAGACCTTCTCTTCCTTGGTGGACAGCTAATTTGTTTTTTAGTTTAAAAAACTACCTAAACAAAATGAAATTTTATGTCCTAAAATGCTGTTTAGTGGGAAGGGAATCTTGCAGCAATAAAAAGCATTTTGGATCAGTGTTTCTAAATAGTGTTTTTCCTACAAAAATAATCCATAAACAAAACATCAGCTTTTGCACTAGCTGCAAAAGTTGGTTGGTTTTGGCACTTTGAACTGCACGAGAACTGCTAGTCATAGGCACGCTAAGTCAGTCTCTGCACCTGCCTCCCACCACAATTCCCAGCTGCTTCAGTGAACAGAACAAAAGGCAATTCCCAAATTCAGCCACTCAATGACCCTGTTCTTGACATCCAAGGATAAAATGCATTCACCTTTTATGAGCTGGCACAAAGCCTGTGCACTATTTAAATCTCACTTCAGTCTGTTAGGATTTTTTAAAGTAGCCTTCTGGATCTTTCCTTAGACAAAATTTCCCTCTTCTCCAGAGTAAGTTCCTGTACATAGCAACCTGAGTGACCAACAACTAATAGGAAGATTTCATTTGGTTTGATTACATCAGAACATTGACCACTGAGATCACTAGCTCTGCAACTTTTTAATATAGTTACTAAATACTGAAAACACCTAGGTCAGCATACCTCTGGCACTTTGAGCACTGACCTGCATCTTTCTTTCCAATTTTCTTCCTTTTTGCATCTTTAAATGCCACTGAGGGATTTTTGTCAAAGTGTGTCAGTGGCAAAATCAGGGCACCAGCTTGTTAAATAAACAATCGGCCCCTAAGCCATTCCAGAAAAAAAAAAGGATGAGATTTCTCATACTTGCATCTTTTGTGAGTTAAGGTTTATTTAGGTTTTGAATCCCTTAAGACTAGCATACAATGCGTAAAGCAGAAGCCAGTAAGAGAAACATTTTACTCCTACTGCTTACCAAGAGCAAGGCTTTTGAAACAGATCAAAATGCCACATCCATTAAACAACATTAGCCTTCCTTGTCTAATAAACTTTCTCCTCTATTTAATTTCAGTTGCATTCATTTGTATCTATTTTTAAAAGGTAGTTTAACTTCCATATAAACAAAATATTTGGAGAGCAATGGCTTTTAATGCTCACACTGTAACAGGAACATCCAAGCAAAAGGGAATGTCTACTTCCCCCTGCCCCCCCCCCCTCTTTCTTCTTCCTTTTCCTCTTTTGCATTTAAGAACACACAGGTGTTACTCAAAAGTAGCCCAGGCAGTGTAGTTAAGTACAACTGTTCAGGGACAGACAATGAAGAATTAACAGAAATAATTAAAAATTTGTTAAAAACACCTACAATCTCACATGCTAAAAGTTTTACTTAATCTTCCATACGTATATATATGCAAATATATATGCTATTATTTTTTCATATGAATGCACAGCTTTTCAGAAGGATGCAAAAGAAACCTGACACCAGAAACCTTTCCCTGTTTCAGATTTTGTAAAAAACACACCACACTGACACTCACATTAATGGAATGGCTGGCTGAAGTTCATAAATCTTGAAAACAACTCTGGACCCGTTTTCAAGAATTCATAGCTTCTCATTGCCATTAGAGATGAGTCTGAAGTTGCCTCAAGTTGGAGGGTATTCAGAGCCAGGATGGAGCGATAAGAGAGAGAAGCAAAGATTGGCTATGGTTCTAGAAATGAACATTACTAAGTTGAAAAGCACCTGGATCCTGGCTGCATGTAAGAGCTCCTCTCTAAATAAATGGAAGATTAGGAAAGATTACTGAAATGGCAGTCTGTATGAAATGCCAACATGAGGTGATTGGATTGAAACACTGATTTCTCGAGTAAAATTATCTGGGGAAAAATTAAAGTTCCGTTGTCACCTCCAGCAGAATAGCTGCATCTCTTATGTTTATTGGAAGCTAACAGTGACCACCACAAACAGGGCAGAAAGTTCACTACCCCATAGTCAGGAAAACAATACTTTTAATTTTTTCATTTTGCAGTAAATAAAGCAAATTGGTGCTTGTGCAGATTTGGTGTTAAAAAGGAACACAGAACACAAGTGCTCCTTGTGTAGAAACTCAAGCAAGGAAAGAACACTCATTTATTTCATTTCTTTATTAAAGAACACCAAACTTTTCCAGAAGTCTCCCCAGTTTCTCTTGCAATCACTGACTAGCTCTAGACTGCATTATTTTGTGAAAAACAGAAAGCTTTCTATAAAGTTCACCACAATTTGTTACTGCTCAGCAGGAACCTAATCTGGACTTCTTGCAGTGCTGTAACCCAATTTAATTTCCTTGTCAGACTGCCTGATGGATGTGTCTATAGAGTTTTCAAAAGGGAGATAAAATTCTTTACTACTTAAAGCAGAAAGTACTTTCCTTTTCATTTGCTATCCAGGGGTTCAAAACATCACCTACTCAGTAGGACTTTGCTAATTCAGTTCTCTATTTCTTGAGCAATATGCCTAAGTTTTATTCATTTAAGATGAAAACAGAAATAGAACGTACAAAAAAACCTTGCATAGGTGAGTCTGATTCACAGGCACTCTGGAAATTGCAGCCTGTATTGCTCACTGTTTCATCCCTTCATTTTAACTCGAAGTAATACTGACCCCAAACACTAGCCAAAGAGCTACCATTTAGCCAGGCTGCAGCAAGGCTCTGCATGCGACATGAGCCAAGAGGGGCTGAGGAAGTGACATATGTGCCATCTGCACAGGGAAGGGAGAACTTCATGGCGCCTAGCCACAAGCAAACCAGAAACTCTGCAGAAGTCAATATAAACCTCACAGAGACCAGAAATAGCACCACCTTCTTTCAAAGGAAGTAAGCCTGTGAGTGAAAACTCATAGATTAATGAGCATTTGTTCTAGAAGATTCCCAGAGAAGACACACGCAATTTTCCTAACATACACCCCTTTATAAGGGTGCTAGAAATATTTCAGCTCTCATTGTTGTCTTTATCAAACTTGGAAAAGTGCAACCACACCTCTAAGCAAATGGGAAATCGCCTCTGAAAATATATTAAGGCATTTTGATAACAATAGGCTTATGATTATTCTTCCCATCAGTGTCAATGTATATATATTTTTATAAGGCTAGATGCAGGTAACAACATACTGTGCAATAACATTGTGCTATTATTTAAAACTGAGCATTTCCAATTTGCATCATAAATCAACCTTTTAAGTTTATAAAACAAACTTTAAAATTGAACTTTTGAAAATTGTAATAGATCAAATATGTTTTAATGAATTTATCAGTGATGCTCAAGGGAAACACTGCTAAAGGCAGAGTCTGACAGAGCTGGAAGACAGAAAACAATCTGGATACACACATTTTATACTTGAAGTATCATATGTTGATTATCCACCACTAATTCCAATGAACACTGAGCAGAGGTGAGTGTAGTATTCTCCACAGAAGGCAAGAAAGAGCAAAACAGGATCAATGTTAGTGTAGGATTTTTTTTAGGATAGCTGAAGTTTTAGGATACTTTTAGAGACCAGAGAAAGCAACTCCATTTACCAGACAGAAAAATAAGCATTTGGGGACACTGAAATAAGAGTGACTTTGCTATCAATACATTGATTAATAAGTCTAATTGCAAAGAGGACCTAAACGCAGAGACAACAATGTGAGCAACAGCCTCCTGACAGGAAGGTTCTGTACCATCTGCACACACTATGAAATCTTGTTTGGGAGGGCAGCAAGCAAAGTTGTAATCACACCCCGAAAGTCATTAAACACATTATTCCAGCATTAACCCACTCCCATCCCAGCACTTCAGATCAAAAAAGACAGAGGAATGACAAAACACCAACTGAACTAGTGTAATTATTTCTCAAAGCACTTTACTAGAAGATATAATGCCTTCAGGATCATCTGGTCACAACTATAAAGCAGAAGGTCAGATTTCAAATAATGTAAAGGCATTTTCTTTCACCACTCTTACATGTATTTTCTACTTCTTGAAGATTACCCAGCCCTTTAACTATTTTCTCTGAAGCCCTTCTAACACTACATTACAGGATGCAAAGATTCACGTGCATTTCACTTTTCCATATAAAATTATCTGCAATACAAGTCCTATAATAAAAGTATAAATTCTGCCTGATGTGATTTTACCTCAACATAGGACAGAGGAGGATGCTGGCAGTGACTGTCCAATGTTCTGCAAGCACATATACCTACTATACTAACATTTGTGTAAGTATCCATTCTTTACAGTGACACCTCAGTGTCTCCAGCAGTATATGTGGGTGTATATAAGGTGTTCTCAAAAAAAATTCAATGCCTCTCATATTTGCTTCTTCATGAAGACATTGCTAATACAGAATCCAGCACATTAACAGCTGGATAACCTTCCAACCTTCTCTTCTTATGAGACAGAAATGACACTGAAAAGATGGTTAAGTCATTAGATTCATTGCATTAGAGATGATGATGCAAAACTGGAAAAACCTTAATCAATATAAGTGGCTCAATAAAGTTTGACCAGCAATCAAGACTTAATCAAGACTGAAATAACTATGAAAAGACTATAGTTGCAGAAAACAAGACAGCACTCATTAAGCTATTAAAAGCAAAGATTTCTTTTTCCTCAATACCCAGGAGCAAGACATATTTAAAACTAAAGGCAAAAAGACACCATGTGATGGCAATTTCTCAATTCTCTAGAGTCAACTTAATTAGGTATGTTTAACTGCTTTATTTCTGCCCATAACACCCACCATTCCCCCAACCTGGCCCTCTGTGTAGCGTTTTTATTTTTGTAATTTCTAAAATAATTTGGAACATTACTACCTACATTTATAATGTTATAAAAACAGTCTTTCCACCAAAAATATTATAAAAAGACTAACTTCGCAAAATTTAATTAAATTTTAAGAATCAAATTTTCATAAGCATCTGCGAAGTTGCATTCAGTACGAGATAAAGCTTAAAGTACACTAATTTTTACACTCATTTCAAAAGCTAAGAATTTTAACCAATTATCACAATGTACTTAGAGCTTAGATGCATTGAATCTATATTTATGAAAACATACTAATTCAGATTTGAGAAGCCTACAAAAGCAGGTTTCTGAAAGTAAAGAGTACATTAATTCAATATCCATCAATATGCATGTAATAGTTTTAATCTTCGTCACATTGCAAGTCCAATTTAAAAAATGTAGCAAGATTATACTTTTGTGTCTGGTTATTCCACGGTTAATACCAAATCCATATTTTGCTTTTGCAATGCCAACAGCTATCATAAGAAAACACTAGGTTACAAATTACTCTAACAGCAGGGTTTTACAATAGATGAACATGGGAGTCATTTATAATGCCTTTTCTGCTATTAAAAAACAAATAAACATTTACAGTCTGTGCTAATTAACTTTACTGCTGAATTAGTAGTATTCCTGACTGTTCTTAAATAGAAGAAATATTGCAAGGATAGCAGTAAAGTCAAACACTGCGGTGCAGAAAAGGTTGATGCATTTAAAACCCCTTGTCCAAAAGCTCTGTATCCTCTGGAGGACATCTTAAGGCCTACGTACACTGGGCTCAGCATTGAAATCCTCCACAATGCATGAACATGCAACAGAAGTTTATATAAAGGACATTCTCGTGTCAGAAAGAAATTACCATAGTTTGAGCGCAGCAGCTCAGCAGACCACCTTACCAACATACAGTATGCATTTTCTAGAGTTAACAAGTTTTCTCCTGGTACAAGGCTGAGAAGTGAATATACTTAAATACAGGACACTTTCTGCCAGCTCATTTCTCCATGAAAATGGAAACTCATCTTGGACAGGACTACAATCTTCACTAGCTGTCACAAAACTCATGAAGTATTTACATGCTGTATCAATAAAACCTCACGATTCATGTTTTTACCTTATCTTGCTGCTGTAGTACTCCATGGCAAGTGTTAGAGTGCAGAATGTGCCCAATTAGTTTTCAGGAGAAAAAGCTAAAATAAATCTTTTGGTCTTACCTTTACCGAAGTCAATGGTACTTCAGGCTCAAGCCTGTGTGAAAGCTGAAAAAGCATGTAACAGCAGAATCTAAGACTCATCGGAAAAGTCCTTTTCCTCATTGTATTTAAAAAAATTTAGCAAGGTCTGGGCTGCGCTCAGCACATAGAA
Organism: Anseranas semipalmata; assembly: GCA_013399115.1. Lineage (NCBI taxonomy): Eukaryota > Metazoa > Chordata > Aves > Anseriformes > Anseranatidae > Anseranas > Anseranas semipalmata. Next base: position 682,311 of record VXAA01002339.1, read on the forward strand.
GTACCTGTCAAAAGGAAGAGAAAAACACATTACTATTTATTGAATTTATAGCCTAGAAATATTTTCTAGATAGTTATAGTCTCCATCTCTTGACAGACGTCCCAGTTCATTTATAAAAAAAATCTTTACCTCAACTTAATCATACAATAGGAATTGTTATTAAATGCCTCATCAAGTGACCGTTTCACACAGTGTGCAGACATGAGTCTGGCCTAAGAGTTCATTTAAAATACAAAAGAAAACAGTTTACAGTATAGCCATGTAGTCTCAACTGGTAACTTTATCTGGCAGGAATCTAACACTTAAAACATATAAACTATGGTTTAGATATCTAATTTTTATAATTAAAGACAACCTCCTCTGAGATCTCCAAATTTCTGTTGTGCTTCAAGTTAAAATTAGATGCTAATGCACACAAAAGGCACTGCTAAATGCCATTCCATAAATGCATTCCAGGACTTGATTCCGTGCATTTTCTTTACTCAAAAATTAATACAACATTTTTTCTCCTTTGAAAGTTCTTTATTTTATTTTTTCAAATACATTTTCCAGACAGAGTGCCACGGAATATTTCAAGGTGTTTTTTTTTTTTTTCCTAGATGAAAAGCATTTGAGTGTGCAATTCTGGAAGTACCATTTTATGAGTACTGAAGACAGCAAGAGACCTCATCACAGGTTCCAAACCTTGGAGTCAACCTCTTGCCTCTTTTCTGCTCAGTTTCATGCTTCAGGGAGAAAGATCTTGTATTAGAGCTCTAACATTAAAGTCTGTTCCATGATGGTTCTAGGCAGAAAACCACAAGTTCTGAGGGCCTGAATGGGGCTTCAGGCCTTGTACTCGCACTAAGCACATGGATCAAGTGTTTCAGAACTGCAGCTGTGCTCATATTGCATCCATCCTTGTAAATGTTGACAGAGGACAAGTTTGCTTCTAACCAGAGATGTTGCTATCGCCAATACAAATACATTGCATTGAATATATACAAATGTGAGTGCAAGCAAACATTTTTATAGGACAATCTTCAAACATCTTTTATATATTGAGTGCTTTAGTAACTTGACTGCAACATATTAAAGGACAGACAATTGACACTGTTGGGTTGTGCAGTGGAATACAAGGAGAAAATGAAGCGGGGCAAGTTACTATGATCTTATGTCCGAGCTCACTATGGTTTTAAGTCAATGCAACTAAATTAACATGAGAAAATCAGAAGTAATGCAGCACAAGTGTGAATGAAACTACAGTCTTGTCCATGTGCCTAGAAGACCAGTATACTGGAACACCCTATGGCCCACATGTTAACATGAATTTAGAGTTCCCTGTAGTGTTCAGGGTTGCAGTTCTACAGCTGTAGATCCTGACATGCTGCAAGGAAGCTGACCAACCTTTTAACTGTGGTTAACAAACCAGAGGCAGATGGGTGACAGTGCAAGTGATAGAGACATTCAAAATGCCCACAGTAAGCCGGCACAGATTGTTCCTTCTAGGAGATGGTAATCAATGCAAATCTATGCATTAGTTATGAGGTGTTTTAATTCCAATAATAAACATTCTGTGATTGATGAATTTTTCACAGCTGTTGTCTATATAGCTGTTTAATTAGAGCATGCTGGCAGAGGCTGTTAATTCTTCATCAAGTTGCCGACTCCAGTGCATTCCTCTTTCTGCAAGGGAGGATGACAGTTGGCAGAGCGACTTGGGCGGCTGGTCAGGGGACCTGACATTTGGCATAAGATCAACGTGTTAGATGACAAGCCAAATTCCATCAGCTTCCTAAAAATACTAGCAGACTGATAAACAGAAAGTGTTTTAACTGCTGGTGCTACTGTCTTTGCTTTTCTGTTACTGATGGGCACTGGGTCTAACTACACAGGAATGCCTACTTCGTGATACTGTTATTCCAGAGAAGGGGAGCGCCAGCCAACCCTAACCTACCAGGAAGGAAACAAGATCAGCTGCCTTGGGGGCGGGAGGCTGCCCAAGGTTCTGGCATTTAAGTATTCGACCTTCTAAATCCACACAACTCCCTCCCTAGAATATTCCAGTGGGGAAAGGGAATCCCTATCTTAGGTAAGTATCATGTGACATACGCTTAACTGGGGCCTTAGAGATGGAGATTCCCAAACAGATACAAAACAGGGGGAGCCAACACTATTCCCTCATTGAGGCATCTAAGACCTGACTCAGAATTACATCCAGAGGTCAGCAGGATGATTATTTTCATTTTCATTCACCCTTTGCCTACACCAAAAGCACCAGCAGAAGTGCCAGTTGTGGATACAGCTCCCATGCCACAGGTGTCTCTCCATTAAAAGCTGGGGCTTTGAAACTTATTCTGCACGTGCCACCACATAGTTTTTAGATGCAGTCAAGTTCAGCCATATTCACCCTGGTCACATGCAGATGGAAGCAACTGGACATCTAGAACACTGACCTAAAATAGAAGACAGACCTTTTATGTACAGAGCAGATAAAGTTTCCTATCATTAACCTTGGTTTTGCTTTATAGGTGTTGATATAGACTCTAAACTCCTTACAATAATAAAAGGTTCAGACTTCACTCACAAAACTGGGTCCCTGAAATCAGTTAAAATTCCCATAAAAAAAAGTAAATCAAACCCCACAATTTCATTGAAACTGCAGGGAAAATATTACATTTCCAGTAGCATGACCTTTGATACCAAATGGCATGTTCAAGTTCAACCTTTCATAATTAATCACGTTAAAATGTTTGGAAAAAAAGAGCTATATCTGTTTAATCCTGAATCATTTTTAACTTTCCAATTCTGAGTGTTTAAATATCAATTCAATACTAGAAAGTTTTTCATCTCAATTAAGACTGCAAAAAGCATCCAGAACTTTTTCCACTTAAATAAATCTCGTTATACACATTTTCAACAGGAAAATTATTCAGAAATTTGTGATTTGTTGCTCATTGAGTCATGCCAACACACAGAGAAATACCTCTTTTAAAGAACACTATTTTGGCACAAGAGAAGTGCGAACATCTGAACTGCTGAAAACATCATTTGAAATGCCACCAGCTCAGTAAAACCAGCTCTGAGGAGTAAAAGGCATTTACAAAAATTAAACAGTTAAAGTAAACCTGGGTAACATAGTAGCAGACTTCTGATGTAATTTGCTCTGAGCCTCCACAACACATTTCTGTGCTCCCCGAAGCCTGATGTTCCAGTATGGAAAGTCTACAAGCCAGTCTACCACACTGAATATTATTCCTCATCCACGATCATTTTCCCCCCATCAGGCAGTGATCTCTGTCACCTCCAGATGCAAGAATCCCTGTTCTACTCAATTGCTGAAGCCTCCCACCCCAGCCAGTGTGAAGCTCCCTAGAGCTGTGCACCTTCCTTCACACCAGACACCATAACTGCCTCATGAATGAGCAAATAAATGAGGAGTGAATGGTCATCAGGAGCAGCTTAGATGCCTGCCTCTCTCTCCCTCCAGCCCTGAATCTAAAATGATTAAAACAAACCCTTGATTTTCATCTTCATTATTTTGAAAAAGAGATTACAGCAGAAGGTCTTTTGGTTGTTTAAATGTTCAGTAACCTAAAGGCAGCTAAAATGACTCTGCTCACCACCTTTTCATTTTTCTGTTTCTAACAGTGGGGAAGGCTAAATTCACGCAATATGAAGAAGAAACACCAAAGATCCTGGCAAAACCTGTAAGAACTGATAGTGCCAAGTCTTACATTACACCACTCAGCAGCTCTGCAGGATGCTTTGCTTACAGCAATTCAAAATTTGCAAACAGTGGCACAGAGTTTAACTTGTCCTTTGTCAATGCCTTCCTAAAAGGCAAAGGATGAGTTCACAGACTTTAGAGTGGATTTCTGCAGTTGAAGCCTCTAGTAAACACTTGACTGTACCTCTACCAGGAAGTTGAAAAGAGGCTTGAGAAAGACAAGCAAATTTTATAATCAATATAAAATGAAAAATTTATAATCAATATAAAAAATATAAAATGAGAAGAGGGCAAATCTTTCCCTGGTTTTAGTAAGATTCTTTGGCAAAGTCATTTAAGCATTTCATACCTGAACATGTCTTACACCTATACACAAAATCAGAGAGCCTGACCCTACAAACAGCTATTCCTGAAGTTTAGCATCTACTGTAATGCAATCTGTTTGCATACTTCATGCTTTTATTTTCTGAAGAGTTGAGGGGAGACAGAGAAAGATGAGAGAAAAGAAAGCCATCTTTGTTGGAGGAAAAAATAAAGAATAAAAACCCAGAAAAGCAAAATTAAGGGGATCGTTCATTTGCTAGTAACTGACCCACAGCAGTCAGCAAAAAAAAGTTTCCTTGGTCACCAGGTATCTGTTACAATATAAACTGTAACAAAGGAAAGCTGCAAGTGCAGTGTTATACATACTTCACAATTTTTCCATTAAAATCACAGACTGCTTGGAGCTCATTCCCATGATTACCGCATTGTCCTACATATCATTTAATATGCACCAGTGTCTTCATATTACAGTTGTGCTGCATTCTTCTGCACTCTTATATGTAAACCAGATTACATGCATTGCTTGGTTTTCTTAAGAGTTAGTAGGCAGCAAACTGTACTTAAATTGATTCTCGATAGCAAAGAAATCACCACTTTAAAGATTCAAATCTATATTACATAGATAATTCAGAAGATCACAGCACTTCATACTATCTCTGCTTTTTTTCGCCTCCTCCATAAATATTTTCTAGATAGTTATAGTCTCCATCTCTTGACAGAAGTCCTAGTTCATTTAAAAAAAAACTTACCTCAACTTAATCATACAATAGGAATTGTTATTAAATGCCTCATCAAGTGACCGTTTCACACAGTGTGCAGACATGGGTCTGGCCTAAGAGTTCATTGAAAATACAACAGAAAACAGTTTACAATATAGCCATGTAGTCTCGACTAGTAACTTTATCTGGCAGGAATCCAACACTTAGATATCTAAACCATAGTTATATGTTTTTATTTTTATGATTTAAAGATATCCAGTCAAGTTCCTCTGAGATCTCCAAATTTCTTGTCCAGTGGTCTTTATGGAACAGATTTGGAAACAATGACCTCCCACAGTCCCACTGTTGACTTTCAAATCTACGTACTAGTCATGTATCCAGAAACCATTCTCTTTGCCTGAGAGCCAAGGTGCAAGTCACCATGGGGTGCTACCAGCCCCAGGAGAGCCTGGGACCAGCACCTGCCTGCACCCCCCTTCCTCTGCTGGCCACCGCCCCATGCTGGAGCTGGGAGCAGAAGCAGTATCTGCTTTCTCCAGGATAGGATTTCTCACACCACTTAGGGCCATTTTGTCACCCTGCTCCATAGCATCAGCCAGAATCATGTTACTTGCCACATACTGTTCAAAAGTATTTCATTCCTCATATCCTTGTAACTCCTCATCTATTTTATAGTTTCACTAATCATTAGCTGAAGCTAATGCTGATGAAAAGCAGGAAGAAAAGAAAATGTCTGAGTACGCTATGTAATGTTACAGACTGCTTAATTGTTATTAGCTTCCTTCATGGATGAGGAGAGGGATAATACGTACAGAAGACACTATTGGTGCATTTCTTCTTAATACATCTATCAAGATAAAGTGCACCCCAGTTTCATTTCTAGTGCAGTCAGTCCCTACCCAGTAGCTCTGTCTTCAGACATTGACATGTGAACTTTCTACTCAAAAAGTACAAGATTCTAATGTTGTATAAAATATGCATAAAACCTCAGAAAAAAGGGAAAAACGTTCTTGCACATCTCCTATAACACACCAGGACAGAAAGCAATTTTTTTTTTTTTTTTTAAAAATAAGTCTTACTGTAGCCATCAGAAAGTAGAGCTGAAGCCAGCTTTGGAGCATTGACCTGGCCTTTTTCCTCATTTCTGCCAGGACTACCCAGCTTTTTGTCTTCTCCCAAAACAATTCAGCACATTTGCTAGGCAGGCTCAGATGACAAAGCATTCATCCACCTCTGAGTCTGGGAAGCCATGTTTCAGAGGAAACCCCAAGGGACTACCGGTACAGCTGTTCCCTGAAGAAGTACCCTTCTGTTTTAGGTTTCCTTCCAGCTTCCAGAGTCTGAAAGGAAAGATCCAATAATTGTCTCACATTCTGAATTCCCACAGGAGGGTAAACCAACCTCTGGAGCAAATTTCTAAGAATCCAAGTTAAGAACCAGTGAATCCAGAAACTTGCTAATAACATTTGTGAGAAGAGAATTTGAGTCAAAGATAAATTCTGGACAAGCAAAAAATTCAGAAAAGCAAAAACCTTTGCTAAAGCAATTACTGTTTGCAAACATCAAACAGCCAAAATTCAAGGCAAAACCAAAAGTGTTGATAAGTTGATCCATTGCAATTAATACACAAATCGTGAAATCACAATTCATATTTTTAGTTACTGGAGAGAGACTAAGCTTTTGTGCTGGACAGAGAAGCTGAGAGAAATTCCTTCCAGCTGCACTCGTGGAAGACTCCATAGATTTCAAGCAGCTTACACATGCACAGTTCAGCACTTACTCCACAGCAGGCCAAGAGCCTACTCCAGTTGATATTATATATTATGTATCACTCCCTCCCTTATAGTAAGACTTCAGTGCTCTGACAAGCAATGCTTAAAAGCATGGGTAACTAGTCTGGCTTTAGCTGCCTTCTTTTTACTTCTCCAAGTTCAGAATAGCCCTCTTCCCATGGAAGTAGACCACTTTGCCTAAAGTCACTGAGCTTTACACTTGTTTGCTGGTGATGTCTTTGCAGAGACAGACAACAGTGAACAGATTGCCAGCTTCTAAATCTTCAGTAATCCCTTTTGCTTCACACTTCACTCACACTGCTGTAAACTGGATTTGTTTTTCCAGAATGCTCAATTAAACAAAAATGGCCCATTCCCATCATTCTATATATTTGGAGTGTTTAAGTACTATTATTTCAAAAGTTTTCTATGCACAGGAAGTGTCCTTTCCATAGCCTTTTTTTTTTTTTTTTTTAAAGAAACCACCATTATAATTTTTCTTAATTGATTTTCAAATTCATGGCTTCTAACTTTACCTAAAGTTACTCAACACACAAAAAAGCCACTGAATTTTATTGGTGGAGCACAGAAGCATTCAACTGAAAATATGACCATAGCATCTAACTAATGACATAGCAAAAAGGGAAAAAAAGGGGAAGGAGGACATAAGAATAAAACCCAGCAAGAAAAATAAAACAGCTACTTCTCATAATGCACTGTTATGACATCTCCTTTCTAACCACTACCAGCTGGCTGCTATGCACTGCACAAACTGGCAAAGTTGACACCCAAACATTCTCCATGGAAGAGGAAAATATTAACAGACAGGCATTTCATGCACGTGTACTAAACATCTCCAAAAATAATCTTTCGGAAGGAAGTGATAAATTAAATTTATATTTGCAGATTTTACTATAAATATATAGGTTTATTGACATACAAAGGAGAAATAAGTAATTAGAGCATTTACACACACAGACCTATACGCATTTATACAGACTTTTGTGAAAAGTATCTTTCCTTCTTCATCACTCCCACCCCAGTGCCCTCTTAATATCTAGTCACAAGAGTTTGGTTTGAACTGTAGGCTTTCAGCCATGCTATGTAAAATACAAAGGACATGAGCCAAATTCCACTCTCACCTACACAGTTTCAATCTTTAACGTCAGAAGACTTGCACCAGTGTAAACCAATAATAGATTCTGGCTGCCCTTATGGACCTGATTTTGGCAGGTGGATGGAACAGGATTTGAAAGTTGTATTTATTTACTTTAGGAAACTAGAATTCACATCCAGCTTAGAAGAGATTTGAAAAGTTTTATGGTCCAAAAAGCTAATCTTGAATGGAATTCCCCACAGCATAAAATCACCATAAAGAAGAGTCTTACACAATTCATTTTTATGCCCTTAATCCTTGCTTAGAAGGGGTCCAGGAACAAACAGGCAGGGTATTGCGGAGCAGAGCTAAGGTGTAATCGTAGCAAAGGCATGGGGGTAGGACCTGGGGCCAGCGCGACTCGTTGTCAGCCTGCCTGCCTGCCGAGGGTTGCTGTTCCCATGTGGCTTCTCAGAGCACTGAATTACAGCACAAATGCAACGGCAAGGAAAGGAAGGTAAAAATAAAGTGCCCTTTGAGAGTTTTTAATAAGCCTTACAAAGAAATCATGCAACTTGGGAAGATGTAAATCACTTCTCAGCTGAAAGGTTTGTTATTTATGCAATATATATATAACTATTTCAAAATTACCATTGAAGTCATTAGAAATACAATTTTTAACCCAGTAACAAATGCTATATTTAATGTATATAAATAAAACGTATAAGATTGAAGTCAATTTCAATGCCAACACAACATTAAATTGCAAGAAACATTCCATCTCTATATTATCATCAGTAGGTGGGCTGCTTCTCCAAATCTGTGCCCCTGGGAAAAAAAAAAAAAGGCATATTCTAAAAGTACACTGCCAACCAGCGTACCCTAGAGGGTTTAAGATCAGCCAATGGAGGGACACTGCAGAGAGGCAGAGTTACAGCACCAGAAACATAACATTACTTCACCAAAACAGATATTTAATACTTGATAGCCAGGGCCCCTTCTGAAAATGGATATGTTCAGTAGAATAAATAATAAGGCTACATTTTAGGATACCAGCAGCAGAGCAAGATATCTGTAGGACAAGAAGATAGAAAATGTGCCTAAGAGGAACGCCTGGAATTAACAAGAGCTCTTCAGAGCTTTGCTCCGAGTTGCAACTGGCGAGCTCTCAAAAGTTGAGAACTAAACTCATTTAAATAAAAAGCTAATTAGTAGTACTTGAATGGTGACTGTCACCCGCTAAGCAGTGATGCATTGAGATTCAATGTTTAAGTCAGAGATTCGTGTGGATTATGCAGACTCAATTCTATTGAGAAGGATGGTGTGAAGTTGTTTAAGTGAGCCTCTGCAAGACACCTCCTTCACACTGCAGATAAGATCTGGAAGCAGGTTTGCTTGGCAGAGCTTTGCACCAAGTGAAAGTTGTTTAGCTTGTCAGCATCGGGGAACCTTGGTGCGATAAGTCAGAGCTGTTTCAACAAGTGATCACAATAGAGCTTTTGAATTTATTTCCATATAGTAAGGAAGTGCCTGTAGCTTCAAGGCACTAACATACCGGACCTGGTCAAACAAGAACACTTGACAGCAGAGCCAAGCTAAGGAGCTTAGTTGGGATCAACAAGCCATTAGAGCTGACTATACACATTCAAAAAAAAATATTACATAAAGTGATATGTATCTAAGGTCACTGTGGGAGCCAGGAAGTAGTGCCAAAACATTCCTGCAGGCTTCTCCCTTCCTTGGCTTGCCCTCATTCACGGACAGAGAGCCCAGGCTGAGCCAGGGCTCAGTGCAAGCTTTCACTGGCTTACCCCTCTCTGACGACTGAACAGGTCGTGTTGCAGAGTCACTTATATTTAGAAGAACAGGTGGGCAGCCCCATTCCAAATTTAATCAAGTTAACACTTTATACTTCTTCGTGGCTTTCATAATTTTGATTAGCTTAGTGTTGCAGACTAAGGGATGGGCTACTGCAGCCTAAGTTACAAACATCATGTCTTTACAAACACCTGACTTTTCTTCTCTTTCCAGGAAGATTTTTTTTTCGTGCAATTTCAAATGTACTTGTTTTTTCTTATTCCCAACATGGATATTTATCAGTGAAGAATGCCCCAAGCTCATGTTAAAAGTGACCTTAGCATGACAATAGAGACAAGAGATTAGCATTATTTTTATACAGAGTTGTGTCCTAACCCCAGGCTGAACACTGGCATTTTCCCACTTCCTACTGGGAATCCACAAAGAAATTTGCTATCAGTGTAATTCCTCAGAATTTCAGTCCCTAGAAGTTTATTGACACCACGTCCTCCATCAGAGATCTTGACAAAGGCTAGGGAACCATCCCCAGGCTTCCAGCCCTCTGTATCTATAGATGTGCCCTGGGGATTATCCCCATAGCACACGAAGAATTACACCAGCATCCCTCAGCAGCAGTCGTGCCACCAGGCTGGCAGAGACCGAGGACCTTCACACCCCTGGGCTGCCACCACAACACCTTTCACTAGCAGAGCTTCCCAGACCCACACATTTTTCTAAGACATCCGGAGCAAGACAGCACAGCCGGAGAGATGACAGACACGCTCATCTCACCTGACTGCGCGACCTACCTGGCCAGCTCTGTCAGCATAGTCCAAGTCCTGGTTCTGGTAGTGCAGTCCAATGCTAGAGGTAAATATTTAACTGATTACCCTAATTATTGGAAGAGAGAAATGCAGACAAAAAAAGCTAGAATAACCTTTTCACACAAAATCTCACCAGCCAGACATCTTACAAAGATGGCCTCCCTATGGTACACCAGTATTTCTTCCTGTCCATACTTGAGCAACATCTCTATAGAAAGCAGAACTGGTGCTTATACCCAGTGCTAGCTTTCTAGACTCAGGGATCTTTCTAACACCACCATCTCAGGTTCACCATAAATTGCTTACAGGGGTATCTAAGGCATATATGCCCTGCAGGAACTCCAAAGACTAAGCGAAAGCTGCTAGTATTTTCCCTCTTCATTTTTAAATGAGATATGATAATCCCCAAGTGCTGATAGAAAACTGCAGGTGACAGTCTCCATTTTGACTCATTAGACTTTCTGATAATTTAAAATAGCATATTGGTAGTAAGTGTGTTCAAAAAGAGACCTGATGAAGGGGTAACACTTCCCACAGCCCTGATTTCAAGTAGGGTTAATGTCAGCAATGTAAAGGATAATTAATCTTATCTGTCAGTGCAGCTGCTTCACATAATTTTACCCTAATAGTAATATCGCTTATCTTTGCCAAGTTAAAGGAGTAGAAACAATACTCCATTCAGATGTACTTTGCCAGTGATCACTTCCACCCTCACCAAAGCAAATCTTTTGAATTCAGATTTAGAACTTTCTGGCTTCTATATACATACATATATATATAGTATATGAGGTTTATATATATTTTTTTTATATATCCGTGTATATGTATATAAAAGCAAACTCTTTACCAATACTTCTCAAAAAACAGTACAAAAATACAGTATAAAAACACAGCCTCCAAGACTTACAGTTATAGCAGCAGTTTCTAGAACACAAAATCCAAGACGAGCTACTGTATGAAGTAGTAATAAAGTGTGGTACAGTCCAGCTGAGCCAAAGGGCTTTTTTCTTCCTGTGAATGTCCAAATAAAATTGGTAAATTTACTCTCTGGTGAAGGGAGCCTCCTCTGGGTCTTCTAATAAAGGAGGTGGCCTTTGGAAATCAGGGTGGAGAATCTAAGTTTCCATTTGAAGTCTGTGCAGAAGATTTTTAACAAAACACCCACATCATCCAGCTTGTTCATTGCTCAGTGAGACAGGACCTTTGGAAACCTCCAACTCTTGCTGAGTTTAGAGCTGAACACTTATGTAGTCAGTGAAACTGATTTCTAGCATGAGAAAGAGCAAGCTGTAACTGCTCCCACCATTCTGAAGGAGCATTTCTCCAATGGAGAGAAAGTTGCTCCTCTACAAACAGCCCCATAAGATGTAAATGGGACTCATCTTCCTTTTTACCATACAGGCACTTACTGGTTAAGAGAAAGCTGCACCAAAAAGTTAGAAGCTTCAGAAAGCCTTTGAGAGACAAACTTTATAGACCATCCCCAGAGTTTTACAGAAGGGCAGATACTGGAGAGCCCAATCCCCACGTTCTCTGGGCCACCTGTGGAGCCAACTGCATTTCACTTGGTAGCATAGCTCTTTTCTGTTGTATAATTTTGCAAAATACTGTGGCTAAAGTAAAAGGGATAAAATTAACCCTCTAGGGATGCAGAGTACAAAGAAATAGCTTTGAAGGATCCAGAGGCGAGAAAGAGAGTGGAGGAGAGACTAATGAGTTAACCTGTGGAGCTCTAGTAGCTCTGTACAGAACCACAGAAGTAGAGGAGAAAGCAAGAAATGACCATCAAGGAGCCAGAAATAGAGCAGCATGGAACACTCTGCACCAAATGTGAATCTATTACCTACTGGGTGGCCTGCATCCAAGTTCATGAAAAGCTGCAATCAGCTTTTGACAGTGGCATTTAATGTTGCTCACATAAGTGGCAGATTCATCAGCAAAACAAGCTTACTGAGAACATGATAAACTCACAAGCTTTGAAGATCTATTAATTAAGAACAAATCTGAGACACATTTTCAGGGAAGGTCATGTTCAGAATTGCAGCATCAGGCATTGCTCTTGCAGGATTCAACCCTGAGCCCATGAAGAATGACGCTGACATTAACAATCTTTCTCATAGGTATACACAGGTGCTGATGGATCTGGGTCCCCGTGCAGACCTGAAGCAACGTTTCCAGCTTGAGATTGCTTCCATAGTTGAATATAAATACTACCAAAATGCTCCACAATTCTACCAAATTATTTTGCTGAAAACATGAAATTTTCACAGCCAAAGAGCACAAGATCAGCTAGTGCCAAGAAGCAAAAAGGGCCCGAGTGCCTCTGTAGTTTCAGAACTTCACCATGCAAGAATGTTAAGAAAAAAGAAAAAAGACATTTATGCAGGTATACATCTCCTGTTACTAAGAGCAGGAGGTAATGCAAACAGGAAGTTTGAAATGATGGGGAAACTGCCAGATATACAAGAGAGACCAATTAAATGCTTGTAGTAATGCTACTGTGAAATGCCAGACTCAGGACAGGAAACTGAAAAAGTTGTTAAGGAAATACCTGGGCATGTCTTTTGGCCTTTTAGAAGTAACTCGCAACAGTAAAACCTGTTAAGTATATCCAAAGGTGCATTAAGATGACAGGTTCCCCCC
>VXAA01002339.1:695207-739225 GCA_013399115.1 Anseranas semipalmata
CCCCTTGATTTCCAAGAACATTTTAAGAATTCTAGCTTAAGCTACCAAGTATCTGGTGCAGAGAATTCTCCCATGGTTATTTGCTATGCTAGTTGAGGTCCAGCTATTGCCAAAGCTATCAATTTTTACATTAGCAATCCATTTTTTTCTCCCTAAACAGATGCCAATAGTTTTCATGATGTTCAAAGTCCAAAAGGAATGGGATCTTTCTATACAAAAAAGACCCCATTCCTCTTAGACATCCACCCTGATCATTTCTGTAAAAAAGTGAACGAGGTTTAAGAAGTCTTCTAGCAGAATGTCATGTTCTAGGTTGAAACAATAGGCTCCTAACCTCTAATGTAGATTCATCTACAGGGATCTGTAGATGTGGAGCCCTGCACAGACGAATGACCTTGACTTTCATCAGTTATAAAGGGCAAAGACCAACAGACCCTTTATATGGCTGGGAACTTGATCTAATATAGGACTAGACAAATGGACATGAGATATGAGAGGTGCACAAATACAAGTGATAAAGGTTATGTTTGCCCGACTCTCAGTCAGTGTTTACCTAGGTTGATATGCATACATTTTATGCTATATACAGACTGGCCTGAGAACTCTCAAACCAGGAGATTATCAGGAGTTATGAAGACCAGATATTGAATAGATGAGCACAGTAGCCATTATCCCTTCAAATAAGACAATCTCATTTTTCAAGGGCACAAGTTTATAGCAGGTGTGGAGATGCTTCATCTGTAGGCACATTGTTCTGTATTCATTCTGTGAGATTCATTGGACACTTCTAAAAATCAGCCTCTATGCTTCCGAGAAACACATAGCTTCTTTTTTGGATTTCATTAATATTGAGATGGCTCCCATCACAGCAGTATTATAGCACCTGGTAAATATTGATTACAGCACCTTGTGCAAGTGTAAGCACACTACAGTTGAAGAAATAAAGCACCAGAAGCCCTCATTCAAGCAGGACACACACACAGGAGTAGCAAACTAATCCAAGGTACCCTAAATCTTCATCTAGTTCCTAAACATTGGATTCCACACCTCCTAAGCTCTTATGTAAACAGTGAGATTTGATTCACAATTTTCAATGCTTTTTAAGTTAATTTCACTATTAACTTCAGACACAGCAAGAATACATTACTCCACTTTTGTATATAGAGCAATAGACTTCCAGGGCAAACATGCAAAGTAAAAATCATTTTTCTCAAAACAAAATGACAGATTAGGAGTTCTCCCCAACAATAAGAATATAGCATTGTTCATCTAAAACATAACGCTTAAGTGAAATAAACAAGAGCAACATTGTGTGATTATGAAAAAACAGAAGTCAAATGATTGTCAGAAACCACCATGAGAACAAAAGCATTACGAAAATTTTGTTGATTAAAACATGTTGATAGAACATTTTTGCTTCTCAATATTATACCAGCAGAATTCTTTGATTTCAAAAAAAAAAAAAAGTGTCTCCTTTAGTAACTGGTAGTTTTTAGCCATGCATTTATGGCAGTAGAGATGGCTACCACTCAGTCATCACAAAAGGTAGCAATACTTGAAGCAGTTGAGATTTAGTATTGCCCACATCAGAAAACAGGGACATTATATATAAAATAGCAGTGGTGATTATCAGAAATTAATAAGAAAATAGATACAGTTCACAATGTAGTTTAAAAAAAAAAAAACAGGAGAGAGAAAGAAAGGAATAAAAGCAATATGACTGAGAAAACAAAGGCTGCACATGAAGTAGAAGGCGATCTCACAAAGGAAATACACTTGGCCAGACTTGCTGGAACAGAGAATAACAGCATATGATCTACCAACGTCACCTTATTTGTGAAACAGAAGCCACAAAAATATGAGAATCACAGATGAATCAAATGCAGTTATATTATAAACAGTGCACTTTAGCAGAGCCAGGCACAGATGTGTCTGGAGACACAACACAAAAACAGATCTAGTAAACAGACAAAAAAATCTCAGTATGTTACATTCATTCTTTGTTAACAAGGACTCTAGAGCAAACAAGACCTAATATTGCAAAGACAGTTCTAGATATCTAGAAAGATATGTCATTGCAAGAACAGAATTCACGATGAATCTGTAATAACCAGGTGAAATAAATCTTGAGATCACCAACTATGCAGAGGTTAGAAGATCTTTAGCCCTTTCTTTTATGTGACAAAGGAAAAGGTAGCTTCTCTACTGAGTGTGTACACCAGGAAATATTGCTTTCCTACACCGGCAACAATAGAAAGACAAGTTTTCAGTTTCTTCCCCATTCTACCTACACAGGAAAACATATGGATATAGTTTTAATCTTACCTCCCAAACTTCAGTTCCAACTTAACTTGAATATTGCCACAGACTATTTTTTGATCTTTATGGTAGGTCATGAATTATCTTTAGTCTCGCTATTCTCACTGAATACAACTTAAAAAAAAAAAAAGCAGAGACTGCAGCCTTCAGGGAGTCTAAGATAGACTCTTCCCATTGACTTGCTTAAAAGGTTGCCAGATCACCAGGTCCAGAGACCTCTTTTCACTCCTTCTTTCAGAAAATATTTCCCAGCACATGCCAGAAGTATTTTAAGATTGCTTTGAATCACATGGAAGAGAATTCCAATTTGAGTTAGTAGATGTGTCTGCACACATGGAGGAATAGCTACATTTAACCTTATTCCATGAAGGTAGAAATCTATGTGCATAGTTTAAACTTTTGTTTCACACTTTATAAATACACACCACACATAAGAGGGGAAAAATACATCAGGATTCATACTTGTCATGATTAAGTTGGTTTTTACCACTTCAAAATTCTTTCTCTGATAGGCATAGCATGTGCTTTAATGTTCTTGGAAGAACCTTAACGGAACATTTTTTATTGTTTTGTTTTTTAAACTAATAACATATGTAAATTTTGTTGGTGAATAATATGAAAAAACTGCATACAGAATGTTGATAACATAAATATTTAGAGTGAAAAGGTACATAAACTTTGTAATGGGGCCTCAGGAGTTGCATACCAAACCTTACATATTCCTGAAAGCAGTTATTTCATAAGGCAAAAATCACCTTAGCAGCACATCACAAAGCAGATGGAAACATGCTGATAAGCCTGTTCTTACATAATGAGTGACTATGGTCTTAGATGGAAGCCATGTTTTCTTTGCTGTCCTTTTAATAAGCTTAGACTTTAAACTCCTACGACAGGAATTGCTACTTGTCCACAGAACGAGCACAGTCATCACAAGGTGCCTAAAAACATATAGAGAAAGGACTATACCGTTTCAGAGTTTCTTTCTAGCACCTAAATAATGGTGCCCCTTATATGATTACTGTAGCGCTGGTATCTAAGACATGGCCAGCAGGGACTGAAGTTACTCTACCAATTCACATTGCCTACTGGATAGTCAGCTTGCAGGAAGTTGTACTTGAAGCAGTTGCATTATAACCGATGAAAGACTGGATATTCCCTTCAGAGATGTGAGATTTTTAATTCTATATTAGGAAAACCAGTACCATGGGTAAAGAATAGAATTGCAAAACACAGAATTCTGGCTGCAGTTCAGAGCATCTCCCTTACTCAGCAAAGCATTTATTCCTAAGGTCAACTTTTAGCATGCTCAACATGCTTCAGTGAATAGAGCAGAGCTCCTGCAGAAGTGACAGAAAAAAATAAAAGCAAGCATAAGATAAAAGCAGCATTACTAGGGCACGGATTGCTTTCAAATTCCTAGCTTAGTCTAACATTCTAAATCAGAAAGTTCTCTGAATATAACTTCTGAAACTATCCAGGCAAATTCTGAAGTTAGTTCATTGGAGGAAAGGTCTCAGTGGTACATGGGTATAAGATTTCCCATGCTTGGTCACTCATTCATACTTACTTAAATGCAATCGGGCATTAGAAACAATTGAGAGCATTCTTCATGAAAGCTGGAAGTTGTATTTCAGAGAAATTCTACAAACCTGATGTATCATAGCAGCACTACAGAAATTAGAAATTACCATCTCGGTCCTCTTGACTGTAAGATTTTCCATAGACATCTATTCAGCCTTCTACTCCTTTTGTAATGGGATGTTGATGAATGGGTATATTATCCAGTGGAATAAAATGCTAGACATTAGGGCTATGAAAGAGGTATAGCAGGTAATAGAAAGAACCTTCTATAACTGTTTAAAAAAAGGCTGAAACAAAAACATTGTTAGAACCCTTTATTCTGTACAATGATATATATATGTAACTGACAGCACCTTCTTTTTGCATAGCTCATAGAATATAAACACTGAAGTTAACAGTACTACAAGTTTTTCCCACTTAGAACTCCCTATAAGACCAGCAGTTACATTACCTCCCTTTCACTACATTAACAATACCATCCGAGTGCCAGGCAATGCTAAAAGCAATACTGAAGTGTGCAGAAGCGTGAGGAACTGCTGCATTACCACGGTCTGTAACAGAAGCCACTAGCCACCTTTCAAAGGGCAACGAAGTTTTTAAACAAAATGAAATGTGGGCCTGAAACATATCTAAAGACTTACCCTGCAGGTCTTGTAGGGCAAAGCTTTTCAGAGTACTAGATAGCTGCAAACAGCAGATTAGAAGTGGGGGGGGGAGGGGGACGGACACAATGACTCTTCCTGGGCTGCAAATTGGCCAGCAACCATTCAGGTATGTTAGCCTAGTGCTAAACACCTGCTAAGATAACTTCCAGCATTTGTTAATTAGACACTCTGCTATTCTAACCCACTTCTAGGCTTGTAACATGACCAATTCAAGCCTAAATCTCCTTCCAAATGACCACATAAATATACACTTTGTTCTAAGCCAGAGTACCACCGTATAAAGACAGCAAGATTGAGCTGCAAGGTACAGGTTCCTAACAGCATTTTAATATCTACTTCTCCTCAGAATTGCAAACCTTGTACTCCAAAATCTACTTTTTAACACACACAGCTGGAAAAATCTATGAAAAGTTTTCCTTGCAAGAAAACTAACACTTCTATTTCTGGTATGATCAGAGACAAAGAAAAAAGTTATGTTGTAGCTGCTTAGCACTTCTTCATTTCAGAGCAGCACAAGCTTCTATTGATAAACCACCTGCTATTCAACTCAGAACCAAATCTTGACCCCAAAATAGGTGGGAGCTACAGGGCGAGTCCTACTCTTACAATCCAGTCTTTTTCCATCAAGTAAAACATGACTACAAAGCTTTCAAATACACCAGCAGAAACTCTAGAATTCAGCCTGTGTAGTGACTGTTAAATGTTTTTACAAATGGGTTGCTGTTAAATCACTTTGTCCCTTTAGCTGAGCAGTCTTTGAAAGGTGTTACTTCCAAAACCAAAATCTCACTTGCAACCAAATAATGCATCTGATGCTGAAACATGGACAATTTTTTAGCTTGCATACACTTGGCAATCACTAACTCATAGGTTTGTCAGCCTAAATAATTTTTTCCTTTAAAAACTGATGAGGATGCCCTCAATTTTGAGGCATTCCTATGTTTAGTTAAAAGCTATTTTTGATTGCCACATTCTTTGTTAGGATGCAGGATGTGATACCAGTGCTTTCTCATGTGCAGGATCAGATCTGGGGCACACCTGGCATTTCCACAGCTCACTCCATCTCAGGTACAGAAACTGAACTTAACTCGAGCTTGAATTCCCTCTAAGTGAATATAGATCAAAATATGTTTCATATGTTAAGCTGAGGACTTCTGATCAGCAAAACTTGCTGCTATAATCTATTAATTTCTCCACTGAGAAACAGTCATCAGTAAGCCTCTAATTAAAACCCCTTTTTAAAGCCAAAGGACTCTCCCCACCTGCTTCAGGTTGCTTTAAATCACCGTTCTGTCGTGGAATATAGCACCTACTCCAGATGGAAGTTGAACTAGGAGCTAAAACTCAGACACCTCCTGCTAATCTATAAAAATGCTTGTGATACTTCAGGGTTTGTCTGGAACTGTGGGTTGCCTCTTCTACCTCTTTCTTCAAAGGGAAAAAATACTCGGTTGTCCTGACCTGAGGGAATTTCTGCTCACAAGCTGGCATCTGGTGCTCTTACCCTCCATGGTGGTCTCCTATAGATCAGTGTTGCCCAATTCTTCCTGCAGGTTCCTGAAGAATCTGCACCCTTGGATGTGTTTAGAGAAGTCTCCAAAACAGTTGTACCTTAAACTGCTGCCTCAGTGAAGGTATTCCAAACCTGCTGATTTTCACCAGCATCTCTGATGCCTGTTCCCTCAAGCACCCAGCAATTAAACAAAGGACATTTCTATTGAGATTGAACTACTGTGTTACACGTGGAACAAAGATTTCAGGTTTAAAGAAAAAACCTGAAGGCAAGCCTAGCCTTTACTTAATAGCAGGAGTCCTTCATAACTGCTACAATATTCATCATCTTAAATAGGTAAGGCATGTCTCAGATGCAAAAACCAGAGAGAAAAGCTAGAGGAATTCACCTCATTCCCATATACGGTTTCCTATATTTTACATGCCTTCCATCTCCATACGTACAACATAAATTCCTTTGAAGATCAGTTTCGATATTAATGAAGATGCTCCTTGAGTGACATCTAAGCCCTTATGCAGCAAAATCACCTGAATAGTTTACACCTGAATAGCCCAGATGGTTTGTCAGCTACACCAATGTGGATTTTTGTTTTGTGGATGAAATGGTTTCTTTTGCATCACTACTGTTATTGCTGTAGAGTGTTGGATAGTCAGTAATCAAAAATCAGCTGTTGATTCAAGAATAATCTTAGGATTTATGCATTCACAGCAAACTGCCATTTTATTACATGCATTTGAGTTGCAAAAGTTTGTTTTGCATGAAACAACCCTTTGTGCTAAAAACGTGAGAAATGCCATGTTTTTACATATAAACCTATCTTGGCCTTTTCTGTTTTAAAAAGTTTCACACTTGTAAAAGTTAAATTTCTGTCTCAAAGAGGACTAATTAAGAATATTTTTAATGCCAAATTTTCTATGGTAGTATAAACATCTGAGCTCCTAATACAACAAAATATAACACTATACTCTGTCCAACACGACTAAAAACAAGCCTATGTATATTTTAAATCCTATGCAAGTACAAAAAAATAAACCTGTGGTTCACTTACTTGAAGTAGTGCAGTGACATACATAAAACATCATCTATCACTTGCTCAGTCCAGAATGGAATCTTTTTATACATAATGTATAGACAACTTTTTCAAGTGTGAGAATACTTCCAAATGATACAGGAAAAAAAAAGAAGGCTAGCCATCTTCATTTTGTCCAGACCTCATAGTTTCAGCACAAGGCAATATTGACTAATCTGTTATGCTATTCCCTGGGGGCTTGGAGGTGTATTTTGCCTTTGAAAGAAACATTTGATGCACTTCAGCTATGTTTATTCAAAAATACTTCACCATAAATAATGACATCTGCATCTGTTTCATTAATTGTCCACCTTGAAAAAATACAGCTTTGTTTCTTCAGTGCTCAGAATTTATGTTTGTATGATCCACAAGTATCAAGTGATGTTTACCTGTTTCATAGATACAACTGTACAATCCCAGACGAAATTCATATTTTTTCCTCTCCTTGCTAGGGGACAACTCTATCAGAAGCCATAGCTATTGTAACGATCTCATGCAGTATGTCCCATCTTCAGCAGAGCACTTAAGTGCATGCTTAACTTTAACGGCAAGTTAGCTTTCTATGGAAAATGACCCAAGATTCCCATTTATCTGTTGGAAAGAGAAAAGGATTTGCTGTCTTAAAGTGCTTGGTCATTTCCATGATGCTGTATCATTGGAAAATATTCCTACCATTACTAATTATTTGGAAAGCTCTCATAGAAGCAGATTAAAAAAGCAGCAGCAAGTGTATAGAATTTCTTATTATGCAAAAAGTCAATCTGACATCACAACTAATTTTCTTTGTATAAAGCACTACCAAGACCAAAGAAACTATGCTGAGTTATACCAGCTGAGGATCTTCCCTAATACCTAAAAAGTCAACCTCACCACTATGGCCAGCAGCCTACTATACTCAAAAACCAGTTATACCCAAGATTGTTCTTCCACTACAGCTCACATAAATGTTAGGTATTCGACTCCAAGAGTGGAATCATATCATGTTTGTTCTGTAAACTGACATGAATGCCTATGACACTACACGTGGAAAAGAACCTCATGAAGCCAAGTGTTTGCACAAAGCAGTGAAGTAAAACCATTTTGGATGACTACATTTTTCATGTAATAATAGTAATTAGTAAAGAAAATCATGCACATGAAGATTCAGCTGTTCTGAGAAACTACATCAAAACTGAACACAGTTCTTGCTCTTTCCTGGAAGCTTGTCACAAAAAGCAAAGAATATATTCATAATTTTTAGAAGAAATAGATGAAAAGCATCTCATATCTGTAAAAAGAAATGCTTTTTTTTAAAAGAAAATTTCTTTTTAAAGAAATGAGGGGATGTTTCCCCACGTGCTTGAGATTTTTGCTAAGTGCAGTAGAATATACTTGACATATTTCTTAAATAACATTTTTTTTCTGATTTACTCTATCTAAAAGGAAGTAAAAAAACTGGAACAAATAGTATACACCAAGTAAACAAAGTTAACACTGTCAGCAAGAAGTTTGAAAGACCAACGTAAAGCTACTCCACACTAGGCCAAAAATTGCCTACAAGCATGATGGACTAACATGTCTAGTGCATGATGGATCTGATCATGCCTTTTTGTTATTCTGTCTTTGATGATTAAACAGAGTAGGAGTAGAAATGGAATCAAGTTTTCCATAACAACATTTTTATTTTAACCAACTTTTGACTTAAGAAATGATTTACCTTTGATTTAAGGTAGAAAACTGTTTATCTTTTAATCCAGGGTACAGATTAGGTTCTATGTAAATGTTTCCAAAAGTAACTCCTCTAAAGCCACAGCATTCATTTTTCTTCTCCAGTGCCTATATGCCAACAGATGGAATGACATGTTCTGGGTCAGGGGGCTTTCCCACCAAGCAGAACAAGTCAATTTACATTCTCATCAAGATCTAGCAGCTTGTGCTTGAGTTTCCTTTATTATATTGGTAAAGTATCCCACTTTGGAAAATACAAAGTTACTCA
This sequence comes from Anseranas semipalmata, assembly GCA_013399115.1. NCBI lineage: Eukaryota > Metazoa > Chordata > Aves > Anseriformes > Anseranatidae > Anseranas > Anseranas semipalmata. The sequence goes on from VXAA01002339.1 coordinate 704,330, forward strand.
GTTAAAAGCAAACACTTGAACCTTCTCACATCGTTCTCTATGAGGCTCTAGGCTAGGCTGTCTTAACCGGAAAACTCTTTGATTTACTTAATCAAAAGTGCAGCTTGTTTGATGTTGCATGAATCCCCACCTAGATACTTAAGGAGAGCTCAAGTGCAACTCATCCACATCAGGTGCCAAATTCACCCCTCACTTATGCTTGTGTAATGCCACAGAGAAGGGGACTGTACAAGCACAAGAGCTGTTTTCTGTAGGTCCTGAAAATATTCACACTATTACAAAGTGGCTATGCAACTGCACAGCAAATAAAGAATGCCAAACAAAAAACAAGCAACAAGTTTATGTCTTAAAAAACTACCATTGAACTTGTACATGAAAGTACAAGCCAGAACAGAAAAAATTTCTTAACCCCCCCCCCCAAAAAAGGTATGGGAATCCTGAAAGTTAGAAGGGGAGCCTGGAAAGAGTAAATTNATCCTGAAAGTTAGAAGGTGAGCCTGGAAAGAGTAAATTAGACACACGGTGGTAGCTCACCATTATTTCAGAAAAGCATCAAATCATTGACATGATTTCATTAATATTTGAGGGGAAAGGGGCATCCCAGCACGTGGGGAGTTGTGAGTGTGCCAGGGCACAAAAGAAAAGAAATGGGAGGTACTCAAGCAATATTATAAGCACAGAATTTAGTTCAAGATGCAAACTGCTGAAGAGTTACAACACATTTCTACACACATTCAACATAGCTTTGATATTACAAAGACAGTAATCCTGTAAGAACATTGATCAACTCAGAAAATTTTCTAAAAAATGAGGAAGCTTGTTAGAAGGAAATCAGAAGGAAAACATAAATTGGTAAATGGCTGCCAAAATCCTGGAGGCTACAGGTGGCATGGATTATTAATTTATTCTGGCTTCTAATATGGCATATAAACATTGTGTTCCTACAGAGAAATGTACAGGTGTTCTCACACCAATAACAAAGACTAAATCCCTTGATGACTTTGTTACACAGCACAGGCTTCAGAATAAATATCACACTACAAAGATTTTTAAAACGATTCAAAGCCAGCTGGGTAACAGAGGTAAACAGGCTCTTAGAAGTAAAGAGATCTCTTCAAAAATTGAAGTTCTGTCCACACAAAACAGCCCACGTTCCAGCAAGCTGCATGAAGGGCCAGTGTTGAGGAACTACGTATTTGAAAGCATAAAACAAGTTGCTCGAATTTTTTGTCTCCCTAGTCCCCCCAAACATATATTATAAGCAGAAATTCTCCACAAACACTTGTCAAGGTCATCAAATGATCACAGTGAAAGAAGAGTATTTCACATAACAATGAAGCACAAAAAAAAGCTACTCTATATCGATGCTCACTACAGAGGCCCTTGGGAGATCTTTATATGAGGAAAAAAATGCCTGACATCACTGGTACCATGTCAACCCCAAAACAATCTGCTCAAAGCCACTAAGTCAATATAATTTTTAATATTTATTAAAATATGACTGCAACCTAAGGAAACATACCTGATATCACATTAACTATGTCATATATTGATAACTCCATGCTGTTATCATAGAGCTTCCCACATTGGAAGGGACCCACAAGGATCACTGAGTCCAACTCCTGGCTCCACACACAACCATCCAAAAATCAGACCATGTGTCTAAGAGTGCTGTCCAAATGCTTCTTGAATACCAGCACGCTCAGTGCTGTGACCACTGCCCTGGGGAGCCTGTTCAGCCCAACCACCCTCTCAGTGAAGAACCTTTTCCTAACACCCAGCCTGACCCTCCCCTGTCACAGCTCCATGCCGTTCCCTCGGGTCCTGTCGCTGTCACCAGCGAGCAGAGATCAGCGCCTGCCCCTCCGCTCCCCTCGTGAGGAAGCTGCAGGCCGCCATGAGGCCTCCCCTCAGCCTCCTCTGCTCTGGGCTGAACAAACCAAGTGATCTGAGCTGCTGCTCCTCACACATCTTCCCTCTTGACCCTCCACCACCTTTGTTGCCCTACTATGTTGTTTGCTTTTATCATGCCACTGAGTGCAAATTGTGCAAGCCAACAGATACACTAAACCAAGTCTATTTCCAGTTTTCTTTTGCCACAAACATGCTGTTGTAGCTACCTAAATTTACTTCTATATTATTAAAAATTCTCGTCAAAAGTTAGAACATTAAAGTTTGGTCCTGTTTTTACCAGTGGAATTGGTGTGAAATTTTCCTTTTACTTCAAGGCAACCAAACCAATCCCAGTGCTCCTCCATAGCAAAAGAATTTTGAAGAGAACACTAAGGCCAAGAAAAGTTAAGTAGATCTTGCAGATAAAATGGTCAGCCAGGCAGACAACGAAGGAGGTGAGCAAGGTAGCCTGAGAAACCAGATCTCAAATATAATGGAGGTCAATTCTTCTGGCTAAGTCTTCATCAGAACAATCCATACATCCCATACCAAGCAGACAGAGTGCACAAGTCCACCCTTCCTTTCCACAGTCACTTCTCCCAAGCCACACAGCTCCTGCAGGAGCCAAAGTCCTCACAAGCAGGGACACCACACCTGCAAGCTTCCCCAGGGCTTCTGAAGTGCAGTCATGTAGTAACTGCCCAGCATGAAATACAAGCTTCTGTAAACAAAGTAACAGGGAAGATTCAACTACAGACAAAAAGCAATGTGAGCACAAAGCACATATAGGAGTGCTCCTATACAAGTCAACCACCATGATTTATGTTGCAACCCAGAGCACTAGCACAAGACCCTCACTCCACAAGGCCAGAATCTGATGGTCATTGAACAGTCAGACTGCTCCCCATGAATCACAATTACATAAACCCCTGTGATAAATGGCTAAAACTCAGAGTGCTCAATAACCCTTAACTTCTTTCATTATTGTTTTCTTTTTAAATGTGTAAGTGCATATACACTTGTTTGCAAGAAAACTTGCCTAGAGATAGTTGCTCAAAGTTTCTTTGCTTTCCCTGCAGGAAAAAGCGACTTTCCCCTTCATCTGTCAGCAGATGTTTATTTTCTTTTCACATTCTAATGCATTGCATTATTTACTGTGGCAAGATTAGCTATGTAAGGAGACCTGTTCTCATTTACCAGACCTGCAGGCTGTATGGTTGAGTAATCCTTATGCTTGAGGGGCAGAGAGGGAGGAAAAAACTTCCATTCTTTCTTCACATCGTCAATCTCACAGTTTAAGGATGCTCTCGAGCTAGCAATACATTTATCTCTTACCACCCCATCCAAATTTCAGATGTTACATTGTTTTTACAGGCTTGCTGGGACAATGTCAATTCTACACAAGAGAGAAAGCGGAGGCAAGAACTGATTGTACTCTGTGGTCAGTAACTCTAGCAGTGCTACTGGATGACTGGCTGTATACCAAAGTTTTAGCAATCCAGTTTGCTGTGCAGCCTCATGTTCTTCTTGAGTCTAACACGGAATGCTCATTAGCATTAATACACCTGGACTGCTTATCTTCAAGAACTTCCTACTTAGATAAAAGCTTTGATGGGACTGATGGAAGCCGTGGAATAACAGGGAGGAAACAGAAAACGCAAAAGTTCCACACTCACTGTAGGTACGCCCATCTCATCATTTCAACCGACTCCATGTGACCTTCCAGTTGCCGGCCCCACAATTCTGAGCAAAAATGGAGATGTAATTTCCCTCTGCTCATAATTCTAATTTCAGGAGAATACAAGTCCAGAGACAAGACTCACCTGACACCACTGTGTTTCCCATGGCACTCAGTACACCTCATGCACTGAGCTAGATACAACAGGCATTCAGTAATACCTGACCTGTTGATTGTCCCTGTGCAGACAGTTGGGTGACCATACCAAATCACAGCACAAACAAGGTTCATGAACCCTTGCAAACCTTTCAAACCTGGCTTTTATATCTCATGCCGGTAACAAAGTCAGACATGCACATTGCACAGTCATGTGTCCACCCGGAAGTGAAAGTGCACTTGTGAGAACTCGCACAGATTATCTGTTTCCCAGTTAACTAACTGCACAACAGATTTGTGCATCAGGTTTTCAGATGAAAGTATTATGATCCAACATTCACCTGGAAAATTCCTGTAAGACAATCTTCTATTAAGTGACTGCAAAAGCGAACTACTACATAAATGTGAAATGAAACAATTTACAAATACTGAAAATATAAGAGGACACAAAAGCCACTGTTTTTACAGGCACACATATATTTTGTTGTAAGTGGTATCACAGCAAAAAGCCTGAAATGACTTACAGTTACGTTCTGCAATATCCCTCTTTCTACACATCTTTCACCCTTCAGCCAAGCTCCTCACCTCTTCCCAGATGCCTTCTCCTCATCCCTTTTGACTCCTTTTAGCTTCAAGCTTCTTACACCACCTGGCTGTGGCTCCATCTTCCAAGGCAGCAAGAGCATCACTTGCCTCCTTTAGTACTCACTCAGCATGGCAACAGGCGGGGGTGCCTTGGCACCACTTACTGCCATGGTTCTGCCAATGGCCAGGCCAGGGCTGGTCTGTAAGCACATTAAAAAAAAAAAGCTTATCTTCTGATAGTCAATCTATTTTGAAGCATAAATTAAGAACTTTTTTGAACTATTCAGTGTGCAAAGAAGCTAACTACCCACTGAGAGATCAGAACATTCCTAGCAGCAGTGTTTGCACTCACTTGTCTCACCCTATACTTGTACTAGGGTGAGTCTTTTACTGTCAGCTTTTACATCACTGCTGAATTTGGGCAAGAAAGCATTCAGCCTAGCTGGCCAAACTAATGCTTAGCCTGTAATTAAAGGTAGCAATTCACTGTTCTAGTTGACTGCCAAATGTATGCTGATGACATACGTGGAAGTTAGCTCCACCCCTTAAAAAATTAGATTTAGCTAGGAGTACAATAACTGTATTAGTTACTAGGATATATGAATTGCCATCCTGAATTAGTTTGAAGGTCCATCAAGCACAGTATCAGCAGACACCAGTATCAGACATTTAAGGAGGCAGTCCCTATGGGGGCAATTATAGACTAATTTCCCCATCAGGGAAATTCCTTTTTAAACTCCAATTATCCCCCTGAGGCCCAGAGATTTATATATCTTATGTTTTTAATCCCTTCTAACATAACTCTAGATTATCTTATTACATTTATTTTTAACCCTTTCAATTTCTTAGCTCATTTCACTTACTATTACAACTTTAAATTACACTTATGTCTCCAAATATGTGCAGATAAACACAACAAAAACAAATAGTAGCTGGAAAATTATTAATGGGAATTGCATACAAATTGATCACGTGTCATGGAAAATGCAGCAAGACTTATCACTGAAAAAACTATTATGAACATTCAACTTAATGGGTTCCAGTAAACTTCTGTGGATCAGATATAAGCCACATCTAGAACAGCAAAATTAAGCATCAAACCTCACAAAAACAGTCTCTGCTATGCTCTCATCCGATACCAGTAAGCCTATTTTTGCAAGTGTTTTTCCTGTTACGGTACCCAGCACATGATCCAACTTCTCAGAGTCACAGAAGTAACTCTGTCAGAGCCACAATTCAGTGATTTCATGGAGAGCGACACAGGAGACTGCTGTGGAATTCAGCAAGAGACCCTGCGTTCACATGGAAAGCAGAGAACACGTCTCTGGCATCCCCCTGCCGCGGCCCCTCGGCAGGAAGGCTATACACAGCAAAAGCTTCCTGCCTGCTGCAGAGCCGCTGGAAGGGGATTGAGGTAAGGAGGCATGGGAATCAGCTGACCGTATTAGCGAGCACTTTCCTAGCTAGCCTTAGGAGACGAACACGAAAGATTTATAAAAAAAATGAGGCAGAGGTCCTGCCTGCTCTGTGCCTATAAGAGGACATAGGCCACATAATGGGATTTTGCAAGAAAAACTGCGTGCTCAACAGGACTAAGCAGCTGACCAAACTTAGTTCTGGAAAACTGTTATATCCAGATCCCAAGAAGAACCTGAAACAGTGATTTAATCCAACATACACAAAAAATGTTACTTTGTTTTTTGTTGTTGTTCTTGTAGCTTTGAGACAGTACATCAACTTTCTCAAGACAGAAAAGGCTCTGAAGTTGCATTAAACCAATAGCAACTTTTTCTCCAAGTATGTAAAGCTATCAGGGGCTGGGGGAGGGTTCTGGCAACAGCATAAATACCCATCCAGGATGAAAGCTCAGCTCCCCTCTGACCTCTGCGACCACCAAGTTTTTCAAGTGTTTCCTCCTACTTTCACCCAGGGAACTTGATGGATGCACTGCTACCACTCCTAGGGGCCATGCACATCTTCCAAACCGCCAGCTCCACACAGGGTCGTTCTCTGTTCTCCTCTGCACTAACATAACAAAAGGAAAAAGCAGCCTCTTTCCCCTTCAAACCTCAACCAACCTGTACCGACAGCTCCCGACAGGCAGGCACAGCAGATGCAGGCCATGAAAAGGGGCCGCTTATCTCTCCTATGTCTTCTGACTGTGAATCACTTGCTGTAAATAACTTATTCATAGCATCTGCCAGGGACAGAGATCAGGCAGACTCCCCTTCTTGTCCACAGTTCTTAGAGGCCAAAAGTGAACATAAAACCTCCCATAAAATGCCTGCCTTTCTAACAGCACACAACAAAAATGTGTGTGAATAATCAATGTCATGGCTCACCGGATGAAGAACCAGAAGTATTTCACATCAGTCCCAAAACTGAATTTATCCTAAGTTTTATGTAAGATGAAAACATTTGTTTCAGATCAAGAAAACCCTTTTCTACATCCCGTTTTTCTTAATTGAGTTGGGCTTTGGTTTTGTTTGTTTGTTTTTGCAGGGAAAGGGGGTAGGGGTTAGGGGACAGGTGGGGGATTTTTGTGTAATAAAATCTGAACAACTTCACCAAACAGCATTTTGTCAGTGGTTGGAACGATCACAGTGGTCACAAAACTCAAGTTCATGTTCCCATGCTCAGCCAAGCACAGAAGGAATGTGAACCCAGGTCTCCTATATCACACCCTCATATTACATCCTGATCCTGGAGTCTACAAACTAAGAATGGGAAGGATGCACCCACACACCTCACCCTAGCTCTCTGACAGGCACCCTAGTCCCAACACACTTTTCTTCAACTGATACCACTTCCTGGATTAAAATAATCTAAGTATAATTTCATGTGAACCAACACTGGATTTTTTGCTTAATGTATTCATTAGAAAAAAATTACCCAAGCACAAAACTAGAGCTGTAATTCCATAAGACTGATAGGCACAACTTTGGAAACACATTAGGGGAGTGACACAAAGGATTTTCCATGCTTTAGAGCTTCTAGAACACAACAGGCCATACCAACTGCAATGGTGGGACTGAGCAGGGGAGCATACAAGAAACCTCCTCACACAACGGTCCCTCCCTCTGTGTTAGGTACAAAAAGCCTGCTTGCACATGCCTGGAGAGCTAGTCACCAAAAAGACAAAACGAGCAAGGCAGTGCTACCACCATACCACCACCCTCGAAGAGAAGCACCAGGAGCTGGGTGATGCACAACAGGTGCCAGCAGAAGCAAGATTACGGCTACCTGAAATGCCCCAGGCAACTCCATACACAAACAATGTTTTGTTGATTATAGGCAGGATCCTATTCAGGTCAAAAAGCATTTTATATGCAGCACGCTTCAATGTCTGACTACATTCTACTTATTTAAAACAGCTTCTACCAGCCATGGAGGAATTAAAAGGAAGGCATCTGCTGGCACTCTAGTACTCATTCTCTCTGCAGCAGCAAGAATATTATTTTGGAATGTTATTATTGGCAACATTTCAAATCCATTCAGTGCCAGATTTTAAAAAATGCCATGTATAATTAAATATCTCCCTTGCATGCCCACTGCATCAGACACGGAGGGGGAGCGGTGCAGCCAGATTTCAGTCCCCTGAACAAGGGGTCACTGGCAGGCACAGTTCACCAAAGTTGCTTTTTGAAAAATCAGAATAAATCTAAACATTATTCCTTTCCTTAGTTATTGTTGCTAGCAAGTAGCGTATGCTTTGTTGCTAGAAGACTCAGATAAAACACCTTTTCTTACAGGATATCATCTCAATTCTAGCTGCCCACCCACCATCTTTCAAATATCTGACAGAATTCTGCACCTCCCTGCAGAAAAAAAAAAAATCTCTTTCTAGTCTTAACAGGTTTCCTAGCTTGAACACCACTCTTCCTCAGTGGTTTGGTTGACTTTCCAAATTTACTGCCTGCTCTGGTAGATGACCCATATTTGCCAGGACTCCACATTTCATTGTCTGAGTCTCTAAAGGGATACTATACACTGAAGTAAGGCATCCAGGTCAGCAATCTAGTCACCCCATACAATCATGTGGAAAAATCTTCTCCAGTGACAGACCAAGTGGCCCAAACCATCCTTCAGATGCAATTTTTTTTTATTCATTTATTACAAAAATACCCTAAGCACTGAGGCTCTTTATTCAGGCTCCTCATTTAAGCTCTTAAATTAACCCATAATACATGAAGATCTGAAGTCTTACAATATATGCCTGCTGGTACCCCAGACAGGAGTCTGTCAAAGAAAACCAACAGGCCTGTCAAACCATTACCTTCTAAGGAATTCCCAAATAAAAATAATCTGAGATAGATTTTTAGAAGGGAAGTGAAAATTTGGAACTTGCAGAAAAATGCAGACAGGACACCTGACAGAAGGATGAGAATTCTAAGGAAGCGAAGGCCAAAACTGCCCAGAGAACTTGGGGGGATCCTTACAAGAAGCTTCAGAAGGTCCAGCTCCATTGGCCCCATGGCCAGGCTTGGATTGTCCATGCTGGGCAGGCATACAGGGAGCTGTTTGCATTGAAGGCACACAGCTGAGCCCAGCAGGCAGCCAAAGCAGCCAGGCAGGTGGTCCTAGAGCTGCCTGCCAGCTGCCCACAGCACGAGTCAAGTGAGCCGGGGAGCACACTGCACTTACGGGCACTCATGCTCGCCCATCAGCAGCACTGTAGCCAAACCCAAAGGAGACTTGCAGGAGGGAACTCCAGAGCCTAGAATGACATCTTAGGATATGAGGACTTTCAGACACGAGGAAATGGTCTCAAGTTGCAGCAAGGGAGGCTTAGAGTGGATACCAGGAAGAATTTCGTCGTGGAGAAGGTAGTCAAGCAGTGGAACAGGATGCACAGGGAAGTAGTGGAGTCAAAAAATCAATAAAGGGTCTCACTGATGAACTGCAGACACTGCAGCTAACATCTAGAGACACAGCCAAACCCCAGACAAATCCAGACTCATTTCAATCAAATGTTTGAACGCAGGTTTATCCCTCATACCCCAGAGCTAATACTACAGGGAATTGGATAGGAGAGTTTCCAGCTGCTGCAGCACTGCCACCAGAAAGGCAGAGAAAGCACGTGCATGAGAGATTCCTGTAAATATCACTTCCAAAATGCAGTACTTCCAGGAATTAAATCACTGTGCCAAAATAGCTGATATGTTAGCATTTAGATCTAATCCAATACCTCCCCTTCCAGGAATAACACCAAATTTTAGTGGATAGACCAGTGCTACTGCAGTGTTCATTTCTAACAGCTTTTCTGCAGGAACACCAGGGATTTGGGCTCACTGGACTGTGTGTTTCAGAGTCAGCTTCATACTCTCTCCATGCATAGCCTGGTAATATTCAGGCTGTCATTTACTGCAGGTGTATTAAAATTACTCAATCAATGCATGCTCAGTAAGGTTTTAATTTTAATAGCTCGACATGCATGGATCTTACGTTGTATCTTACAGCTCTCTGGCTGTCATACAGAGAATTTTGATCTCATCGGCTTTTGAAATGCAGAATACTTTTTGGGTTTCTCCCATAAAACTGTTTCAAGGCACTTAAAGTTTTCATTATATTTTTGAAAGATTCCCCTAGTTAAATCTTAATTGAATTTTCGTAGCTTATTCTTTAGCATATACTACAGTTATACACACAACTTCAACAAACTTTTCCTCTTAGAGTTCCTTACTCATGTTTTTAATTCCCTCAAAGCCACTTACATGTTTGCCAAAATTTAATTCTAATTGGTAAATAAGATTCTAAATTGGTTAATTTCGAACAGAAGTTCTAAATGAATTTCTGTGAGCAACCACAAAGAAAAAGTGGCATTAGGTTTTGATTGTAAATCACTATAGGAATGCTTTAAGAAGTTCTCAATACCACCCCTGTATCATTTCACATCACCAAGTCACCTCCCCTCCCCTGAATCTTTACTGAACTGAGCAGTAGGCGAGGCTCCACCACAGCAAAATTTACAGCAGGGGTTTAATCAAAAAGCCAAGAATAAATAGTGATGCACAGTTGATTAGCTCTGAATAACAAGTATTTTTGCCTGATAGTTTAAGAAAAGGCCATCAGATACAAGGCATATGACATACAGAAAGTATCAGATGGACCAAGGCAGACTGTTCTTTTATTACTGGCAACAAAACAGAAGTGCAGGAACCATTAGAAAAGCAAATAGATTTCTATTCTGCTGTATACATACTACAAAATGCAATGCTGCAGACTGATGACACATTTCAGCAATGGTGTTAAAGCCATTTGAGACATTAAAAAGAGGTGTTTAAAAAGTACATTTATGACAAATTATTGTGCTTAAAAACACAGAATAGGACCAGGGCACTGCTGTGCCATTGCCCAGAAATATCAGAAGAGAATTCATGCATAAAACTGCACAAAAACTAAACAAAAAGCAGGCTTCCCAAAACAGAAAGCAGTAACTGAGATGCAGAGAGGCCTGCCCTGCAGCTGAGATGCCCTGTACCTATGCACTGAATGAGATAACTGTCTACATTCCTCAAGAAAAAGACTGCGAGTGCCATGAGTTCAAGACTTGTATTTTAGTTCACGGTGTGGGTACACAGCCAGCTGATTAAAATAAGTGTGCAGCAGCGCTGAACTCCTCTCAGCCACAGTAATTTCCTTTCCATTGTGCTTCTGGAACAGCAAAGAGAAAAACCTTCATTTCCAATATGCACAGCAGTTACAAGCAGCATTCCCTCACAAATAGCTGCCACAAGTCTACCTTTTTGGACTAGGGCACATATCAACAATTTATCAATCCCACTCCCATTACTGCATGTAGGGAATCGAAACAGGTGAGACCAGACCGATGTCAGAAGAGCCACACACTTCCTCACACATTGCACCTCAGGCACCTATCACTGTAGCTTTTCTTCCTGTTCCCCACTTCTCATGCCCAGATCCACCAGTCAGTGCAATCTGTCTTTATTTGGGGGAATGGATCCAGCATAATTAAAGTGTACGTATAAAGTCGTTACAAAGATGGACAGATTATATTAATATTGCCTACATAACTGGAAATTCCCTTTAAAGCCTCTTTTAGATTCAGCCCTCCTTTCAGGCAACGGAAAAGTTATTCTTAACAGAAGTAGTTGAACATGCTAGTCATGCCCAGGACAGATGAGCGTGATTTGATTCTTTGCACACAGAACACCTGGACAGAGACAGGCATTAGCAGCAACACCATCAAAAATCTGTATCCCAGTATTTTCCTTCCTCTTTAGGAAAGCTGCTGAGAACACCAGGAAGAAAAGAGCTAAGACTCAAAGTTACATGCTCCTGCCCAGCTTCAAGGCTCAGCATAAGCATATGGCTAAGTAAGCCAACTGTCTTTAATAGGCCAGAAATTTGAACAAAGCACTGCATTGATATTACAAATAATTAAGTATGCTATTAACCACTTAAGTGAAAAAACACAAGCTTGCAACTTCAAGCCATTGCAAAGGTGAATTCTCAATTTCCTGGAGGAAAAAAAAAATCTCAACTACAGGACAGCATGATGGCCTAATTAGTGCTGCATGAGCACTGATTTCAGACAAGACTTCCAGCTTATGCATGCTACTGTGAGACAAAATGCACTTACAGGTGAAAAGCTGAAGCCCACTGCCCCCAGTATGCCAGGTCATTCAAAATGCAATAAGCTCAGCTGTCATCCCATCAGTTCACAGGAAGATAGGTTCACAAATCAAATCTTTCCCTGCAGACCCACAGCAAAAGTGTAACCACTTCTGTGATGGAAGAATAGAAGAATTAATAAGGTAATTAACAAGATTTTAGCAGCCAGCCACAAAATGACCAATGTGTTACAGTTGCCTGTCTCTGTCAAAAGAGAAGATTAAAAAAAGGAAAGAGGGTCCTTGAATAGAAATATTTTCCAGTGAGAGATTAATAGAAATCAGATATTTACCCAAACAAAAATACTCCTTTTATGTTTTAAACATCACAACTTTACCAGAAAAAAAAAATGGAAATTAGCCAATAAACACAAGAAATTCTAACATACTCTCACCTTTCCCACTTTCACATTCTTAGCACACTAAGGTAGGCAAAATATGACTCATCACAACAACAAATTGCCCCACAGCAACTTAACTAAAAAAAAGTTGAAATAAAAATCAATAGATAGCCTTCCCATCTGCCTCATCTTCTACATCCTTATGTGAAGCTACAATAAGTTTGCATTGCCCATTTCCCTCCTCCATTCCTTCCTGTGAGAAGGGTTACAGGGAGCAGCCCCTGCTCCACTGACAGGCAGGTCTCCATTACAGTGTAAATCCCTCTTGACTTCACAGCACATGTACCAGTGGAAAATTTATGCAAACAAAGCAGTAGGATCTCACCTCAGATTTCATTTCAACCTCCAATTTCACACAAACCACTATCATTGGTAGTATTAAAGATGGGAGGGGAAAATTACTAAAGACTCTTGGCACATGGGATTGGTACACCACACTTTGTGGGTAATAACAGCCTGGGTGGCTTTTCCCAGCCTCACCTTTATTAACAGCATCCAAGGGCTGAGCAGCTCCACAGAGGGTGAGATTCAGAGCTTCTCCCAAGGAGCAGACTATCTCTGAATGCAAGTACCTTCCTTCCTCAATCTGTCTGTAAGATGTTTTATTTCAAGTTGGTTTTGTGTTTTTTTTTTTTTCCTCCGTTTTTATTTTGTTTAAAATACAGGGCACCTTTAAAATACCAGTACCTCAATCAAGACACACTCCCATTTCCCCATAGACACATCAGGCTGTCTATGAGGATGCAGAAGTGAGACACAGACTTGTGCAAAGGATATTCTGGGAGCGAAGCACCTTGTGAGTTCCACTGATGCCCAGCTCCGAAGTTTCCGAGGAGCTGCAAGCAGTGCATACGCTGTCCGCTGGCCTCCTGCACTGGGCAGGTGCCGGCCTTACTAGCAGACATGCTTGTGAAGAAACAGCCTACTAGATGATACACTCAGTTTCCTTTTAAGTGTATCAATGGCTGTGAAATCATACATAGGGTGAGTGTGAGCTTTTCATATGGAAATGAATATTCAGTACCATCTTCCCCATTCTATCTCCAAGTCTCATAGTATGTTTTGTTTTTTATTTTTCATTTTTTAATTGCAATTGCCTGAGCTTTTCCAGCAGCTAGACTGCATGCAAATCAGAATAGATTTTTGTTTGTTTTTAAAGAAAGTTTAACTTTTATGGCCAGAGAATTAGTGGTCTCCAGACCCCAGTGTACTACAAAGTCTCAAAGACCAGAAAGCCAGTAAAAAAAAAAAAAACTTCCACTTTTTAAGTCATATGATTTTAAATACAGTTTACTCACACTGCTTGGCAATACAATGCTGCAGTGATGAATGATATTTTTAAATAGAGAATTTTCACCAGTCATGAATGTCTACAGAGACAAACAGGCAATCCAAGTGCAACACTTTTATAAGAAAGTAGTACTTTAACAGATCTGGACACATGCGTCAATTCACCTTCTTGCTTTAAATGGACCCAAGTCATTCTTCTGTTAGAGCAGCACAAACCAAGACCAGCTCCACAAAGCTGTGACACCAAATATTGCCTCGGCAAATCACAAACTGATGCCTGTTACCCAGTGCAAGAACAGGGCCCCCACCTGAGCAAGAGCTGTAGGAACCACGGTAATGTAAACACCAACGCACAGGCCAGACAGGAGGTGCCCTGCATCGGGCAGTGCAGGCAGCACAAGCAGCCTCCAGATTCTTTATCTGAGACCTTGAAGCTTCTGGAAAAAGCCACATTTCAGCACTGCAGTAGAGATGCACCATTATCCCTGTTGCTTATCTGCAGGAATCTCCTGGGAGCGCTTCTTCTGGCATAAACTGTAATTACAGAGGCCTAATCAGTACACCCCATGTTATATTTCATCTTGTTAAGTGTCTATGCTCCTTTCAATCCTTCCCTCTCACAATAGAGCTGAGTGAATGTGTAGAGACAAAATAAGCACAGAAATAAGCACGGGCTCCCCTTTAAATGTAGTGGGCTTGTTTCCAAGGCCACACAGGGAAATAGAGGGACTTAATACTGTAAATGAGCTACAGCTTCAGTCACCTAATACATCTGCAGCAACTGTTTTGGCACCATGTAGTTGAACCAACAAAGTTTTTATTTAACATCATTTGTATATACAATTTTTTTTTTAATGACCTACATAGATGCTGCTATGATATAGTGGCTGCATGTGCACTGGGGAAAACTTGCAGTTATAGAAGCTCTCTCTATATTTAAAAATCTTTGTTAGTCTGGCTGCTTCGCTAGACTGGCAGACAATTTGGAAAAGCACCTTGTATGATACCACAGCAGTCTCCGAGCACTGGTGGCATCTTCCCTCATTTAACAATGCATAAGATCTCCACCTGCAAAACCAGCACATCCACAACAGCGTTATGCAATATCTTGTTGCATATATTCAGCAATACATTGAATCCCTGAGCAAAAGTAATCTCTACCATGTTTATCTCCTGCAGTTTGGAAAGCAATTCCTTCCAGCTTGTAAAAGCAACAAAGTAGAAGGGGAGGCTAATATTTATTTTGCTCCCTTATAGATACACATCTTTCAGAGACACCCTCCCATTGTTCAACCAGAACACACAGGAAAGGGAGGGAAGAGGACTGGTGAGAATTTGACTGAAGATTAAGATTTTAGTTTTTATAATTTTACTCAATAAGGTATTTAAGTGTTTGCTGAATTAGCAATGATCAATTCAAACAAATTAATCTCAAAAAGACATCAGATACATATTTTGACAGGTTTTTGAGGATTCCTTCTGCAAGCTTTTGGAAAAGTCTGGCCATATTGCTGGTGATATTGTTAGTCTCCCATCTGCTTCACAGGGTTGCAACATCAGTCAGAACCCTAAACCCACCTGGGGCACCACCTCCACTGCCTGACCAGGTTTGAATCTACTTCTTTTGGGTGACCACTCCAATGTCTCTGTCCTCTGAAGCTGTCCTGTGAATGTTTAAGTATTCATTTCACACCGCTAGCATTGGAAAAAAAGTCCATCCCTTATCAGACTAAGTATCTGTGACCCCTTTATTGCTGTCCCATGCATTTTCCCAAGCCTAAAGGGAATTAAGATATAGCTCAACCAATCTCACAGCCACCCAAGGAGACAACCTGCCAACCTGAACTGCACCTAGAAAACAGCATGAGCTCATCCTCAGCAACTTGCATATAAAGCGTTTAGTTCACATTATGCTACTCACTGCATGTTCAAGTTCACGTGTACTCATCCTGAACTTTATGCTTCTGATGGGGAAACAAACACCTTCAGATTTCATAATGCTTAAGACTAGAAGACTAATTCTGATGACATCCAAACTTCCCACTGCTGTGACGTGCCAGACAGGCCAGTTACTCACTGTCCCTCATCCAATATACAACTCAATTCCCTCCATCCTGCCCAACACCCCAAGGGCCTTCCCCTTGCACGGAGTTCCCAGCTTAAGCCCACACAGACAGTTGAGCTTCAGGAAGGGCAAACAGTCAAATATGTGCAATGTAGACATTGCAAAAATGTACTCCATTTCACCAGACTTTGTATCCCAGTATTTGCTGTAACCCCTCTGTGCAGTACAACATGAAGAAGCTCATCAGGGGATATTATACAGACAAATGGCATCCAGCAGCAGAAAAATAATCCAGACCATCCCATCATATCAGTAATTTTGGAACTAATCAGCATATAGAAATACTCCTGGGGAACCTGGAGAATCTCAGCAAATCCAGAATTTCCCAGGCTGAACGGCTCATAGGAAATATTTCTGGAGTGAGAAATTCAAACAGTTTCCAGAAAACCTTGGATACTACCTGGTTATTTACATATCCAGTGCTTAGACTGGTATGAACCAGTGACTGCAACATACAACAGAGTATTCTGCTTTTCTTAATTCTGCTTTTACACATTCATTCTGGAATTAAAAATGAAAAAGCAAGATGGATACGGGACTCAAGCCAGCTCATCTTTTATCAGATCTGCTAAATTATAAGAGGATGACTCTGAAGCACTGCAGCACAGCCTCACGTGTGCAGGTGGATCTGCCCTTCTGAGCATGTCACCATTAATAGTTGTTGATTTGAATGGCAGAGAACAAGCCATCAAAAAGAATGTGTTAGAGTTAAATTCCACACTCAGACCTCAGCAGCTACAAGGGAGTTGGTCGGAATTAAGTCCTATGAACTCAAAAAAGAAATTTTGATCACACTAACTTTCATCAGAAGCACAGAATTTCTACCTGGTTATTGATTAGGGGATATTTTCACATTAATTACAGCCAGATTCAGACCACTAGGTATTGTCAAAAATAAAAATGGAGCCAGGGTAGTGAGAAATTGTCACAAACACACACCAACACAAGAGCACTGAACAAAACAAAATTTTGCTGAGGAGTTTTTGACATAGCTGTCCTCATGCAGAGACTGAGGATTATATTACATACTATACATATATATATATAGCCAATAGAACGTCCCCAGTAACACACACAATTACTTTTGACACCAGCAATAGGTTTCCTGGATTTTTTCCATGATTTACAACCACAGAAAAAGTCTCTCTCACATTCAGACATGGAAAAAAAAGAATCAATTTGCTCAAGCTTATTTGAACTGTGCTTAGCTACAAGCTGTCCTTTCTCATTACATCATTCCAGCTACTACCAGGCAAAACTTCAGCTGCTTTCACACAGCAACCATAAGCCTTTCATTTTTTGTACTATCATTTAAAATATTAATCATTTCCCTCCTAAACAGCAAAGATAAAAGACTCTGGCTCTGTCTATCAAGAAACTAAACAATACCCAGGCAAATTAAGTTGTGTTTGTGTTCTATTTAATTTCATTGCTTTCAAATGCTGCCATTTGCCAACAGGATGTACTTGAACAGGAAGATAAAACCCAGCACACGTTTCTGAATGTATAGAATGCATTTGAACATAATTAATTGATGAGAACTATAATTAATATGCAAATAAATCAAGTGTGAGCATTCTGAAAATGTATGAAGTAATACTAGGCATGGATTGACTTCATACCTAGAGACATTTGTTCCATTTAAAGAAATGTTAGTCATGTGTTAGACTCGTGAGGTCCCAAAATGTCCCTGACAGTCCAGAGCACGATGGCTTTCACAAGTAGCACATGCAGGTGGGACTTATTTTACCACAGTAGCTTTATTATAAGTTGTTGAGAGTTCTGTGTCAAATCAGGAATGAAGTCTCCTGCCAATGACAAAAGCAAAAAAGAGAGTCCCTACTTAGTTTCTTCACAGTACCGTGACCAGCATAGGATTTGAATATGTCTATGCAGACTGCATACTGGCAAAAGGATGCCAAAGTTAGTGATAAATAAAGCAGCAGAGTACCAGAAAGCCTCTAGCTGAAGCAGCTCCGCAGTGAGCTTTCACAGCTACAGTGCCAGGGTGGCCTGACTGCTGCCAGTATTTTGGCAAGTTTGCATAACCCAGGGACAGCGTTGCTTCTCAGACGCTGCGCTCTGCAATGGGAGTGGCCTGACTGCATCCTTTCATCTGCCTACCCAGCAAACTGCAACGAGCTGGATGGTAGGCATTATTAGACAGGAACAGAATACAGTAAAAAGAATGCCAATCTGCTACAGTGTAACTTGATGCAGCCACATCTTAAACAAAATGTAGGCTTTTACACATGCACACATTCAAAAAGGGTATGACAGCAGTGAAAAAGGCTCACCTAGGAGAAGAATTAGGGACTATTAAATGAAGCTTAGAAGTGGTAGGTTCTAAACAAAGACAAAGAGGTGACAGATGCCTCACACAATCTGTAGTTAAACTACAGTACTTCCTGACACAGGATGCTGCAGATATCAAAGCTTATGCAAGTTTAAGGGGAGACTGCACAAGTTAATGCAAGAGAAATCCAAAAAGGTTACTAAAACAAAGAGCACATCACTGCTCAGCAAGTCCAAGTTACCAACTATCGAGCTACCAGGAGCCTCTGGAGGAAGCACTCTTACATACTCGTCCTATTTGTAAATTTTTCCTGTAAGCATCCACTTCTGGTTATTGTTGCAAAGACCAAGGTGAACCTTCAGTCTGAAACTGTATAGCTGCTCTTATGCTTACATCCTTACAATGGCATGACTTTCGGGAAGACCATCTTAATGTTAGTTTAATCCAGCATAATCAACCAGAGCTGCAGAAATACATACATCAGTACGAGCTTTAGCACAGAGTTCGCATCTAGAGTAAATTAGTGAGTGGACAGAAAGCCAGGAAAATTAGCCAGTGCTAAATTCAGTCCTGCTGTGACCAGATAGTTTCTGGCATATCAGTGCACAAAAAAAAAGTGGTGGATTTCAGCCATAAATACATTGAGTTTAATAAACACTGATCAGTAGGAAGCATTCTAAGTGTCCAGCTTTGATACAAGGAAAGCACAGCCCCAACCCAACAACCTTCATGAAGCACATGTAAGAAACCATTTAAAAAAACACCACAGAAAACAGAAGAGTTCAGACATAAGGAGAGGGTTTTTGTTTTTGAGGGGGTGGTGGTGGTGTTATTTTTTGAAGATAGGATGTGATTTAAAGTAGGAATTCAAGACATTCCCCATGCATAGTTTCTGGCAAATGTGCTTACAACATCTTGTTGACATTTCACAGCTATACCTGAGTAAATACTTCAGGCTGTTGGTGATTATTTATTGTAAAACATGCAACTACTACAGAATACTTAATTTCAGTAAAAGATTGTTCAGGTAAGGAGGCCTGAACAGGACCTGCACTACAAAACAATACAGGTAATTCAATATAGCAAGCACAGAAGCCTCCAAGCATTTAGAGCTAAAGGGCAACATTTGGACCTTGATGACAAGTAGTAATACACTGGGTAAAGAACATTGCAAGCCATGCCTACAATTAACAGCCCACAAACAAAATTTAGATCAAAAATTGGGGCCCTAGTAAAGCATTTCACAAACACAACCTTAAGATTAAAAATACATTTGCAATCCCTTGCTGCCGTCATTACACTTGGTTCTAGCACCACTCAAAGATGTTTCTAAAAATGCATACTTCAGAATCACCTCCTGAACTCCAAGAAGCACAAGGTATCTATTAGCCGTTCTGCTAAAGGCAATCTACAAAAGCACCACACACTAAGTGCTTTACTACCTCAAAACTAAAACTCTTCCTCCTTGCCTTCTCCAGCTTTCCACACAAAGCAAGTGTTGATTATCAGGCCCACTTTGGGAAGGCAGCAGCCAAAGGCTTACCCTTTCTTTTAGGCTTTACTGGTATTTCAGTACCTGAAATCAATTATCAAATTGTGCCTATTAAGAGACCCATGAACCACTACAGAAAACTGCCCTCAGCTGCATGGACTTGGTCCTTACCCATTCTTAGCAAGAAGAAAAGAATGGTTATGAGGTAGCAGGAAGCTCTTTTTAATAGATGAATTTTCAATGTATGAAATTATCGGTGTTTATGCCACGAATCTGATTCTTTGTTTTCCTATAAAAAAGCAATATTTTCTTTTTTCTTACAGTAAATCATGCACATACTATGTAACCTGGCCTTCTTTTCAGGGAGCTGACTGCATTTGCATAAACAATAACAGTCTAATGTTTATCAAGTCATTAATTCTTCATGAAAGCATACAGCTGTATAAAAAGGCCTTTTTATCCTTACAAAAATTCAAGCATGTTATTAAAAAAAGGAAGTAGTTGCATGATTGTAGATCTTGGAGATTAAAGATCATCAGGGCTAGCAAATAAAGCAATCAAAATGCAGAAAATTTATGGAGACTTTTTCACTGATTTGTTACTTGTTCCTCATTGCAAGGTGTATTTACATACAGATATAATTCCAGAGCATAAATACAAGTTTTATTTATTATTTAGCTAATTTTATAAAAGACTCAGTGACATTATAAAAATATGCTCATCTACAGCTTTTATAACCGAATCAGACTGTGTAAAAAAACTACCTCGACATTTCTTCTTCCTCATCTCATCAGTCTTCCCTTCATTATTACATTCTTTGTATTGTAAAAAAGGGTACCATACTAAAAGCACAGAAAAGTCTACAAAAGTAATGAATACAAAGCTTTATAACAAGATACAGATGCAAGTGACAGAACTTTACCACAAACTTAAGTCTAAAATGTTTAGATTTCTCACACTCAGCAGTTTTATACACTGCAAATTTTGCTTTTCGGAAGCAAGTGGTTAGGAAGAACTGAAAAAGTGATAACATTATGACACTTTACTGTTGAAGTTTTTTCTTCAGCGTGCCACTCACACATACATGCTCCAAACACTAACCTATATGATATGAGATGGCTGTAATGCCCCTGACAACAATGAAGAACCTCAACATATTGGTCTGGCATTATCCAAGGGAAATGGAGACAACCTGGGATAGCATTTGGCTCCTGACAAGAGGAGACAGTCTGGTTGTCACTCAACAGTCACAGGGTGCCTCCAACATAAAAAGGCAGGTGGAGTTAAAGAAACAGAAAAGGCAAGGACCGAAAATCCTTTCCTGCCATCACCCCAAGATTGAATGAAACGTAAAGCAGTCCCCTTTCTCATATTTAAATAGAAATACTTCAGGCATATGCTAGAGGCCATCAGCTTCTTCACCAGCTCCAGTTCTTCCCCTTTATCATCATGTAGTATACATAGTTCATCTTCTGATCTCCCTACTGGTACCAAATTGCACCCCTGCATACGCCAACACAAACGATGCATGATGGCATGGGCCCCGAGGCAAACATACAGCCCCACTGGCTACTACACTCCTAGCATCTGACCACATAAATGCTCTATTCTAGTAGAAGTGCTGCAAACTTTCACTCTAATTTAGCCAGCTTACTCTACAAAGGCTTCAAGTTCATTAGGGCTGTGTGTGGAATGACACTGAAGTCAGGATGGTGGCATCCAAGCAAATACAATTAATACCTTGCAATCAAAGAAATCCATATCTCAAAAAAATTCCTTAGTCTCCAACAGCATGGAAAGTCGTAAGGGCAAAAGACCATGTTTTCCCACTTATTTTATCAAAAGTACTAAAGCCTTCTCTACTAGAAATGAGCAATTGCCATAAATCTAAAGGAAGAAAGCCCATTCACTGAGCAAAGATAAAACTAGTTACTGTATATCACAACAGAAGGATCTAAAGATCAAAGGGTAAATACCATTTCCTGCAATGTGTTTTTCCAGGATACAGCTTACTCAGTTCCCGAGTAGCTTTACAGTAGAGAAGGAAAAACTGTGAAAGGACAGAAGTGTATGTTTAGGCTCTTGTAGATAAACACCCAGACACAAAAAAAGTAGTGGAATCGATGTCTGTGGCTATACAAAATGGCCCTCTTTTTCCTGTTGTATCTTTTTCTAGTATTTTATTCGATATTTTCTTCTCCCATATTAGCTCTCTTAGTCCAGGTCAAATGAGAAGCTTGACTATGGATTCAAACTCCCAATCACATGCCTTGTTTTGCTCTGAAGAGCAATGCTTACTTGATGGCTCCCAATGGCCTGTGGATAAAGGCCACTTCACTGCTCTATTCACTGCACAGCATGTAGCTCTCTCCTTAAATCTAAGAAATACTGTGCAACATTATGGCTATGTACAGAGAGAAAAACACACGCTACAAAAACAGCTACAAACACAAGTAAGCAATTTTTGTAAGAGCTTTTTGAAAGGCTTTAAAAATCCCTGCTCTCAAAGAGTGTTTCTCCTCACTGAGTTATATCCTTTACCTGTATTGATTACTCCTTTGTATCACAATGCCTCTAGGTTTTCCCAAGAGGTTCTTACAGAACATTAGGGACTACAAGGGCTATGGATTCTAGTGAAAATGCAGTGAAAGGTAGAGCAACAGAAGCAATCTGGAGTCCCTCGCATACATGCTGAACCTCCCCACAATGCATCCAACACAGTAGCTCTCAGGGACAAAGATACTTCTCTATTGCAAAGAGAAAAGATGGGGTAGGAACACACTTGCTGCTACTGTGGGAGGGTTAAATACCATACTCAACAGTACTGGCTTTCAGAGCAAACACACAGCCAGGTGCTACAGCTTTTGGAGACTAGCAAGCAAGACCCTCACAAACTGCCCACATCTCCTGTCTTGTGGGAGAGCCCCTGAGCAAGCACCTGCAGAGGCTGAACGGTAAAGGGAACACTGATGGGCCAGGAGCCAGGAGGCACAGTTCATTACTGAGGCCACTTGCTGTTAGGACCACACAAGCTGATCCCTTTGCCAGATGACCATGGTTCTGCAGTCAGAGAGGGTGTCCCAAAAATACTATTGTTATTAGCCCACGCAGGTGAAATCAACAGGTCTAAAAAACAAAACAACCCCCCCAAAAAAGCTCAGAGCCCTGCAAAAGCCAGCCATAGTGTCTCTCAGGAGAAAGACACAATTAAGAGAGTGTTCCATCCATTCTCCATTTCCACCCCTGCCCAGCCCCCCTGAGGAACTGAATGTACATCTGTCCTGGCCTGCTAACACCAAACAGCGAGCAAGAGCCACAGCTACAGCTGGGATGAGGCACACGCCAGCACGGGCCAGTCACAAAGTCATCATGTAGCCAGTTCCCACCTGGCAGCCTGAGATACTTGTGCAAGCACATGAAAACAGCTATTGCCATGTGGTAACCGTGGGTGAAGCCTAACTTTTTCAAACAGAGACTAGGGCAGCCAGCCCAGAGCAAAGGCTTCTTTGCTTGTTTTCACCCCAGAACAAGGGCCTGAGGTTATTGTTTGTTTTTCTCTGACAGCTAGGGGCTGCACTCCTTTTTGGTCTGGAAGCCAAGGACAGGTATGTTTTACATTCCCCTGACAACCAAGGCTCTACAGCAGGTTCTCCTTACTCAAGGAACAGACCAAAGAGTTGGCTTCAGGCACACCCGAGTGAGATATCCAGTGGTTTAGGACAATGCTTGAAGACAGGGCTGGTATTTATCCTTGTTTATC
Organism: Anseranas semipalmata; assembly: GCA_013399115.1. Taxonomy (NCBI): domain Eukaryota; kingdom Metazoa; phylum Chordata; class Aves; order Anseriformes; family Anseranatidae; genus Anseranas; species Anseranas semipalmata. Next base: position 727,640 of record VXAA01002339.1, read on the forward strand.
TTTGTTGGAGGCGCTAGAAGCAGTAAAGATCTTTCTTGACTGTTCTTCACCTTATGCACCATCCAAACACTCAGGCTGTGAGTGATCTACCTAGATGCTTCCCTGAGCATCCTTGCAGGCAGCTAGTGCAGCTAGAAGAGGAGCTACAAGGCTGCACCTCTGCTGTCCCCCTCCTGCAATCAGTCAACACCCACAAAGAACAGCTAAACCTCTCCACAAGCTGATGAGCCACTTCTCCCTCCCAACACATGCCTTTGCCTCAAGAAGCACAACACTCCTGTTGATAAACTCTACAGAGATGGACCGACTTCACAACAACCAGCCTTCCTCTACATGCACACCACTGCTACCTCCTATCAGAACACATCTCCTCCTCTCCCGTGTGATAAATACTAACAACCTGTTTGCTGCAAACCCAGGGGTGTTGTTTCTTACTCCCAAAAGCTCTCTGTCCTTCAAAACAAGATATACTTATTCTCACTTGGGACAAGCAGGGTAGTTTCCACTAATATTGTCTGTTCTATTGCCAAAATGGAAGCCACTTTGTCCTCACATTGAACTATATCACTATATTTAAATATCTTCTATCATGCAGGAATCCATTCTTTCTTAGTTTTATATAGCAGCTTCCAGTCCAGTGGTTTTCATCTGAAGGCTCCAAAAAGAAAAATAAGAAAAAATGCTGAAATTTCAGCTATATTAAAATGCCACTAAATGAATTCAGATTAGTAAAAGGCAAAGATGTCTCTTTAAAATATCACAAGTACAAGCAGGTTTGGCACTGCTTCCTTGTCTGAATCTAAGGTTTCTCTTAGATTATTAGCATCTTTTTAGATGCTATTTTTATTATCTTCTCTGAGCATTAAACAATTCAGTCGACCACTTAATTCTAAGCATGCGAGTAGTCCCACTGAAATGAAAGCTAATTTCTTTCTGAATGTAAATTATCTGTAGTTTTCAAAAAGCCATTCAAATTGTATTTAAATGTTGAGAACCTTTATACCTACAAAAATCTAAATGTAAACAATTTCCTATCAAAGTTTATTGCAAGTACTTCAACTAGGTAATAATGTTGACACTCATTGGCTTAGTTCTTTATTTTATGGAGAAAATGTACAGAAAAACTCACTCCATTCACCAATCCTTTGGGAGATTTTCATTACTGGCCTTATATAACATCAATTGAAGATAGAAACAAAATATTATTTAACAAGGTTTTATATGACAGCATAAAGAGTGACTGCTAGCTGAGTGTTGATTCAGACATATTTCTGCTGGGGTCACTTCCCTGCCAAAATATACTTCCAATAACCATACATAAATTTTATTTTTAATAAATAACCACTAAATGGTTGTATAAACAGAGTAAACTGTGGGTAACTGTAGTTTATAATGAATATCTGTTGTAGCAACATTAACAAATACCTCGCACAGACTGACTGCGAGTCAGTGCCACCATCACTAGCTTGTTGGTTGGTGGCAAACCAAATGATGTTGGAACACATCAGTGGTTTCCCCTGGTGAGAAATCTACATCCTCACTACATCAGCTTTCACGCTCCTAAAGTATCCCTCGTGTTTCTACTTCTCAGATGTTCAGCTTTGGAAAGCTTAAAATTTATAAAGGAATAGTCAGTGACCCAGAAAGTCACTGTGGCAAGACTGTTCCTATACCCTGCCCAAAACATAAACACATAAAACACGCTTATATGGAGGCAGTGTGGTCTGATGTTTGAAATAGGAGTCTAGGATTAAAAAAATCAGCTACCAACTCCTTGTGTGACCTTGGACAAGTCTTTCAACACCCTTATCCTTCAGTTCCCTAACTGTGTAACTAAAAAAAAAAGTGATTGAAACGGCCTTGTGAAGGTTATTGATTGATTGCTGTTTGCAAAGCCTGTGAGATGCCACTGGGAAAAGAATTAAACTGTATGTGTTTGAAGAATCAATGTGTATTATTACATTATTACTGAAATAACAGTAAATACATTGTACAAAAAAAAATGAAGAAAAAGGAAGAGAAAAATAGTTGCAGACCATTCTGCAAAAGGCAAGTTATATTCCATACAGTACAGCTGATCTTGCAGCAGCAAAGTTAAAGAAAGCAGGATGAGACCCTTTTGTAAGAAGGGCTCTGAGCACCACCCAGAATTAGGGACACTCATTCTCCAAGGACTTATTTGGGACCCACCCATTTAAGTCTTCACAGTGGCAACCATTCATGCAATTTTCTTCAGGTAAATCACCCAATTCCTTCAAAAAGCTGCCCTGTAATTTTCTTGTTACGAAATTGGTTCTATTTTTATGCTTTCATCAACCACATGTATGTTTAGGTAAATTCTGATTTCCCACCTATGCAAATGTAAGAGACATTTTACACTTCTCTTAAGCACTGACACATTTACAACTGCAATTTCTCTAAAACATCATTCAACCAAGATTATTTGCTGCATAGTGAGCATAGGAAAAAGAAAGAAAGGAGCTGTCAAGCACTCTTGCTTTTCTCTTTAGGAAGGAGGAAAAATAGGCTTATCTCTGGAAAGACAGACCCTTTTATTAAAGGATGAAGTGAGCACTGAGCAAATAGTATCAGCATATCTGGAATTCCACATACTAATGGAAGAAATATTTAAGATAGCAGCAAAAACCTTATGTGTTTTCAAAGACTTCAAATGCATTTGATTGAGTGGGTCTTTTACTGGTGAGACTCTGTTAATCTCCTGCAGCTTGTGCATGCATGTGGTCCATTTGCATGATGCACTTAGCCCATTGCCCCTCAAAAAAAAACTTATCAGGTCACTTTTTTCTTGTTTTATTCCATTTCTCAGGCTTCTTGCATCTTAAAATAGTATTGTCATTCCTACCTCTACGTGGCCAGTGTATTTTTCCACTGCAAATTATCAGCAAGTTCTATCAGCATTTTGTTATTGGTGTACTCTCAAATTATTATATAACCAAGATTTGCAATAAGCCACATAGAATACAAAGGTGCCTTTCCTCATATATTTCTCTCAGAAACAAATAACAAAACCACCTTGATTCCCCATGACTTGAAAACTTGCAGTAACTAATTCTATAGAGTAACAGGATTATTCTCACTTTTACTGTTATAATCCTTGTAAAACAATGGCCATGGACCAGGCTCTAGTACCTTTACTGACAGAAAATAGCACTGAAATCTGAGAATCATCCAATCAACTTTGACAACTTGCAGAGTAAGGCTATTAAATTAACCAAGTCACATTGGTGACTTCTAAACAGAGATCCCAACATATGGTTTGACACCTTTCCCACTCCTGTTGGAAAATGTATTTACTTATTACACTTAGACTTTTAAATAGATTTACAGCCTATTCTAACAATAATAATGAAAAATTGTCTCCAATCAGTCATAAAAACCCCTATATAGCATGTTTCTACAGACCCAGATATTAGCCAGGATATGGACATTTACAGCATAATTGTCCCACTAAACCTATAACATCACCTTTAAATGGAGCTGACAGTTCTTCCCATCTGTGGTAAGAACTCAGTCTGCTTAACAGCAAAAGCTGTGGTATGAAGCTCATTCCCTCCACCTGTCTCATACAGAAACAGCCAAAACATGCTCCACTTACAGTTTTGTTAAATGAAGTAATGTCCATTGGGGACTGAACAGAAACTATTACACCTCTTTTGCATAGGACCATAGAGCGTATATGTGGCCTAACATAGAGCTATATAAACAAAAAAGAGCAGCCAACTCCCAATATTTGACCTTGATTTTTATACAATGCATCCAAAGACAGAATCACTGAAATTTAACAAGGACTTTGCATTCATTTTGCCTTTTTCATGGATTGCTGTAGCAATGCACTCAATGGCTATTATGTTTAACTAAGTTTAGAATATTACATCTACTTCTGAAGTACATTGGCTCTTTCCAACTCTAAATAAACCACTGAAAAGCTTCAGGAAACTTTTCAGCATTACAGCATACATGGCCAACTTGTAGCAACCAGAAAGGGGTTTTGCATTATACATTCAATACAGACTGTGGGCTCTAGGCAAAGCCAGGGTGACAACGTTTGCATTTTTTTTGTTGTTGTTGTTTTTGTTTGTTTTCGGTATTTTGTCTTTTTTATTTTTAATATATACTATTTTTAAATTAGGGAGGATCCTTTCTCATGGGCAATATTTGAAAATATGTTTAACAATCACCAGAAAAAACAGCAGGGAAGATGGAGGCCAGTGCAACCACAAGAAACCCTGAGCTGCCCAGGCCCAACATCCCTCCCAGGGCCAAGGTCACACAGCACTTATCCCCTAGATCCCTACAAAGGGCAAAATCCAAGCCCTTCGGTGCAAAGACTTATCTTATACTTACTGTAATGTGACAGAGGAGATTCTACTATCTTGTTAAGCCATGATAAAATTCCTGCATGGTTTTGAACACCTCTTTTCCACAGCTGCTTTCACAGGACTGCAGACACCTTCCTCCACCTCCCCAGGTTGCAGCACACCCACCCATCCCTCACAGGTGCTTCCAAACTCCTGAATGGAAACACAGGTGAAGCTCAGTGCACTAAAACACGAGTTTAAGCATTACAACCTGTGTGGATATAAAACACCATCACTGGTCCTGGAGAGGACTGTTGAAAGTACTCATGGCTGGATAAGGCTCTTTAAGAAATGTGGAAGCACTTTTATGTCTTCTTTTTAGCACTTCTACTTTTTACTCTGTACACTGCTCAACTAAAACAACAACTTCGAAGTCTCAATGTACAATAAACATCAGACAAAGAGAAAGAGAGCTGATGAGAGAGCTGAGCTTTAAACTGCTGTGAGTTGATTTCATAGCAAACTCAGACAAAGCCCAGCAATTCTTAGGGTGCTTTGAAAGCACAGGGTTTACCACAGGTTGTGATTTGGCCCACTTGGCTGACATTTTAACTTCAGCACTTCTCCATCCAAGCCTGAAACCTGGCAGACAACACAGGTTTCCTTTTCTCCTCAGCGAGGTATCCAATTTTCTTTGAGCATTCAAACAACTGGGACTAAGATCACTTTTGCTGTGTGGACATGAATTGATTTCACAAGACAAATTACAAGAAAACAACCCCCAGAAAAGCTCTAAAATTACAGCAGGCTATGAAATCAGTACTAAAGCTGAATCTCCATTAACATTCTCCACACAAGCAGCAATTGCAGCCTCAGACTCACCTGCACACAGGCAGCAGTGGGGACTCTCCAGGCCCAAGCCAGGGCAGCCACAGCCCCAGCCCCTCTGTGGGGACAGGCCAGGGCCAAGGCCAAGCGAGGATGTCTGCCTATGGGCCCAAGGCTGGGAAGGACTGTGATGGAGTTGGAAAGCAGCTCTGCTACAACACTGCTAAGGAAAAGAGCAAACCCTCCTGGTCTCAGCTTAAATAGGGCTCCTGGGCCAATAGGCAGGTGTGGGGAAGCCCCAGGTGAGGCTGCTCAGGGCAATTAAGGCCCTACCATTAGCAGTCTGTCACGGGCACTCTCACAAAGCAGGTGTGTAAACCTGGGCGGGGTTTCACCTTCACCTTCCAAACCTGGCAACCATCTCCTCAGAGTTTCTAATGACTCCCAATTTTTAGCATTTTTTCCTCTTTTTTTTTTTTTTTTTCCAAATGGCCTTGCAGTTAAGCCCAATGTTTAAGCCTGATAACTAACACATGAATTTGACATTGAACATGGAGTCAGTTACAAGAAGTGGGGAGCCGGAAAATACCTCTTTGGTTATATAGTGTATTGCATGCCAATCAAAAGTCATTCCCAAAACTTTTCTGCTCTTTGAAACCATGCAAGCCATGAGGCTTTCACTATATATCTCGGGAGGTAACACTACACCATATGAGGAAATGTTTCCTAATAGTCAGCCTAAATTTTCTTTTGCCCAATTTCATGCTTTTATTCCTAATAATACACCCTTCATCCATCCTAAAAATCCTCTCCCTTCTGAATGTTTGGACCTTTGCAGTATGCTAGACAGTTCACATATCCTCTTTAGTCATTGTTTCCTCATTCAGATATTTCTTTTGGAAAATAAACTTGGCAGAGACCAGAAGACAGCTCTATTACCATCAAACCTCCTGTGAATGCAACTGGAAAAAGAAAAGGTCCTCAGTTAAGTACTTCAATGTGCAAATAACACACTTTGGAGTTGACAGCAATCCCCAGAGTGGTGATTCTCAGAAGCTCTCTACATGGAAATCTACTCTGGGATGGAGAAGGATCTTGAACCAACTTAGGAATCAAGAAGGATGATGGTGTGTTCTCATCACTAAAGCACATGAATTGGATTATCTGAAGCTACTCCTGGCTCTGCCATCAAACTACTGTGTGGTCTCCTGTGCCTTCGTTTCCCTATCTATCAAATGGGTTTGTGGGAATGTAGCTTTTTTTTTTCCCCCCTCTTAGTTTTTTGTTTGAGTCTCAGATTTCAAGCAAAAAATTGTGGGGGCAAAGAGTACCTCTGAAAAATGTTCCCTGCAAAATGCTTTGAACGCTAAAAGCATCAGCTTATACAACATCTATGGTTTGAATACTGAAGAAATTAGAAATTTCTTCCTGTTTACCTGATGATGAGGAAGCAGAGCACTTCCCCAACTCAAAGAAGAATTTGTGACAAAGTCTGTCGAAGGTCTGTAGGGTGGTGCTGACATTCCAGGTTTGACTGGGAAGTGGACAGGCAAATGGAAATCTGCCAAATGATATGATGGACTGCTTCCTTGATCTCCATTCAGCACATGAGCACTGATGTAGGTGGTAGTTGAATACTTTGTGTGGAAGCAATCCTGGGGCAAATCTCAGTAACATGGTGCTATGTTGATATGATATGAACAGACTAGGGTGGAGAAGATGAGAAACACCATTTAGTTTCCATAGTCAGTAAACCACTCCAGTAACCACATCACTCACCAGCACCTAAACCCTAAGCCAAATTTTGTACTGGGTTCACAGCACTCATCCCTGCTCACTCGTCACTTCCTACAGATAGTAAGTCTGCTAACTGCCTCAGCATCAGTACCCAAACAAGCTGCATTTTCTTGTCATGACCCAAATTCCACAGTGGGATTTGGATGAATTGCAACAAATTGCAGCTGGATTTTCAAACCTACATGGGAAGAAAACCAGAACAACTTTCTGTAAGCCAAAGGGAGATTTCTCAACTCTCTCTTTTCCAGGGCTAAAAAGCTGGAATAGGAACTAGTTTTTACACAGATGAACATTAGAAAGTACAGGCACAGGGACCCACCATCCACTACCTCCAGTCTTTTCTTGGATTCCTGCTCCCGGCCATTCACAGCTGAACATAGGTACTGAAATGTTTTTGAGGAACTGAGTACTCTGTTCCAGAACTGACTAATTGTGAATGGGTTTACCAGCCAAAGGTGATGGCCCTGTGCTTGAGAAAGTACTTCAGAAAAAAAGAATTCTTCCTCCTCTGCAGCAGCCTCCCATATTGTTTTGGTTCAGTTTCAGTTGATCTCTTCTAAGCCCATGGTCATTTGATTAGAGCAGTATAAGGAAACACTGGCAAAGCCATACCTCATCTCCTCATTGACAGACTTCATGCTTTGTGTTAAAACAGAGTACATGTAATCTGAGAACATCTACAGGTTATTTGCTATCATTAGTGAAAGTGAATCATCTAATGCCAAATGAACAAGTTAGGACAGAGCCAGGTACTGGCTCCTTAACCACACAAGCACTGCTATTTCTGTATTATTTTCCTATCTTTTTACTGCATCCTGGAAGACTAGGTTTAACTTCGAAGAAGTACACAATTATAAACTGGAGCATAAACTGGACAACATTTTTTGCTCTCATACTAATCTTTCTCTGTTCATTTCATAAACTACCATGTGGAAACTTAGCAAAAATTGCATCTCTACCAAAAGGACTTTCAAGATTAATTCAACGTTGTTGTTGACACTCAATGGCAGTCCACTATAATGAATACTGCCCTCTGCCCACACTGCATTTATCAAGAATATTATTATCCCATAATCTTCCTATGTTCATATCCAATTATTTATACAAAGGGGAAGAAAACCAAGAAGAATACAGCACTCATTTTGGTATAATTTTAACAGGAGACTGAGTTCTTTCTTCAAAGAAATACACAGGAAGAAACTCATCTGTCTCTGCTCAATGAAAGCACACTTGATTACCCCTCCTAATCAATCATGCCCTTTGTATTTATCTAGTTCAGTATGATTTGTTTCTTCGTGGTATTCTTTTCATTGTAAAGAATCCAGTCTCCTATGTTTGGTCAAATCTATTTTATCACTCCATAAAAAAATACTGGTATGAATCAACAGTTTGTCTAAAGAAGTAGCAATGTTATTACTGTTCAGTGACCAGTAACATTAAGTGAATGAAGTGCATGTTTCTCCAAATTCTTCTATGAAAGCAATTAGATTCACAAATTCAAAGGTACAGTGGCAAGACCTTTTGATTTGTTAAATCAGCAACTTTTTTGGACATACACCAGTTTGTATCATGTGGGTCTTGGACCACAGAATGAGCCATCAGTGTTCTAAATACACCTTCCTGTCCTACTATATTTATAATCAACGCTATATTATCTTAACATGTATTATCAAAACCTAGGGACTTCCTTAAATAAATTTTACACTGATGTATTTATACTGACATTGGTAGAACTACAACAGCAGAAAACAAGCGTAACAAAAACAAATCAAGACTCATATGGACACATAAAATTTCTAAGAAAATTAGCTTCTCCATTTACTGAAGTTAACCGACTCATTTGTAAAAACATTATGTGCCAAAAGTAACAATTTTCATGAAGGAGGGAAGAATAAACCTCTATATTAGAGCTGAAAACAAATAGTAATGAAGGCATTAAGTTGAACTTATAAGGTCCAGAAAAAAACATAAATCACCGAGCCCAGCAGACAAAAATACTGGATGGGAACATGCCATGGAGATGAGATAAAGTAAATATGTCATGTAGAGCACATACTACAAAACAAAAACAGTGGCAAAAATAAAAATATGTTAATCAAAGTCTCAAGAGAAAAAAAATCAATGTATTAGCAAGTTTCAAAAAAGATGCATCTAGTTTTGGACAACAGAATTTGCACTTGCAAAAATCCCACCTGCAAATCCAGCTACAAAGGAGATGCAGGTACAATCTATTCCAGTAACTCATATATGGATGTTTCTAGCTAGCTGGCTGATAGTGTAACATAGCTGAGTACCTGAATACTCACATTCACCTATTCATAAATAATTTCCAGGAGCATCGTTTGCTGCCACAGGCTGTGCTTATCAGAAGGGAACTGCTGAACTTCACCTTACCAGTCTAAACTTTCAAGTTCAGAAAAATTAGCTCCCTAGCCCATATTCAGTATTCGATCTTCATGTGTTAGAAGAGGTTACAGAAGCAATGTTAAACATGCATAGCCAAGGAAAATTCTCATCTAGTAGTAAATGCGACCTAATCCATGAGGCCTGAACAGTACATATTTAAGTCAGGAATTAGCACTCAGTGTGAGTAATGCTTCCAAAAATGGAATCTCAGAAGAGAAAAACATTAGAACAGTGCAAAATATTCCCAGTTCAGTTAAAAACATTAAGTGTATCTGTAAACAAAATTTCAAAGGCCCTGAAATTTAAAAACACATTCAGATGGTTACAGTTTTGTATCTCTATGATTATGAAACACAAAGTAAAATTGTGGTTCAGTAGGGTATAGTCCAGATTCTTCAGTTTCTGGATTCAGCAACTGAACTAGCCTCTAGCTCTGATACAACAATAGAGTTTAAACATGAGAGAAATAAATTTTTGATAATGCTTCTGCAATTATTATGCACACTAGAATATAAATAACAAAGACACAGACCCCATAACTGGAAATACAGAAGACTGTGGTCTGATCCCTTCCTACCTGAGAGCCTGAAAATAAAATTTCCCTCCTAAAACTGATTTAGTTTCACAAGAAATAATTATGACACAGCTGTGAACAAGCAGGAGCATTACAATGCACACAGCAGACAATTCCCACCAAGGATTAATGTTGCTCAGAAGGTGGAAAGGATTTTTTTTTCTCATTTTTCTGCTATTGGAATTCAGCCTCCATCTTTTTTTCAGAAACCATAGAAAAATGGCTTTTGCTCAGCTTCGCACTCACCATGGCAGAGGTTCAGCCAATAAAGGCAGAGAGTAAGTCTCCTGGTAAAAACAAAGTACAAGACAACTGTACTACAACAAAGTAGGAGAAAAAGGTCTGGGCCAAACATAGCTAGTTTAAAGACCAAGTCTGACCTCTAACCATAATGGATTTTGAATACTAAAAAGGGTGAAGCTGAGCAATTCACAGAGCTGGAGAAAAAAGCATCATGGGAGCGTGCTTATGCTTTCTCTGTATACACATACTCATACACACGCACACAAACATATACATATTTGGAGAAAGCATTAGTGTGAAGAGGATTTCATTGCTATTCTAAGCTGTCTTTAGCAAAACTCACAATGTTCAAAAAAAAAAAAAAAAACCATACAAAACTGCAGGCCTCTCAGACAAACATGTAAAAAAACAGAAGCAATCTAAAAATGTGTTTAAGTGCTTTGCTGAATTAAGGTGAAAGAAAGCATTTAAGAAGCTTTGAACCCTGTTACTCTTAAAAGATGTACTTACAACTTACTGGCAACTTTTGAAAAATCCGATCACTATTCACACCTATAATATTATAAGTGGCCTGGGAAAACACAAATAAAACTAATTAAATGCCATAGCTAATTTATTTAGTCACTTCTTGCAAGTGAAATGAAAGAACACATTTAGTGCATGAACTTGTATATGAAAAGTCATCTCTCTGTAATAAAACTTTTCTTTAACCTCCTGAGCTGGACCCAGCTGCTTTTCATACATCTATAACAAACTTTGTGCCAAATGAACTGCTTATATATTTTTCTAAACAAGCCCCACTTTACTTTTTCCAATCAGTCCAGACAGATGGCAAGTAAAGAAAACACTTTAGTGTCAATCTGGTGGAGACCGTCACTGAAGTGCTTTTGCCAAGAAGAAACAGACTAAACATGAATGAGGCCAAATAGTGAAGCTTGTTTTACAGGCTGGAGGTACTAGACTTCTCTGGACTTACAGAAATTCAATCCTAGCTTTAAAGTGCTTGCAAAGAACCGCTTCTCCGTTTTCCTGCAGCATGTAGCAACTGTATTCTAACTGGGGTAGCAATATTCAGTCCACACAAGCCAGAATGGGTACTGCATTTCTAAAAACACTGTCAGGAAAGTGCTTATTTTCTTCTTTTTTTTTCTTTTTTCTTTTTTTTTCTCTTGATGTACACAATAGTTTCAGCACCCCTTGGAAAAAGTATAATATTTGTCATTACAAGAAGGAAGTTTGTGTAATTTGCCTACAATATTACAAAATCAATTGCTCCTATTCAAATATCTTACTGTTCATTTTTTGAACAATATCTGAATGAATACCACATTGGTACACATGTATCAACTCCAGCCTTTACTCTTTTTTTTATCTGTTTTTGTGAATGCAGCTAACTATGCCAAGGAAAAAAAAAAAAAA
>VXAA01002339.1:739235-880386 GCA_013399115.1 Anseranas semipalmata
AAAAAAAAAAGGGAGACTAGAGAAGACCCAACATAAAAATTCTGGCAGGGTGCTATATTTTGCCTACAAGACCTTATTCAAGTTTGTAGAATCTACTATGCCTTGCACTGAGATGCAATACCCTCCAAGTACAGCAGTTTCATTGCTTATCACTTGCTAAGACCTGACCAGATACAATAACCACTGAAACAAAATTAGTCTAAGTGTAGCATATAAATCTGTTATTGCCTCATGAGGTTTCAGACTGGGTGGTTAAATCCTTGGCTTCCAGGCTTCATCAACAGAGAAAGGACCATTTAAGCAGGAAGTACAGAGTGTACAATACATTTTTTAAATTAGCGAGTCAGATTCACTTTAAACCTTTATCAGAGAAAAATGTCATCAGTTATCTATATGCCTCAAACTTGGGGCTTTTTGTAGAAAACAGAATCTCTCTTAAGACACTCAAACACTGTTGTTATTGGTAAGCCTGAGATTCTCTTTCCTTCAAAAGGAAAAGTCTACTTGACAAATTGTAGTTCTGTTTTAAATGCATCTAAACTACCATGAGAAAAGAGGACATACAGAGGGTCCACATGCTATTTACATTAGCATTGCCTTCTTCAGTAACTGATGGAGCTACTTTTGTGTCAGGATAGACATGTATTTTGAACCATCAATGCAGAAGTACATTGAGCTGTTTCCGAAGATAAACCTGGCTAACTACTTCACATTTCTCACAGTTTCCACCTTCTGTTCTTCAGCTTCTCTTTTGTAATGCTTTTTCCTCATCTCCCTTTTTTTTTTCTTTTTTTTTTTTGATACAATGGTTTGTAAGTTTTTTCCACTCGTATCTAGCCATCTGAGGATGAATCACCAGGATCCATTTCCTCTTCTGTACATCTCAAGCAGTGGGCCAGATTTCAGGGAGGTCAGTAAGCTGGATGGGAAACATCTGGATATCCAAATTGCTGTGTGATAAGCACTGCTGAGAATGTGGCAACATTTGGTGGAAGAGTAGCTCTTTAGAAAAGTCTTATCCTAATAATACTGAAAATTATTTTTGAGTCTAAACAACTACGGACAGACTGAATTATTTGCCCTCACTAGCTCACTATAAACTAGTGTTGGTTTGCCTTGTTTCCCCACAGGAGTATTTAGTTTACTAGCATATTCACCAGACACCGTAATTTTATGTCAAAGCACCTACTAGTCTAAAGAAAAGCATTGAAAGATATAGATATAGATAAATAATCGGGGATCAGTTTAAAAGATATATCCAGAAGACAAAGATTCAAAAGATGCTATTAACTAGATTGCACTGTGGTAAGGACATTCAGTAAACAGATTACCTCTAATAAGCTTATCCTGTATTAAACCACTAATGAGTTGATGCTGTGATAAGGCAGTTCTGAAAGGCAATGAATTATAGACATAGAACTACAGGAAGGGAGAGAACAAGGTTTCTCTTCTCCCACAGTACTCCCTGCACACACTCCAACTGCTGATGAGCACAGGCCTGTAGCTTGACCCAACAGGTAAGTCGTTCTGGTAAAAGCTGATCAAATTAAGTATTAGGAAATTGTTAGGACAAGACAAAAAATCACTGCTCGCAAAGCCACCTGTACAGTTTCCAGCACTTTCACAGAAGCACGGAAAGAGTAAACCCAGTAAAAACTTTGCCTGGGAGCAGAAGTGTTTTTCTGTGGAGAGCTCATTGCAGAATGGTGATGTAACAGTTTCACCAAGAAACTCCCAGAGGTCAAGAACTGTACAATGATAATTTCAATAACTGCAAAACTCATCCAACATTGAAGTATATTTTTCCTAACACTAAAGTCTTAAAATCATGAGAATGAAATAATCAGGGTGAGAGGGGAAAATTGACATGAACAGAACTTGCTAAAAGGAAAAAGACCAGTTCAGACCCAAACCTATGGTATTTACAGGCATCCCTTTGAACTGAGAGATACATTAAAACCTCTATAAATCATAAACCAGCTTCTAGTTTTCATAACAGAAGAGGTCCCACTATTTCCAGGGCCACCAGTCATCCAGTTCCCAGAGCAACCCCTAGACATACTGCATTCGATTTCTGAATACAGAAAGCATCATCCAATTTGTTAAAAACGTTTCTATGACTGCAACAACAAAGTCAGCATTGATATAACATCAATTTGCTGCAAGCTATAAGGAAATCATTCCATCATTTCCAACACATGCCAACACATACTTGATTTATGAAAAGGTCAGGGAGCAAAGAAATTCTCAAACCAGTGAAAAACATGTGAAATAATCAGAAGGAAGTCTAGATTAAAAAAAAAAAAATTACAAATGCTGAAAGAGCAGTGGACAGGCACAATAAAGAAAGAGGCTGGTGAACAGAAAGATTTAGGAAAGTTGAGGCAATTACCCATTAAGAAGTAAATTCTCAAGACATGTTACAAATAAGCATGTCCTACCAAATCTAAGTAGGAATGTGCCAATTAGCAGCGCAAACATTCCAGTTCTGAGAATATCTGGCTGTAATGGTGTGTCTTGGAGGGCTAAATCGCAAGGTTCAAGCTGTGGACTCAGTCGATGATACCAGGTTTCCAGCCAACTTTCAGGGTACCTTTTCAGAGTCAGATTAGGCACACAGCTCTAATGATGGTTGAGAGACGGGCTGTCATGCAGAGTGGTGAAAAACAGCTTAGTGTTTCCATAAGTTTTCACTATGTATTTTTCCACCCTCCAGAAAAAGCATGTTTGCTAAACACAAACCATGTAACCTTGTTGTCGTGGATAATGCATTAATTATACAGTTCTACAATTAGCAGCTTCAAGTTAAAAATAAATAAAAAAAGTTCACAGGTTTGCAGGCTGTCATAAGAAATATCCACAAAGTGTTTCTTTCTGTTTATTTAATCTGCTTGTGAAGTTGCTGTGGAAAGAGAAAAATAATGATGCATAGAAAAAAAATCCTCCTGAGAATCCAGTCATTGATTAAAAAAATGTTAATTAAGAATGCATGCCTTCAGAATGATATCTAATTTGGCATACAGGGAAAAAAGCATCTAAGAGAGAATTAAAGGCAAGTCCCATGATAAAGATGCTTTGGTTTGGATTAAACTGCTAAAAGCCTCAGTCTTTAAACACTGTAGAAAAAAACATACCTACATATACCAGAGGGAGTATTAGCATTGTAAAGAAAAACTCTATACAATGTGATAGCTTATAATTGCGAAGATGGCGGAAATAAAAAGTTTAATAAATCACTTTTCTTCCAATATTTTTGCCTTTCAGAGTTCTCTCCTTTTTTGGCTAAGTGCTTGCAGTAAAATTGCACTATAACAAATCTTTACTCTGCAAGCTTCACTGTCTGGCAAGTTGTTGGAGAATAAAATCTCGATCTATAAATTAGCAAACTCAAAACCTACTTATCTAAAAGCACAACGCATACCCTCAGGCATTTAAATCCCATAGTTGGTGGGTCAGATTGTTTCCATCACACTCTTTACCTTAAGCACACACAGGATGATATAAACCCCCTTTCCAATAATGGGAATGTACCAATAAACGTTATCATGATCCATGAGCTGACCATTCACCCAAAGAGTAAAAATGGTGAATGTGCTGACACGCAGAGGGAGTAGATTCTGGCTTGTGGGTGCTTATAAGAGATCCATACAGGCAGATAAATACTACAAGCTGAGAGTGTTTGAACAGAATTCCACTGCTCTCCTAAATCTTACATTAACACAGTACTGTAACAAGAAGATTAATAGCCTCCTGCATGCATTGGTTACCACATACCACATCATGCTGACAATCCATACACATTGCACAAGAGAAAAAGGAAATGGTTGATATAAAAAACATTCCAAGGGTTTCATATTTGTGGAATTTCTCTTTCACATTAGGCAATTCCTTTATTTCAGTAATTCACAAAGGGGTTACACATGCATCCTGAAAGGGCAGACTTAACCAAAACAAAATGCTCAACCGAGCATCTTTATTCAACATCACAGATATAAAAACATTTCCAACCATACCAGCATATGCTCAGTATCAAGTAGAAATGTGCCCCAGATTTTTTGGCTTCCTGAAAAGTGGGCAAAACAGCCACAGAGGGAGTTGACCAAGGAAACTAGGCAATGTATTGATTCTACGTATTTCTTCAACATGGGTTTCTGTGGAAGCCCTATCAGCAACCCTGTCTGGTTTCTTACAGTGATCCATCATCGTGCTGGCCCAGGAGACCAGAATGATGTAAGCTAAACTGGGACTTTCAAGGAAACATAAGGAGCACTGGCACAAAGCTCTCATCAAATTTAATATATCAGCTAATTCTTTTAGACCCTTCCAAAATCTCCAGCATTAACTTCACATTTTAAGCACAGGTAAACCTTGCCTACTGACCTCTAACTACTCCGACAATAACAACTGTTGCATATGCTAGTATTCCGTTTAAGGGTATCAGTGGCCTCTTGGGAAGCAACCAAACAGAGATGTTAATATTGTTTATAAAGCCCAGGAGCAGCCAAACCAAACCCTTTGAATCCAAATCGTCCTAAACTTTGAACTCAGAAAAAGAATAAAAATCAAAATTCTATATCCAGAGCTAGATCCTTCCTTTAGTGAGCTGAGCCCAAGCCAGATCCAATTGTCTCTTTCCTTTTACTGACAGAGATCCTGCTGTAGCAGCAGGGACCTCCCGAGAGGCAAGTGAGGTTCCAGAATTTGGGTAAGTCTCTGTCTGTCAGGATATAATTTCTCAAACTCATACAGTGACTTAGCATGTCTGTAGGTAGAGATAAAACATTAAAGTAATTGTTTTTAAGGAAATGAGAAGAAAGCTGTTAAGGTAAAGAACACCTTTAACTGAGGTGCATAAAATGAAGCATCTTCAGTCCAAGAGACTATAGCTGAAATACTTTTAAATTAAGTTGAAGGGGGCGGGGGGAGTGGAAATCTCCAAACTCCGTATGCAAAAATGCCAAATTAAAAGCTTTCTGGGGTGGATTTTCATATGCACTGAGACCCTTTTGCAGTATGTTGGCTATATACAGGAAATTTCAGTGTAAGCTCAGCCAGTATAAAAACCTTTAAAACTGCCACTATGCTAATGATTTTCCAAGCATCCAAACTAAAAATACCTGACTTGTTGGGTTTTTTTTTTTTTTTGGTTGTTGTTGTGGGTTTTTTTTTTGTTTGTTTTTTTGTTTTTCAGATAGCCATTGCCTCTTCTTTCTCACTGAGGGCCATGAAACAGAGTTTCCAGCTTCTGTTACTGAGTTATGGGCACACAAAAATTTCACTTTGAACATATGACAACACTAAGGAGGAAGAGGGATCACCCTCATAAAACCCCCACATATGTCAAACTTTCCAAAGAAAGAGCAGACATGAAAAACTTCAGTAAAGAAGTTACGAAGTTTAGAATATGAAATCCTGACTCTCTTTCATTTTTAATCAGTTAAGGTCTTCAGATCTCTAAAGAATATTTTATAATGCTATTTGCGCTATAACCTCTTTTACCACTCCCCTTCACATGTCTTACCTCATCTATATTATAACAGCAGAGACACAACTGTAGGTTACAATACTCTCTGAACACCTTAGTATTGGTTACTTTTAAGTAAGTAATTATTTCTTCATGGTTTAAAATTATACAAATAAATCTTAAAACTCTTTGTTAATTCTGCATTAGTTATTTTTCTTTCATTTAGTCAGATAGCTAAGAATAGCATATGGGATAAACAGATTCAAATGTATGCAAATGTATATATACATATTTACACAAATACAGCTGAGGTTGTGTAGAAGTGATCCAGCAGAATGCACAGGAAACAAAACAGAGCTGTCAGACTCTGCTACAGTAATAGTTCCCAATGGCATAGGAAAAACAGATTAACCAGTGCCATCTTCTCCAAATTGTGGGCATCATTTCTGGTTATATGACCCTGAAAACCGTCCTGCTTTTTCAGTGCCAGGACACCCACTGCACCGATATCAATATCAAGCTGTCTTCTTAATGCCTCACTTTTCTGACCCATCTCATCTTATCTAACAGAGCTCATTGCTGAAGAGAGGGAGGGCAGTCATGTGGGTGCCAGAGCCCAGGAGAAGGCAGCAGCAGCCCTGGGGTGCCACTGGTCCTACCTGGCTTCACAGCCCAAAGGAGGCAGTCCCAAGGTGGTGGCACTGAGGCTGCTGGCCAGCTTTGAAACACATTTTCTTTTATCAGTCAAAGTCCTCTACTGTTCTACAAACAAAGGAGAAGAAGAATAGATGGATTTGTTTGGGATTTTATGCTATTTAGGGAATTATTTTCTTTTATAACAAAAATTAAATTTTTTATGTTTTGTTTTTTCTTTACCAAGTCTCTCAATAAATTCATTCTTTTGGTAACTTCCCCGTAGTTAGGGGGACAAAAGACTACTCCAGCTAAGAGCACAACAGGACTCATAAAGGCTTGATCATGGCTTAAATGATGTCTGATAGCATAGGAAACATACAGTTCAGAAATTTCTTGGATACTTAGCGGGACACACCACTACTCTCACTCCTCTGTGTAAATCCAACACACATCTGGCACAGGCTTACTTTGCTGGCAACCCTCACACTACCAGCAGCTTTCTTTTTTTCATTTTGCACCTCCTTTTTTACTGCTGCTTTTTGGGTGGGTCATCTAGGGCATCCCTTATTTATGACTCTTGTTAAGCTTCTAAAGTCATTCTGAAATCAGCCATTCTGCAGTCATAATGATTCACATACAGTCTTTTTTGTACTTCTAAATTGGTTACCTGTGTAGCTAATGAAAATCATTACCTCTAATAACTTCTATTGCTCTGTGGAGTATGCCATACTCAGTACAGCTCATCTCAGATTTTCCCAGTATTCCCCATTAGAAGTCATCATTTACTTCTCTCACCCATACTGGTTTCTTCACTAGAAGCACAGCCAACACAAATAAGAGGAAATCTCCCCATAGGGTTGTTCTGAGACTCACATACCAATAATCAAAATAGAGGAAATGCCAAACCAGTTGCCACTTAATACTTTGTAAATGAAAAAAAAAAAAAAAAAAAAAAAAAAAAAAAAAAAATAAAAGGGGGAAAAAANACATAATTAAAGGAGGAGAAACATTTGCATCTCCTGTTCTCACCATGCCCCTGGTTACCTTCTGCCAGATCTCAGCATATTTGTCGCTAGCAGAAACAGCAGCGACGTTCATTGTGTGAACATGAAAACACTGAGTCAGCGAAATGTAGTGCAAAACTGCTTTCTTCTCCATGTTGTTTAGACTCAAACAAAAGGGAAGAAGACATGCCCCTTCCAAAGGTGCTTGCTTGTCCCACATCATACCAGCAACAGATCTGTTAGCAGTAAACAACATTCAATATTAAACAAAGCTATCAACGTGCAAAAGAAGCAACTGTTCTCACAGCACTTGGACAAGGCAAGAGGCAGAAGCAAGCGGCAGTGAGATACAATTCTCCCTTTCCCAACAACAGACGCTCCTCTTTCTGCCCTTCGCTAGCCAAGCCCATGCAAACCCTGCTGCTGAGTCTCTCATCACACAGGAAGATTGTGGTGCAGCCGGTCCTTTCAGGTGAAAGAAGGCCACTGCTTCTGCACATTCTTGACAAAAGCCATGTGCACCTATGGGACACTGAAGGACTGTCCCTAAGGAGTCTGTCCACAGTACCAGGACTGGCAAACAGGACTTAGCATTGCCTAATATGTTTGAACAGCACAACTGCTCATTCCAGCCCTGGCACAGCACAGCCACTGCAGCCACCTGGTCAAAATTCTTCTGATTCCGACTCTGGGAGCAATGAGGCAATGTTGCTTCTTGAAGGGTCATCACCAGCAGAAACATCTCATTTTCTTTGCTGAGATAACTGTAGCTTTACAGGACATAATTTCATATTGCAAAATGACTGCAGAGATGGTAGATTGCCTGGACACATGGTAAACTCTGCAACCCATTCTTGCCTTTGGAAAGAGCAGAGCCATCTCAGCATCCAAAAAAGCAAGGGACATTTGAGAAAAAGGATGCCACATGACTGTCCACAGAAATGGGAAAAGCTGTAGATCCATTCCTTAAATTTCTTTTTCCAAAGAAGCCAACAGATTTGCTCTGCCCTCGACACACCTTCTAACAGCCAAACTGAGTTGCAAAGAGAGGCTGCTTTTAATCATACAACTCCAGAGCTTTGCTGCCCCATGAGAAACAACAAGTGGTTTTCAAACCAACAAAAGAAAATTGGGTTAGGAGTGACCTTTCTCCCCAGTCCTACCACAAGTTCCTGCAAGTGAGAAACTAAATAAAGCATTAAGGAAATGAAATAGAAAAGCTGAAATAAAATGTTCGAGTTGAAATGAAAAATTGAAACCAAACTGTTAAAGTCAGAAAGTGTAATAGACCGCGGATTTTTTTCAAAATCCTCCAGAAATGTTTTGCCAAAGGGCTTGCCAAAAGTACTTGGTGTCAACAAATCTGTATTTGCTGGGGGGGAGGGGAATGATCAAAAGCATTCCAGCCAGTTTATACTCTGAATGAACAGAGGCACTTTAAAAATGTTAAGCTCAATAAGACTTTCTTGTGAGCTCCAAAGCGCTAGAAAGTCATCATCAAGGTTACATCAGAAAAGTGGTTTAGGATCACGTGGAAGATTGATATTTATGGTTAATCCTATTTTGACGAAAACATCGTCCCATATTCTCTAGTTCTTTTACAATCCCATAGCACATGTTCTAACAGTCCTCGGGGCATATTAGAGCACTAGCATTTGCCACTATTACAATGGCAGCTTGTAGCTCTCTGTTTAGACTGCAAATACAATTTTGTTGATGCTACATGATCTGAATTTTAAGACTACAGGTTTCTGAGCACTGGCACATACTTACTCACATGTTAAGTCAGACATTGGTGTGCTCCCCTCTGCACCACAGAAGACTCTTCTCTTTGTTGGGGAGGTAACAGTTTTATCTGACAAATATTTTTAGAACATAGCAGCTGAGCTACCATTTATTACCACTTCCCAAGAAGGATTTAACCTTAGGGCCTCATCGGGTTTTCTTGCAGGTACTGTTAAACACTCCCTGCTTCATCTGTGAACAGTGTTACAGGAGTGACTTTTCTAAGGGAAATTTATCTTCCATGTTTCCAATATCATAGAAATGCTGTCAGAAAATATATTTGATAATTTTAAATCATTATATTAAAGTATATTTAAGATGTTTTTAAATTTTTACCACTGTATATTGTATTACCGTATTATTTCATTTAGTTCAAAGCACAACAAATATAAGCAATAATTTCAAAAGATTAAAAAAAAAAACAGATATTAAAGTTAAATATACTGCTGCTGGAGTGAGAGAAGTGGGAATCAGGAATACACCAATACACCAGCCTTGATTTCTAGTGTTGGTTTTGTTGTTGTTGTTTTTTCACTGCAGTATCAATGACCTTGACTACAGGGAAGAGCAGCACTGAGGTAAGAGTTACTACATGCACAACAATCTCAGGTTAGACCTACTGTGGGACACAAGTTGCTTAAAAGAAGAATTTGACATTTCATCTCCCTTCCTCAGTTTCCTCAGCTATAAAACTGGCATAATAAATATTTATTTTTTTAACTACCTCCTGAGTGTTTTCAGTGTTAAAACGTTGATGTTCAAAATGTAAAAAAAAATTAAAATGCCAGGAGTTGTAGCAATGAAAAAGTGTCTAATGCCTACTCTCACACCTCTGACCCTCCTCTCATTCTTTCAATCCCTCCAGATAACATTTTAGAACAATTTATATTCCCAAGTGGACATTATAACTTTTTATTATGTACTTCCCTGACATTACACTTGTCTCTGTCACTGAACAATCAGTAAATAAGCACCCATTTTTACAAGAGTGCTGTAGGCTTCTGTGTGTTAAAAAAATCATTCAGCCTGTCTGTTGCAGAGACAGTAAAAATCCTGCTTTGGACTGGGACTGTTACTTGAAGCAGGCATTGATTGCCCAGTGAAAATTATTTCTTCTTCTGGAGTCCTAATGTTTGTATGGTATTTTCTGAAATAATACATAACTTCTTCAGATGTAAAATTGCCTATCTCCTGCTCTTCCTAGGCCAAAACTGTAGTTCTTGGGCAGAACTCCCACTGGAAGATTTTGCATCTCCTATGTATAGCAGTTGGCTCATATTGACTCCTGTGGCGGGAGTTAACTGTGCACTGACTCTGCTGAGCCCAAACCTAACTCAAATTCCCCACTCTTGCTTACTGAGCGATCTAAGGCTCTACTAGTTATCACAGTCAGTTCAGTTCTGCAATTTCCAGTGCTTTCCAAATCTGTCTGAGCCACAATTATGTTGTGAACTGTCTCTTTTCTGTTTTTTTGGCATCTACAGTTACAACCTCAGTGAGAGTGAGTTGGTGCAAACGATCAAGCCAGTGAAAACAACAATAAAACTATGACTCAAACATTAGCCCCCAGTTTTGTGTGTGTGTGTTTGTTGTTTTTCTGTTTGTTTGGTTGCTTGTTGTTGGTTTTTTTTTTAAAGAAAAATCAGAGCTTCAGCCAGAGTTGGGCTGCTAGGTCATTATTAAATATCAGCTAAACCCTCTGTCTCTTGTACAAATACACTTGTTCCTTGGGTTTGAGAGAGGGAGAAATGGGCATTATTTTTACATCGCCCATAAACATTCTCTGCCAACTGAACGGAGGCAGAAGCTTGGGAGTCCTTTTTCATTCCTGATAAATTCACAAGGAAGCACAGCAGCTGACTGACTAGCTCAACAAGCCTGTTTCCCACAGATAAAATTAAATGGTGTTGAAAAATTATATTTGTACGAATTACTAGGTATTTCAAACTTTTGAGTACTTGAGTTTGATCCAAAGCCTGTGGCAGGCATTGTAAAGGCTCTCCTTGACTGCCATAACCTTTACTTTGGACTCCTCCTGATGAGTATGAACAAGGATTTGAGAAGCCAGGTTTAAACATCCCTGCTTTTCAAAACCTTGGACTATGCCTTGCCCTTAAGTCATTTTGCTTTGCTTACAGAGCTGGTGTGAAAACCTTATGGCACATCTACACTACACAATGCAGAAATCCCTGCACCAGCTGGTGTGAGTACCTAGCATAGCACCATGCTGAGCCATTAGCTAAGGTCCGGGGAATAGTATAGATATATTAGCATGGCATTACGCCCAAGCTAATGAGCTCAGGCTAGCTCTGCTTTATACTGCCTTGATCCAGAGCTAGCTCCTTTGCGTTTCTCTATAGCCCCACACTGCAAGGAGTAAACTTGTGTCTGCACCGCTGAACCTTATCTGTTCCTTGTATCACAACCCCTTGTATCACAGACCCGTAGTGCTGCTGGAATGACGTTTTTTTTGACTGAATTCTAAACACTTCAATATGCAATAATGTCTGTTCCTAAACTAAACCTTATTTATCTATTCACAATCTACAAACAAAGCACCTGCATTTCACAACATTTCCTATTCTATCTTCAATATTTCACATGCTTATATTGTGTGTGAAATAAAGAGTTTGGAATGAATTTCAGTAATTACCAGTTAGCTCATGGGTCGTTAGTCTTGTGTGGAGGGAAGAATTCTTCACTGTAGTTCTATCTCCCTGGTCAAAACTCTGTTTCATAAAACAGCACTTATGTATTCTCTCTTTGTTGGTAGAAGCTTGTCTCTTGAATAGCAGGGAGTTTATCACTGAAATAGAAAAATTTCATTGGCAAGACAGGTTGACTGGCAGCCATTGCAATTAACAGGAAGATTTCAATTGTTATGCATTTTTGTGTCATTGGCAACGGTGATTATTAGGGGGACATGCATGCATATGAACATAACTGTATTTGTTACTTAGCAGTTCTACTGTGTCATCACTCTTAAGAGATTTCTTTCTTCCTGCTTACCTATTCCAAATGACCAAACATATGTCTTTGATCTGCCTGAAAGGATAAATATCTTACCTAGGGTTTGAGCACATGAATAGCTAAGCAAAGCTCCTGACACAGCAGAAAGCATTTGCACACATTCAAGACAAAGTTTAAATGCAGAAATGGAGTGACCAGAATAGAAAACACTGAATGGAGCAAACTTGTAATTACCAACAGGAGCAACATCCTTTCCTCAGCAATCCTCAGGCACGCTTAGATTAAGCCATAAAGGGTTAGACAGTTCTTGAGGGATAGTGTTTCAGGGTTTTTTGTTTAATGCTTTGGAGCTAAATCACGCTTTCCTTTCCCAGGGGTGCACAAGACAAAGAAGAGGCCAGATGGAGCCCCCTTCCCCTCCCTGCCACACCTGGGCAGGGGCCAGCCTCAGCGCGGTGCCCGGGGGAGGCTGGCAGCCCGGCAGCAGCCCTGGGAGCGCTCCCAGCGACCCGCAGGCAGGAACAGTGGCAGAAGCAAATGTTCCCTCTATCGTGCGGGCAGGCGGCAGGGCATCTCCACACTCACTGCAACACCTAATACATTCCAGGGACACAGTTCGTGCCCTTTGAAGCACTGACATCTTTCCTTACTGCAGGCAGCCATCATCGCGCTAGATAGCCGCAGCCAGGGCTGCCTCCAAGCACAAACGCTGCACCATAGCAGGGCCCCAGGGAGCACGCTACGTCCAAGCTCACGAAGCAGCAATGGCTGCTGCCTTCATGCTGCCCAGGGAAGGGGCTGCAGGTTCCCAGCAGGACACTTCAGAAGGTGCAGCCAGCAGCTGGAAGGACTTCAGAGGCAACACCCTGTGAGAGAGGGACAGCACTTGCAAGGGAAACACATGAGACAAGCTTCCAGGGCCACAAAACGTCTCCCTGGAGCCCTAATAAACAAGGTATTTTAAGCCAAGAGGGCTTTATTCTGATTCACGACACAGTTGCACAAGTGGCCGCACGCAGCAGGGCTGACAGGAGGAATGGGGACTCAAAGCGATACGCTGGTGGTGCAACACCCCGCTGCACCGCCACAGCTTGACTCCAGCGCTGAAGGCGAGCCGTTAAGCTGCACTTGTAACTGTGGTGGAGCATGTGCAAGGGGACATGCATGGAAGGGAGGGAAACACTACAGAATTTCACGCAGGAGTATTTAAGGCAGAATTTGTCCCATTTTGAGAGGAAAGAACACATGTGGCCAGCTTCCACGCAGCAAAACAGAAAACAGCGTCTTCTCTGTCACACCACTGTATCAGGCTTTCCTTAGAAATGTCTCTGCACTGAGACCCTACTGGAGGCACTCAGTCCTGAAACTAAAATCACGCACGTGAAGAGATCTGGAGGGCAGCCTTCAGACAGGCCAGGCGGGGGTGGCACGTTGCAGTGGGATGTGCATGCGAGCAGCAGAGTAAGGCAAGGCAACACGCCGGGCAACGGGGCAAACCGTCCTAGCGAGGAGTCCACCCTGAAGCCCTTGGCAGGAGCGCCCAAAACACCGCACTGCCCGCAGTGGGCTGGAGCAGCCAGAGTGAGCATCCATAGCTACATCCCACGCCAGCTTCTGGAGGTGCATGGGCTCCCCGTGCACAGCCAGCCAGACCCGCTGCAGAGACCTGGGAATGCACAAGACTCTTCTGGATGGCCAGGAGCACGTGGTGTGCATACAGATGTGGTCAGCACTCAGCGTGAGAAAGGTTTCTTACACCAACCAGCTGCAACCTGACTGTGCAGTAAGAAGAAATCAAAATATGCAGAAAAATAAAGCACGAGCTAGAAAGCGCATTTCATAACACTGATTCTACCGCCTCACTTTGTTTCATTTTCATGGCACATAATGGAGAGAGTACTTGGAGCCAAAAGGAGAATCTCAGAGTCAGTGCTGGCCATAAGAGCGTGGAGATGCCCTGTCACTGTCCTCACTGTAGCAGGGATTTCACCAACCACGTTGCTCTCAGCACAGTGAAGTGCTGAGGCCAAGTGACTCAGCGCATCTCATCTTTTCTGCTGTGGAAGAGGTTAAAGCCACTCTCCAGATTCTCTTTCTTTCTCCGGGGAGTACTCCAGGAGTAGAGAACTGTATTTCCCATCTAAAACAGAGCAGGGCTAACAGTTACCTTTCCCTGTGTGAAACAATGCTGTAACAGCCACCGCAGGTTGCACCAGCAAGCACCAGTGCCTCGAGTCACATTTATAAAGTTCCCGGCTGCTCCTCCTGAGCTACAGCAGCAGCGGAGCCTGGAGGGCAGCCACCCCAGGGCTTGCATGAAGATCCTGCTCTGCTTTGTCTGACTTCTTGCTTCTCTAGAGAGGACGAGGAGGCTCCACGGGCTCTTTCAAGGACAGTTAAACCAAATGGACAAAACAAAACACATCACAGGAGAACCTGGGAAGGAGCCATAAATCTTCAGCTTGACACAAGTTGGCAACACTTCCCAAGTCTGGAT
The DNA here is from genome assembly GCA_013399115.1 of Anseranas semipalmata. Taxonomy (NCBI): domain Eukaryota; kingdom Metazoa; phylum Chordata; class Aves; order Anseriformes; family Anseranatidae; genus Anseranas; species Anseranas semipalmata. The sequence goes on from VXAA01002339.1 coordinate 753,592, forward strand.
GGCAAATTGCTCGGTGGGCTTCATTTGTGCTCAAAGGTTTTCTTCACACTGCCACAGCATGAATTTCACATATTTGGAGCTCATTACAGGTTTCACATGGGCCTACTTAACCCCCCTTTTCCTTTCTCTTTCCTAACACCTTCTCACCTTTACAAAAAATTTAGCATCTGTGCAGTCTTTATATTCTGCAACAGACATTAAGGACAGGAGCCAAGCACACGGCATGGCATCTCTCAGGTGTGTACCGATACAGCGACAACCACGCTGATCCCACCGGCACACCTGACTCCAAGAGCAAGGCTTCAGGCCAGCTAAAGGCGAGCAAATCCCACTGACGCCAGCCAGAGCCTCTGGTGCTCTGCACCTTTAACTGGCTCCATGCACACAGAAAGCGTCCGACAGTCAGCCTGCCCATCTGCACTTCTGAAGGCTTCCCCTGGCCACCGGCTAGCCCAGTCCCCAGGAAAGGAGCTCCTGATGTGCATCTGGCAGAGGAGGAACCAATCTCAGAAGCACAGCACGTTGTGGGACAGACCTCTGCACACCTTACCAAATCCAAAGCCACCTTCACATGCACAAACCAGGAGCACATTTGACTGTTAAGAAGTATCTAGGAAAGGACACTAGTTTATGAAGAGGATAAAATTCTGCCCACTCAGCATTCTCTAAGAAGGGCTTTATCCATTGCTACGATTATTTGTTAGGATCCAAAATAAATCTGTTTTCTCACTGCTGGCAGCATCATCACCCCTATTTCCTGCCCCTCTTCCCAAAGACCCTTAATAGCAAAGGTATTTCACAGGCAAACATTTCTCTTTTAAAAGGCAGAGCTCATCTTATTTTAGAACCCAGCATCTATGCCAAGACTTCACACTGTGCTGAATGCATTACAACATCTACCAAAAGTGCAAAATACATTTTAAAAATGGTCAGGCAATACACTGAATAGTTGTGGTTTCTGAACATTTGCCAGTTTTAGTTAGAGTGTTTTTTTTTTTTTCCCTGTGTAACTTATGGGCACATTGAAAAAGATATCTGTGAAGTGTTCTTGCAATCTACTATATCAAAGCAAGTAGATTTGCAAATGCATTTGTTCACTGAAGCACACCAGGTTCAGAACTTTCCCTATACTTCCCTTACCCATAATGTGCTGTTATCCCTTTTCAACATGAAATACCACACAAAGCAGTTATCTTTGACAGTTTTCCAAACACCAGTCAAAGTCTAGAATACAAGAATCTGGTTATTTGAGGGAATAGGATGCTGTGACAAGCACAGTAAAAGATACCAATTTTTGATAATTTTAAAAACAGAAGATAGACCAAAAAAAAAAAAAAGAGTAGGAATGACAAAGAGCAATATCTAGCCTGGGATGAGTCAGAATAACGTGAGTGGTTTGGTTGCTAGAATTACCTGCAAATACTGGTTTGCAGACAGTACTGCAAATACAAACCAGACAGAGTATTCAGGAATCAGATCCAGTTCTCGTAAGAAATCATGATGTGAACCTTTCCTGAATTCCAGTGTAATCCTGATTTGAGTTTGAAAATAGGTTTGCACGATTTTTTCCCATTACTTTTTCATTATGGGCACTTCTGGTGAAAAAGTGCAGTAAGAAAAGCCAGGAAAGCAGCATGCAGCCTTTGTAAAAGAGACTGAAACAGGATCACGGTTCTCCCTAAGGAGAAGAAAATAGCTGCAGATGAGTCGAGTAAGAGAGAAATCTAGATGAAAGCAGAAGGGAGCTTAAAAGATGTTTAAAAGCCCAGCAGCTAGTGGAACCCTGATTTCATTAAGCAGATTAAAGATGGCAGATCAGAGGGTGTGAAACCAGAGCTGGTTGGTCATTTTCTGACAAAGTTGTTTTTCAAAAGAAAATGTCAATTAGTTGAAACCAAAGCTTTTGGCAGGGAAATACACACTGACTTTTTGTCTGGAACATTTTCTTGGGTACAAGATGGAATTTCTGAGCAGAGAAATCATTCCTCAAGGGCAGCCAACAACCCCATCACTAGGCCAGTGCCCTGGAATAGCATTCAAATCCCTGCACCAAAGGTGAGGAAATACCCAACCCGACAGTGACCCTCGATGGTGAGTCCACCTGATTTCACAAAGCCTCCTGTGGACATACCAGCCCAGCAGAGCTTTCTTCAGGTGAACCTGTGCCCAGGCTAATAAGCCCTGCTGCTCTTCTGATGCACCTGGATCATTTTCACAAAACAACTCCCACCAACCCCCTCTGGTGTCTCTGCACCTCCCTTCCAGCTGGAATTACCTCAGGTGTGTCTGGACCCCAACGTACACCCATGCCACTGGCTTTCTGAAGGGCAGGACATACGTCTGGAAAAATCCATGCTTGCTATCTGGATATCACTACTTGTTTTGCTTAGATTCTGTCACTTTATTTCGAGAATGTTACTAAAATGCAAACCATGTTCATACATTCTATCATCTTATATACCTAACATTTACAAAAATTCATATAAACAAAAGTTGAAAAGCTGAAAAAACATTTTCTCATAACCTAAACAAGAAAACCAAGAAGAGATTTTAATACATTTCCTCGTCCAACATTTTGTTCAAAGTACATGTTCAAAGTTCATGTACATTCATGTGAACACCTCACGAAGCCTGATTTTACTAATACTCCATTTCCCAAAGGAAACAAGTCCTCTCTCCGCTCTACAAGTTAAAATCAAGTCTGTCATACCACAGATATATTTTTATCTTCTCTGCATATTTTTTATTTTGTTTTCCAGTTTCTATTTTGTCTTCCCTTCTAATTGTTCAGAGACCTCTGCTAATAAACCTTTTAAGTCCCCTAAACAGGAGATACAGTTCACTGCAAAGCTGAGTAAGCACATTAGTTCAGTATCAGAAATGGTCCCAGGTGCATGCAAACACCTCAGGAAAGACTCAGTATAAGTACAAAGAAACACCAACAGATTTCTGTCCTTTCTTATACAGAAATGCCTGGCTCTCGTGATTCTTCAACAGGTAAAGCTCCTGAGGAGTCACCCACCCTGAGCTGATTCTAGGTCTTGGAATACTGACTGCATTAGCCACTTTCTTATGTAGTGAAAGCAGTTCAGCTACTGATTTTAATAACAGTATTACTCACTCCCGCAACTTAGCATGCTAACTATTTACAGCATAATTTACAGTCTGACCATTAGTCAGCTGTTAAATTATGCCTCACGATAAAATAAGGTTTAGATCTGCTTCTTGAACAAATATGATCAAACTTACAAAAAGTGAAAGCAGATGGGAAGTTCTATTGCAAAATTGCTGCAGAAACAAAAAAAGGGGAAAAAAATCAATGGTGTAATTTTAATGAAAATAGAATTCAGATGGAATGAGATAATGTGCAAATCATTTGGTGAAAAATACATCACCAAATATGATTTAAGAGACATTTCAGTGCCATGGTTACTCATTTAATTTCCAAAACCATGAAATGTTCCATTATTGTAATAGCTTTGATTGGCTGTGATTCTGCCAGCAAAACTACTACAGTATTGTTACAATGATAAATTTTGCTGCAAGAAAAGGGCTATTATATAAGACTGACTCTTGCAGATATTTATAGAGTGAGAGTTTTTATTTATTTATTTTAAGAGGTTATAATGAGAGAGGCTGGATTGAAAACAAAGAAAGGAAGAAAATTGGGGCCAATCAATATAATGCTCTCAATTAGCCTGAGTTTTTCATATTTTAAATCATTTCAGGGCTTCAGAAAAACACAGAAGGAATCTACAGCTTCTTTTTTTTTTCAGATGTGTGTTTTTGCCTCTCTGTTATGACTATTCACTGATTCTTTTCTTCCTTCCTTTCTGCCTCCTCTCTCTTGTCCCCACTTTTCAGCCACCTGACAGTTTGGACATGAAAATATGTTTTCGTACCAACTTCTCTCCTTTTCTTTTCCCATTACTATTCAGACAGGATAACAATTTCCCAGAAACAACTTATAAATACATTAATATCTATCTAGCTAGCTACCCATCCATGTATATAGATAGACATAATGTAACTGTGTGCAAAATTAATGTCAAAGGTCATGAAATATCAAACAATCCCTCCACAATAAGCCTCAAAATGAATATTCAATAAATGTAATATTACATATGAAGTGCAATAAAAATTTCACACAGAGGTGCATTTTCATTTAAATTTCACAAGTGTTGAGGGAAATACCTTTCATCACCAGTCCTGAAACCTGAGAGCAAAACCACTGCTTTGTGCTAGGAAGTTCAAGTGTAAATTTGTAATATAAATCTTCCTCAGTCCTTTGGGGGTAAACTAGATTAGTAGGCAAAAGCAGCAGAACTAAAAATATAGCTACAAGCACATTTAGCAACAAATAAAAGCAATAAACAGGAAGGTGTATAGTTGCAAGCAACAGTCTGGTGAAATTATATATTCTTGTCTTTTAGAATATGATCCAAAAAGTTCAGAATTAGAATCCACCAGTGAAGAAGTTAATGGATTTATGAGAAGCCCAGAGAACAGGCTTCATTGTGTTAAGCTCTCTGCTCGGTACCTGCTTCTGTTGGTAGTTTCCAGACATCGAGAATATCCCTACCTTTAATATTTAAAGGGAGACACTGTAGGTAGCCCACTGCAGCCCTAATGTAGTTGCAGAAGTCAGGCATTAGCCCAGGGACTATGAATGCTCTTTCTGAAGAGGCCAGGAAAAGATAAGGGAGAACAGACCTGCAGCTTCTACCATTTTCTCCAGATTGCCAAGCACTTTTTAAGACATAGCTGTGCATAAAAGGTGTAACACCATACACTTGATGAGAGTCATAAGCTTGTTCTACAGACCTGCCCCTAAACAAGTGTCCTTCTGAAACTTTCCTGTCACGTGGCAGTGGGTTAAGGCAGCAATCCGTAAAAAACACTGCCAGAGAGGCAATTCAGGAGCTCCTCACCACAAGCCAGGACCTTGTGCCTCAGGGATCAACCTCCAGCGTACAAACAGCCAGGACAGCCCTGGAGGTCAGGAAGTCCTGGGGAAACCCCACTGCTGTTGGTTTTTGCAAGCTGCTGAGCTGTCACATTGCCACTGAGCTGGTGGGAGGCACGAGGTCTTTCTTTAGCAGCTTGGCTGCCTTCCACACAGCTCTTACTCCCAGCCTGTGGCATGCTCACGTTTTTTAAAGTCTGGGTACACCTACACCTGCAGTACCAGACTTGTTGGGTTGAGTCCATCTGTTGCATCCTTCATTTAGTGGCTTTTTGGAGCCTGGATGGAGACAGTCGTGCTCAAAAGACCGTGTAGGCAAAACCGCGGTCTGCAGGGCCAGGACCAGATTTACAACACCATCACCATACATCTCCAGTCAGAGCACACAGTATGTACATCAAGTCCAAGGAACAGCTTTCTCACTAGACATTTCAGGGCACATCTTAGGCCATTTGGACACACTTTCATGGCTCCAGCCAAGCCTTATGTACAGCTAGACTCTTGGCAACAAAGCGCTTGCATTCACACGTGGGTGAGTGTGGAAATTATTGCATTAATGGATCTGCACAGACACTTTGAACTACCTTAAAAAGAACATACTACCTTTTTGTCATCCCACAGAGGGCTTGAATTAATGGATATGCATCCCACCTGTGTATTATAGTCACATATAGTTACAGCCTACTTGACTGAAATAGTTACTTAAACTCCTCACTGAACACCTCGCATTACTACAGCACACAAAGCTGACTCAACATCCTTCTCATGCCATGCTCAGCATGGAAGTATTGTGGGACCTTGGAGGATGATGGTGTGCTGCACTGGAGGCTTTGCGACTAAGTTTGTAGGAAGATGATTCAGAATATGAGTAATTCCAAAAAAGCCTCTAGATTCATTCCCATCTGCCCTACTCCCACAGCACACTTGATGTGTTTCTTCCCACCCACTAATAACAGCTCTTGCCTCCTACATGCTATCAACACCTGACTGTCTTTTCTCACTGAAAAACACTAAGCTCTTATAATGCATTCAAAGCACAATTTTGTCTGACACATTTTTTTTAGCTAATTCTGTTAAGACTTTTTTTTTTTTCCTGCTAGAGTTGTTTCATTTGCAGGAGCAAATAAGCCTGAATGTCTCCTGCCACAGCTGCTATCATCCCTTTATTCAATACGCAGGGCCAAAGCCTGCCAAAGGGTACACTTCACACAAAAGGAGTGCCCCTTGCCATATACACTGAACCTGACGAGGAAACCAGTCAGGTCCCACTCAGGTAGCTCTCCATTCAACCCATCTAAACCTATTTGATATGCTGTGGCAAGCAAGCAGCTGGAAATTGATTCCTAAGTTGGCAGTTCTACCTACTCCAGACACTGGAACCAAAATCCACAGATGTCAGGCAGTACTTTTTTCTCCCCCTTGAATTACTTATCAACTCTTTCCCTTGTGGGTCTGTCCACATCGCTTGAGACTTTATAGCCACTTTATGGTCCAATAGACCAGGTTTAGATGAAAAAAAAATACAATGGAGAGAACACAGTTAACACTCTCCCTGACCGCGCAAGATACAGTACACAGCCCTGCTCCCAGATGTAGAGCATGGTTCCTTTCTCAAGTAACATCATCATGACATTGGGACTCCTGACAAGCCATGAAGGAATCTATGTAGCCAGAATGCTTTAAAGCTCTTTTAGGACCATAATGAACCACAAAGTTCTGCCAATATTAAGCTTCTTACAAACAAACAAACAAACAAGCAAATCTAGCCAGCAACATTTCCACATAGGCTCCTCTATTTTTAAAGTGTTTGTTTTTCCCACCTAATGACTAAGTTCATCAAGGGAAAATCAGAGAAGATATGGAAGCTAGGTTTGAAAATTTCTCCATGTGCCATAGAAAGTTTCAAAAAGCTCCTGCCTGCCTAACACCGTCATGCTAGAAAAATTATGAGAGAAATACAGGCCAGCATGAACTCTAACCTTAATATTACTGCAACTTTATCCACATATTTTGCCATGGTTTCCTAAAGAAATAAGGGTCATGTAGTCACATAAAGCCAGCTTGTCTGTGTCTGATTATAAATTCCCTCTCCTCCAGTAACTTCTGAAGCCATTGGCCAATTTCAACCAACTTTTCCAGAAAAGCAGAGGTTCAAGAAATAGACACCTCCTATTTCTAATGGGCAGATAAAAGACACTCCCAGAAGATCAAGGCCTTTCCTTGCATCCCCACTAGGAAAGACTTGTCCTGAAAGTTTAGGAGCAGCTTTCTAGTGGCTGCTCTCTGTTTCACTGGGTTCTGATAGGTGGTGAATACAAAAATGTTGGCAAACATAGTAGCTGCCACAGGCACTCGCATTACATTACACAGAGGACCTTGGGTGCCTCCCCTCAGTTAGAGGAGACCCAAGCAAGGGATGGGGGTAAGAGAGAAATCCAGTCTGGTAAGTCCAAGGAACAACTGCTTCTGACTTCAGCCAGATGGGCTCAGTGGGCACTCTCTAATGAAGTGGACAACTCCATCCACTTTTCAAGGCATGTCAGAGCTGCAGGGAGATATTCTTGCATCCAGCTTTGCAAAAGCTGCCTTCATTTGGTTCCATGTTACTCTGCATCACAAACCCTGTAAGTGCACTTTCTGAGCGCGACATCTGTGCTTGCAGGGGAGGGAAGGCAGCACTCAGATACACGCAGGTGTTCCTGTTGTAAAGTGTGTCTGGAAAGCTGAGTGTACAAAAAAGAAGTGCCCTTTGTGCACTCTGCTGGGAGCTGGGAGCCACACTAGCAGCCGCACAATGGGTGGAGAGTAAGCAAGATCAGATAGGTCAATTAGATGCAGAAGTAAGTGGCAAAACATAAGTTCCAAAGTTCCTTTGGCACCCAGGTTCTTAAAGAGCACAGAATTTCACCAGTCTCCATATTTATTTGAAACTATGCAGGTTTTCCGCAACCAGGACTTTCCAGCTCTCATATAATCAGTGTGCAGTGCACTCTAAGACAGTTGTTTCCTGCTTGCTTAAATAGGCTCATTGTTTGTTATAAATTCCACCATGATTCCAACCATGATCAGCTGATCTTACTCCATGCACATGAAGCTCTGTGGAGTTTTATCAGGTGTAAGAATGACCAAGCTCTACACCCATGTCCGTAAGGGAGAAGCAACACAGAAGATCAGCATCTTCCATCCGCACTCTCCAACCCCGTACGCAAACACGCTGGCATGCCGGTGCCAGCCAAGCCGTGCCGGGACGAGGCCTCCCTGCCATGCATACCATGGGGCCGGGCAGCTTTGGCCAGGGCGCAGAACCGCGCTGCCCCGAGAGCCGGGCGGGCAGCTGCTGCCAGCAACCACGGTGTGCAGAGGGGGGCCACAGGTATCCCCCCGCACAGCTTTGCTTCCGCCTGGTTTGTAACGTCCTGCTGCCACTGCAGCCTGTCCCAAGCATTCTTCTCACACTTGAAACTTTTCAGGGGTGGCCGGGGAAGGGACTGTTCCACCTTCTCATCCTGCTGCCCAAACAGGGCATGTATCGACCAACAGATCCACCACAGTTATTACAGAAATGCCAGCTGGTAGACCTGAACAGGCAGGACTGAATATAACACTACAAACCATCATTATGTTTCTTAAGCTGATGCTTAAGGCTCAACCGAAGACAAAGCTCTTGGTCTAGACACTGTACCAAAACAGAGAATGAGAACATCCCTGCCTTAGGCTCAGAATCACCACAATATGTTAATGCTGCCTAAGAAGATTCCTTGAAATCTGTTCAACCTCAGAGGTATTTTTGGCAGTCTGACTCCTCTGCTCCAGACAAGAAAGTCCATTCAAGATATGTCTGCAAAGGCCATGACTGTAACATAGGAAAGTCAGAGCTACCTAGCTTAGTAGGCTGATCACAACAGCATGGAACCCTACAAAGGCTGCAAAACACCACCAACCTGCCTGCTAGGCAGATTTCACTGGGTTAATCTCCAAGTTCTTGTGGAAAGATTGTTTCCAGTCTTTGAGTTAGCTGGCATTCAGGAAGCTCAAGTATTTCCATAGCATGCTGCTGTCACCTCTGTACTTTCTCCATCACTTGCAAGAAAAAGTTGCAGAACAGGCCAGAGGTCAGGCCACAAAAATTTTGAATTCAAAGAAACAAAGCTGAGTGATTGAAAGTATGTGCTGAAGTTATAACTGATACAAACTGTTGTGCATGCACCTCTTCCTCATTATATTGCAATTTCTTTTCCCCTTCATTTATAAGCTTCTCCTGAGCCCTCCCACACTGTCTGGATACTTTCAAAATCCCTTTCTTCCAATCTGCACTTTCATTTACCATCCCTCTGTTTCTATTTTTCCCTCCTCCTCCATCCAGAAGGTGCTCTCAGCCCTGAGACATAGCACTGCTCCTTTTGTATTGCAGAGCAGCAAAGCTCTGGGATTCCCTGTCCCACTAAAAACATTAGGCAAAGAAATGCTGCTTTGAAATTATGTACCTCTTGACTCTTGCTACCATATGAGAGAAAAGGTTTCTCCATCCACAACTTTTCTATCTAAAACATTCCTGGGTTAATCTGGACACAGCCTTCTTCACTATGGACACTTGCTAGCTTCTCAGTTGGGCTGTCGTGTCTCTGAGAAGCTTTCACACTCACTGTCCATGACAGTCTGACAGGCACAACGGCACAGTTTCAGCCCACCTGAGAGCAGCTGATTGCTAGTCGCGGTTCTGCCCTGATGGTCCTCTCACTCACAAGGCCACCTCAGGACACAGTGGCCAGAGCGTCCACTTATAACCAGGATCTGGCTTCAGTCAAAATTATGCAAATCACTAAAGTTTAACAAAGAAAGCCAAAAAAACACTGATGCTTCAGCACAGCTTCCAGGGAAAAGGCACGATATCGTTGCAGCATGAGGGCAGTGAGGAAAGCTCCTTCCCAGCAGAACAGAGGTGGGGAACACATCCCCCCAGGGCAAAGGCGCCTCTGGCAGATTCACTTGCATAAGATGTGCTGCAAACTGCAGTTCCAGAACTGACACGTCCCACCTCTCGTGATCCTTCACCATTTTGCTGGCTACCTCATTTCAGTGTCATACTAGCTCCACTGAAGGCACCCTTTGACCACTGAGAGCTGCTGTTCCACACAGACTTTACGCCAACACAGACCTTGATAGAAGCTGCTACTGCAAACTGAAGATAGCAACTCCAGAGTTAGGAAGGAAGAGAGGCTATAGGAAGATCAGTGTGTAGTTTCTGTTTTTTATAATTAACAAACACTAAGTTTGATTACAAGCTGTTTTTTTTTAAGAGACTTGCAGTCTTTTCTGCATACTTCCCTACCCTTCAAGCACTCAGACTCTACAGCTCTGGAGGAAAACCCCTACGAACTGCTAACCATGATCTCTTACCCTTATGAAATAATAGAACATCAGAGCATTGCACAGTTTCTGTGTTTTCACAAATGGAGTTGAACAGTTGTATTACAAAATGTCAAATGAAGCTCCATTGGGACTTCTGTGTTTTTAAATGACAGAATTTCCTTTGCAAGCAACTCTAGAATAGGCAACCTTCCAGTGCTCAGAAATGACAATTCTTCTGCCTCTGTTTTTTCACTACCCAAGAGAGGCTCTCTTTGATCATCAAGACTGCTGTTCATTCCTGGGCAATGTTACCTTTTGGGTCACTGACCCTCTTTCTGGTCCTTTGGGCAAGGCTGAATTTTCTATGCTGTAAGAAACAATCCAGGCCCACAAGTGTGTGCGACGGCAGACAGGTAGTACTGAAACTTTTTAGGAAATTCTTCCATCCTGTACCTATTTCCCTTAGCAAATATTTATTTAACTTACCAAAGTATTAGAGATAATCACTATAATTTTCTTTAAAGACATCATTTCAATTTCCATTTAAAACCACTTTATTAGTTCACCATTTAAGACATACTAAGCTGAAGCATCATATAAAATTGCCAGTGTAGATGCAAATGTCTTCTTCTAAAAATAGCCAAACAACACTCTGATTTATAATACAGATACATCAAATAAAAAGTGGAAGTTAGTGCTTTCAAAGTCTTTTTTTGGCATGCTTCCACTGTAACAAAATTTGTTTTATTCTGTAAACCAAAATATCTCAAGTATTTAGTCCTGGGTACAGTGTTTTTTTGTTTTCATTTTTCACACTTTTTACATGTATAAAAGAGATCTGTTACATAATATTTCAAAACTTTATTAATATCTGTTCCACAACAATCAATAGCACTGTACAAAAACAATATATATATGTATATATCATTTTTTCCTCTGAATTGTGCTCACAGCGCTTGAACAAACCTAGTAGGAAATCTAATTCAGTATCCAAGTCTGAGTTGCTCTTCCAGCATTTCCTAGGACACCAATGGTCAGCACAACAGAACTAGAATGCTATTATTTCTCAGAAGATATTCAATTATAAAAGACCAAACATGCTGTAACTGCACTAAGTCTGAAGGATTCAAATAACAGAAAAGTGAGAAGCAAGCGAAGGCAACTGATTCCTATCACCAGCCCAAGAAAAAGACCAATTACAACATCAAGTACTCATTGTAATATTCACAGATATGTTCAGCTAGAGGAAAGAAAACAGCAACATACAAACAAGCATTTTCCAAGACGGTTTTAAGTGTACAGAAGCCAATGATATATGATAGCAAGAAAAGGCTCCAAAACTACAAGAAGAGCTGCGGCTGCTTATACTAACAAGGAGTTAATTTAAAATGTGAGAACAGCAGACAAGTTATTTGTCCAAGATCTTTTAACTCAGCACCATAAGGAATAGGAACATGGAGTACTCTGTCAGGAGATGTATTAGGTCCAGCAAGGAATTTGTTAATATTTTACATCCAAATCCTCAGTTTGAAGGATTGCTATCTTTGGCATCTAGTAAAGTCATGAATACAATAAAGTTCAGAGTTTAGTGAAAAAATCAATTTACAAAATCACAACAAGAAAATCCATTACGTGTTTTGAAAAAGAGCTAAACACCTCCGCTGCAAGCACGTGATAAATAGCAAGGTATCAAACTGGGTCTACTGAAATTGCCAAAGTAGCAATATAATGGTTCAATTCTGCTTTCATCCCCGTCTCTCTCGAAGAGAACATGAAGCACCTCTCAATATTCACAGTGGCTTCAAGGCAGGGATTGCAAACAACAACAAAACCTGGTCTTCTAAGGCAACATTTTTCCTGCTCAGTGGTAAATGTTTACTGTGAATGAAAAACTGAAAACTGAGCACTTCTGTTCATGCACTCCTCTAGAGCCTGGAGATAAAGATGAGCAATTCCTCATGTTCTCATCCTACCCCATGGGTTACTCCCTTTGGTTGAGCTTTATCACCCAGGATGTTTTGTTCAAACAACTCCTAAAAAATTTTGTATTATTCTGCATCTGAGCTTTCCCACTCAAACAGTGAAATCTGAAAATAAAGCTTAAAGAAGACCAAGGAAGAAGAGCAGGAAAGCATGGCCAAAAAGCATCATAATAGTTTACTCAAGCAAGGTTTTCTCTGTTCTTCAAAACAAAAACAAGAAAAAGAAGCCCGAAACACTCCATAAGGAGCAGATGATTTAAAACAATAAATATTCTAAGACCCAATAATTGGTTGAAAAAACAACTTTGACGGAAAGTGCTTGATTCACCTCAAAATAATATTGAGGCACAACTACAGTTGTGCAAAACCAGAGGGAAAGTTAAACCGATTACGTTCCGTGGAAACACTCAGTGAGAGTGCCAAGGCCTGCAGTGCCTAAAGATGCTGCATATGCAGTATGAGCTAAAACCACAGATTAATTTCCTTTTTTAACGTTGAGGCTACATGACCACCTTTGCTCCATGAGAGGATCAGCTGAACTGTACTAGACATGCATTCATTCCAGGAAGATGGACTGGACGGTCTAGCCTTTAGCACATATCAGTCTGCTGCACGGTAATGTGGAGACATTGCTCCCCTGTCAGTGTAATATTTTTTTCTTAAGTGTTCAACACAGGTGTCAAGAACTCCACCTACATCCCTAATAAGTCCCTAGTTCAGAACTGATGGAATAGCTGTCCAAAAAACAGGACATCACTTCCCGCAGAAGCAGATGGAGCTTCATGGAAATGGTGGCAAGTGCATCTTGCACAGTGGTTATAAAACTGATGCTTTCAGCAATTATACTTTTGCTCACAAAAATCCTAATAGAAACATCTGTATTGGTTGTAAAGAAACCAGACAAAATAGATTATTTCATTTCAAACATATCAATCTTCTCCTACCTAATTTTGGCTCACTTCTCTCAAATTTGCCAAATTTGGGAATTTTCTAATAACTGCAAAATATAAGCAAGCATTTTGGTAAGAAGTGTGTGCTTCAAATCCCAATCTCAATGCTCAAAACTATCCAGTCCTAAAGTCTTGATCCTGACAACGACTCCATTGTTTACCCTTCAAGCATTCTATTGCTTCTAGGGAGTCCTTAAAAATGTCTTCATTGTTTAAAAGACCTTTCCTCCTATTACAGTTTCTTTACCATGCTACTGCTGTCTCTACATTTCAGTAGAAAACTGCTCTCTGTATTTCTTTTCCAGTGGTGTGGAACCTGTAACAATTAGCAGTTGCTACTTGTCTCTGCTCTGCCTTGTTTTTTCTCCCCTGCCAGTTGCTGTTCATAAAGTAGATACCTGTCAAATGCTCAAACCAGTTACTCAAGAATAAATTAACTGTTATTTTTTAATGGGCATTCATTTGAGGAAAAAATTCATTGTATTTTAATATGTTTCATTTGGTGCACAAAGCAAGAGTATTTTAATAAATAATTCATATTAACAGAACGCAAAATTTATTGGACTAATACTTTTAGAAACACAAATGAATACAATGAGATAGGATGTATGCATACACACATGTATTCGGCTGTATTGTATTTTCAGATTCCCATTATTACAATATTCCTCATCATCTCTGATCTATGAAAGCTTCTGTCTACACCAGGATAGAAAAGAGATTTCTTACTAATGTATCTCTCAGTAAATTAGACAAGGAAAAGCTGAAGAGAACATACTATAACCTCCTAACTCTGTAACTGGTCAGTTATGCAAATACAAGCAACACCAAAAAGTAAAGACATTTAAAAAATTATCATCTGCACTCCTGATTCTTTTTAATTCACCCTGAAAATACATGCTCCATGGATAAATAACTGCAGGAGTGGGTCCATTAGGTATATATATATCTAAGCAAAACCTGCTAGGTTTTATATGGCTACAGTTCCAAAGCACTGTCCAAGAGAGAAGGCTGAAATACAGGCAGTCCACGAATACTCATAGCACAAGGGAGGATGCTGTCAATCCACAAAACACTTAAACATTTCATAGCATTTAAAAATCATAGTGATAAATTCATTATTTGTGGAGGTATAAGTAAGTCCCCAGGCACTACCTGAATTCTGATATTGGGCAACAAAATTAGTAGGGCCCACATGCAGAGCAAGCATGCAGAAAAGAGCATCAGTGAACATGGGCCTGGAAAGAGGCTCACAAACCAAACATGGCTCTTTGAAATTCCCAAAAGGCTGCTGAGTCGCCAAGCACATGCACTCTCCTCCCTACCCCCAAAGTATAAAATATATCACTAGATTCATTCCTAGTACTCATTTGGCCAATGACATCAGTCAGGAGAGCTTTAAGTCACTGTTGAAAATGCACATTTTCTACAGAAACTCTATAAAAAGTAAATTAAATTAAAAAAAAAAAAAGAAAATCTCTAAAAAGGAAAAAAAAAAAGCAAATGTTTCTTTCATGTGTTCCTGTCTTCCTTATTATTTCAGTGTTGGATGTAGAAGAGTAAATAAATCTCATTTTATATCTGTGACACAATTCCCAGCTGTGGTTTCCTCAAGTCCTTCCAAAGCAGCTTTTTGGCAACTTAAAATGATTTGGCACCATCATAGTCACAGAAAATATATTTTATTCCTGAAAGGATTATTCAAAGTTTAACTGGCTGTAAGAGCGCCACATCCGCTACGACTCTCTGAAATTGAACCCTGGGAGAACTGGTTCCCTACTGCCTGATGTATAGCCCTCACACACATTACGGAAATTTCCTCCGGTATCCTTGATTTGGAAACTGTCAGCTTTCTTTCTTTTCTCCCATCCTACAAGGCAATTATTTCAGTGACAGAGAACTGGAAACCAATAGCCTGTCCAAGTCACTTGATGAAATGATGGAGAAAATATGGGCTTTCTGCAACGGCTGTGGAGCACAGGCTTCACACTGCCAGAAAACAACAGTACAGGGATGGGTATTGTGGCAGTTTTCACGACTGGGACACTTGTTCAGGGGAACTGTACTTAAACTCCTTCTTTAAGACTCACTTAGGCTATTCAACAGCCGCAATTCAACTCTGAGTCTGGATCCTCCAACACTGAACTGGAACCACTGCTATGGGGCAAAACCCATTAAAAATCCTCAAACGGCTTTTCCAGTGAGACTGACACAGAAGTGTCACCTGAATAAGTACCACTTATATTCACAGTGCTTCTCTAGCATTTCCCACATATTTACCAACTGAAGAGAGAAATCCTCCATGCCGTCCCAAATTTCCCATCACACCTGCTCTCTGTCAAAGCTCATCTAGGACCCCAAACAAACCATCCTCAGTGGGCCGCCACTTTGCAATTTTGTGTTGTTTTTCAGCATGCCAGGCACATCCCCAACAGTCAAACACACAACCAGATGGTCAATACACAGGGGAAGACACCCACAGACTTTAAAAACAAACAAACAAACAAAGGCATAAATCAGAATTACCGCTATTTAGTGTCTGGTTGTGTTTCAGCAGTTAGGCCAGGCCCTTCAAAAAAGCTTGAGAACACATTCACAATGTAGGAAATCATTGCCAACCTAGACTTTATTTCAGCCAACAGGTTGGGGGGTGGGGAATAAATCTTAAAAGCACTTCCTCCCCACTGCTCCATCAATGCATTATTCATAAAAGCCAGGATTTTTTTTTATTACCTGGGGATTTCATTTTTATTATGTTCAAAGGATTTTTTCAGTGAGCACTCACTCCCCTGAAGGCAAATACGCAGGTTTCTTTCTTTTTTTTTTTTTTTTTAACACTGCAGTATAAATTACAGTGAATATCTAAATAACACCAGCAAAACCTCAACAAAATCAAATAGCCAAAAACATTAAGGACAAATTGCCCTTGCACAATTTATTCCATTGTTTGGTGGAACTCCACAGAGAATCTGGGGCCCCTGGTATACTGGATCTAAATTGATTTATTCTTACTATCAGAGGCGAAGTCCATAAACTACTCTTCTGTATAAGTTAGATCTACATTAAAAATATCCTAATAATCTACACAAATGGCTATTTTTCCTTAACTCCTGAACAGAATGATTTCTACAAAGAGGTGAGGGGCATTAAGATATATGTAGTTATTCTCATGAATCTGATTAGTGATGACAAGGAATAACCCCAGTTTAAAAGAGAGAGAGAGAAGAAAAAAAACACAATGCTTTTTATTCTCAACAGGACATATTTCTGATGATACCTCTGTTTGTTGTAATCGCATTTCCAGTCTGAATCACAAATACTCCAGTAATTTATCTTGTTCTGAACAGCCAAAATATTTATTTTTATTTGACCTCCTACTAGGTGCATTCATGGGAAAACAAATGGATTCTACTTGGGGCATGTCCATTTGTGCCTGTATCCCAGAAACCTGAAACCAGGCCAGCATTCTTCTGATTGAATAAAGCTGAGTTGTCTGGGTTAAATCTGTTGTCAATATGCCTTGCTTATACAGTGAAATAGTTTCTTGTTAAGCAAGACAGAGATTTACTGTAGGCAAGATATGGACTTCAAATGCATCAGCGTGGAGGGGGAGGATAGAAATGTATTAATTCTTCAAGAAACACCGGATAAAAGTACTGTATACCTTAGCAGGGAGCTCTTTTTCTATGAATAATCATGGTCTTGAGTAAACAGACTTTGCCTACTTAAGCTATCTCTTGCATCAGAATCCAATTATAGCAAAGCCTACAGAAAACAGGTTTGGCACACTTTAATATTTTGGTATTGATCTAATTTAGCTCTGGTTTCAATTACAACAGGGAGCATTTTATCAAGAGATAGACTTTGTTTGTTGGACTTCAAATTGCTTTTTTCCTTATTGTCTCTGATCTCACTATCTGGGTATTTTTGCCATGCTTATTGCTGTAGTTTCAAGAGGTTTCACCCATTTTACTATGAACTTCTTTAGAGGAAAAATCAAATCCAGCTTCTCTAAGTAAAAAGGATTGAACTCAATACATGTAAAAACTGGGCTGGGGTTTCTGTAGCAACCATTCCACAGTGATGCAACTCGATTTGACATCAAAGAACAAATGTATCAAGTCATCCTGACAACCGAAATACTTGCTGTAAGAGGAATGCATACATATATCTGGAACAAAGATGGATTATCCTAACTAAAATGAGCATTTTATTTAGTAATATATGTATACCGTATCATCCTACTTGAGGCATCTTTTCTCCCATCAACGTGTGTAACTGCCACAAAAATTAGCTGAAGTTATCCACAGAAACTGAGAGGAGAATAGACCTCTTTATTTACTTTTCAGATGTACGGAAGAATTATCTCATTTTCCATTTAATGACATACAGAAGATGTATGGAAGTAATTTGCTTTCTTCGTGCTGAATTTGGCTTTAAACTCTGCAGCTTTCCTTCTTACATTCATTGAAGGGAATGTCATCTCTGCAACCTGAAATAGTTGCATATATTTATAAACTATATCTAAGAAATTACCCCTAGTTAACACTATGCATCTTTCAGCTACAAAACCTAAAAGCCTGACAACAGGAAAAATTTGCTGCACTGTGCTCTCCCAAACTACAAATTGTGTATGTCGATAATCTGGAATGTTTGCTGAATTAAAGGAGGATTATGAAATCATAGCAGTGATTAGAATCATACACTGCTGCAGGCAGATAGCTGGAGTGTTGAAATTTCTAAAAAGGAAGCTGTCAAATAGTAGGAAGCAATTTGCAATGATCCATAGCTTTGTGAATAAAATCGCAAACCTAGTGCTCCGTTAAGCTCCAAGAAGTGATAAAATTTGAATTCAGAGTTTACAGCTCCAAAAACAAGGCCATTTCATGGGCTGCCACAACTTCTAGGAAAACTTCACAGAGATAAGGGAATATTACAAACTCACTGCAACCGAAACACAGTTGCTAGTGTTTCTTCAAATATGGTAAGGTGTGACACTCAGGGGAACTGCATTTTAGAACTCCCCTTTGGTATTGCTAGATATGAGATACAACTATTCTGCCCAAAACAGAAACGTGCAGTGCATCCCCCTCCAGTCTGAACAGCAACAAGAGCAATGAAGGTTTTTTGCCCGAGGTAGCATATACCTGCCACTCGCCTCTGATGTGGAAGAAGAAAAATGCACCTGAAAATTGCAGCTTGTGCTCTTGGGACTATTTGTTGACTTTCTTTTCTAGGTAAAGTTTCAAGTCCCTGCCCTGCCAGAATAGTGTTGAAACACAAAATGGTATAAATCAATTGCTGGCATCAAAGAAGAAAAGCAACCAATACTCATTTTTGCAGACACTGGGAAAAGTGCAAAGGACTTGCACAAACTATTCACACTAAAGGGATCAGCTGAATTTGGGGTATATGTTAAAAGAAAAAAAAAATTAAAAATTCCCTCTCTACTGTCTCAAAAACCTCAACCTAGTTCTGTCCTGGGAGCATGATACTCAGCAACAGCAGATTTATCTGTGTTTTGCCAGGTCTGAAAAACTACAAAACACAAAATGTTTTCCTCTAGAATAACTACGCTGAACTTCACAACAAACACCCAACAAACCCAAGGAAGGCCAAATTTTGTATTTTTGGATTGACCAGGTAAGATTTGTGAAGAAAGAAATCAAATAAAATATATATTTAGCAAAAAAAAAAAAAAAAAAAAAAATATTTTAAAAAAAAAAAAAAAAAAAAAAATATTTTAAAAAAAAAAAAAAAAAAAAAAATATTTTAAAAAAAAAAAAAAAAAAAAAAATATTTTAAAAAAAAAAAAAAAAAAAAAAACACTTCATGTGCTTTTCAAATGTCATTAAATAAATAAATAAATAAAAATTGATTAACTTTCAGATCGCTGGCTTTTACTTTAACAATCTCTAGGATGTAATTTTTTAATTCCAAGGTTCCGAACGTCTGGAATAGAAGTTAATCCACCTTGGACAGCTTGGGAGTCATCATGGGACCTCTACCACTGGTTGGCTATGACGAAGAGTAGGCTGCAGGCAGATTTTTGCCTTGGACATTCAAATCACTCCTATAGCTTTTCTAACGAGAGATACCTACTCACACCAGTAAACCCCATCGTTATCACTCCAAGTGGAGGCCCATTTGCTCACCTGAATGCATACTCAATACGTCTTCAGGCTGCAATATGCCAAAGGCATTATCAGCTACACTAGAAACATGGACGCTGTCCTGTATAACCATTGCACCTGCCCTTAAGGATAAGGTCCTCCCAGTACCAATACAAATTCCTGTAACAAGATGTCAGGTGAACATTATCTCAGAAGTAAAAATGATTCTATTCACAGTGGTCATTTGTGCACAACCCAATCCTAACAGGATTCTGATGAAGCATCACTTAACTATTCAAAGTTACATTTTTAGCATTCCTGCCTCCTGAACAAGGAAACACCTTTAAATTTGATTCCTAAACTGTAGAATTTGAGGTGCAACAACAGTGAAGGTGCCACGTCAGCATGTGCAAGGCTTCACCCAGCTGGCGGTTATTTTCCCAAAGCAAGATAGCAGGCACTAGCTACGGTGAGGGGAGCTAAAAACACACTGCAGCCAAGGCTTCCATCTCCAGTTTTTACTACTATACATCAGCCCAGGCAGCTGCTTCTGTCTCAGCTTCTCCGGGCTGTACTGAGCTGAGGAGGGCACCTCTCCCTTCAACATTAGCATCAGTGTCTCCCCTCTGGAGCCTGTCCTGGTCCACATGGAGTGCCCCAGCACCAGAACATATAGTAGCATGTTTGTGACCAATCTGGCCTACCAGCTCAGGTCTGCATGGAAACTCAGGACAGAGCTACCTCAGCTCCTGCTGAAGTCCAGGATAAAAATCTCACTGACTCCCCAACAGCATTCTCCTCAACAAGCTCACATGCGTTAAAATACAATTCATCTTGCTCACCTGAGGTTCTGAAATGCATGAACTCTTCCACCTACGGTATGGATTTTCTTTTTGAAGTTTGTTTGTTTTAAAGGCACGCGTCTAGAAAAGGCCCAAATGACTTGGAAAAGCCAAAAATGTAAGGTCACTCTAATAAAAAAATGCTTTGTACAGTAGGGACACCAAAAAGTTTAGTTGCTTGTTGAACAAGTTTCACACAAATGATCACAAAGATCTCTAATCCTCTGCCCTCACAATTTCCTCCTACCACTGATATCCCTTCTGTCTTAGCTTAATTAGCTACAGCTTTGGTGGCCAGCGCCTTAGCTGTCAGAGCCAGGGCTGATACGGATGCAGACAATCCTCCTCTCGCATCATCTAAAACATGGATGGCTGACCTGTGCACAGAGAACTCCTGTTTCCAGCTACAGAGTCCATAGGCAGGAACACCAGAGGACACGTTTAGGCTATGCTGCACTAGATGAAAACTGCCATGTTCCCAGCTTGCCTAGCTTTAAGAAGAGATGGAAAATGACACATTCCCTCCTGTGCACCCAGAAGCATTCATGTAAACTGGCCAGTGTTCCCAAGAGCCAGAAACAAAAACACCCTCTGGCCTGGTTCAATTCCTGGACCACCAGTAGGCCATCCCAGATGTGAAACATCAGACTCTTAGATCTTGTCATCAGTCCAGGATTTGCTGACCTCACTTTCCATTAACTCGGTCAGCAAAAGGCCAGCCAGGTGCTTTCTGTACAATGAGATTTGTCCTGTCACAGCTACAACAAGGACTACCCTCCAGCAGTGATTCAGGGCTATTAATGAGCATAAACATGGCCTTCATAGAGTTGTCCCAATTTATGTAAGGACATCAAGCTGCTGTCCTTAAGTCAGTGGTGTTTTAGCACTTCAGCAAGTGCTGAATACTAACAGCCAGGATTCTACAAGGTCTCAGGCAGCCTCAGAGCTTCCCTTGGGTATGAGGGGGCATTCCCAGCACCTGGCTGGCTCCATTACAAATGGTGCAGTTGTATGTGTACAAGGAGGGAGAGGCTTGCCAAGTTTCCCTTGCATTCATGTTTATTGCTGCCATGCCCCCCAGGTAATGCAAACACCATGTAATTTGAACATTTCTGTCCTTATTCGTTTATGTTCCATATGATTTCCTCTGCATAGCTGACATCTTGGGTAGCCTGAGGCCTGCTTTTTGCATAGACTTTATACCCATATAACTAACAGTGTGAGGTGAGTGGCTTTTTTATCTTAAACCAACCCATTCAGCACTGCCTCTCAGATAAACCCAGCTATGAAGGTGCCCTGTGGTGGTACAATGTAGTCCTCCTCCCACTGGGGACATCCACAGCATCATCTTCACAGTGCTGCAGCCATGGCCCAGGCTATTGGGGCACTTAAAAAGCCACAGCTCAAGCATTGATAAATCCTCTTAAATTGAATACCCCTAACCCCCACACCAAAATATGGCTGTGACATTTCCTTTTGTTTGCCGGGACAAATCCCGTTGTGCCTTGAGAGGTGGTAGAAATGGCTTTCAAAAGGCAGCTCCCCCAGAGCCAGCCGGCCTGCCATGGGGCCAAGCATGGCCCTGGGCCTCACGGCCACCTGGGCCAGGCAGGCTCCCCACGGCCTGGGCGCACACTCGCTGGAGGCTCACACGCCGCCGCAACGGGAAGCCCTCATTGCGCTTAATTGTTTTCCTGAATGCCTTTATGAACAACAGCAAAAGGAAATATTACAGCCTGGCCGGCAGCCAGGGGCCTGCTTGGTGCAGCGGCACAGGGCTCAGAGCAGCCAAGGCAAACACGCTCCCAGCGCCGCCACTATTTTTGCCTGTGTTTCAAATTAACCACTGCCTTTCACAGAGGGCTCTCCGGCCCCTGCTTCCAGACTAGGGGGACACAGCCCTTTTGTTTCTAACGTGGCTGGTTACCTCCAGCACCGCTGCCGGCGCGCCTCTGCAGCCCAGGCATCCACCATCTCACCACTGGGCCAGCACTAGGCCCCACCGCCCCTCCATGCTGCTGGGCCACAGCAGCAAGTGCTGGGGCTCCCCTTGGGCCTGTGGCAGCCAGGCTGTGGTAACCAGCCAGAGTAGGGGCAGCCAAGGAAGCCCTTCAGCCCTCAGAGCTGTGGCAGTGCTTTCTGCCAGGACATGTATTGGTTCATTTTAAGCTAAAGCCCCTCCACAGCCTGGGAGGCAGAAAAATAAAAGCAGTTTCTCCTTCCACAAAGTGCAGTGGGGCTGGCAGTAGGGCTGACAGGGGAGCAGGAGGATGTGGGAGAGAACACACCCAGGCATGTGGAGCTGTGCCCAGGCCAAGGCCTGGGGAGCCACCATGAACCCATCAACAGGCAGAGTCAGGTCCCGACAAGGCCCAGCAGCCAGCTTGGCTTCCCATAGCATCCACTGGCTCTTAGTGCCAGGGGGAGAGGATGGTGAGGGTGAGCCAGAAGTTCCACCATCGCCCAGGCTGCCCTTGGCCCTGCTCCCAGGGATCTGCCCTGTGAAGAGCAAGGCCCCAGCGTGCCCCCTATGGCCTGCAGAACAGTCATGCCCTGGTCACTGGCTGGGTGCCTGCAGGACAAAGCTGGGCTGGGATTTTGCCTTTTGAGATGGCCATGGTGGGAGCACATGTGAAAGCAGTTAACTGTGCAGCTATTTGGTCACAGGAATTTACATGCTCAGCTGCTGAATGTAGCAGGAGGCTGTATGGTTAACTGGAGATGTTTAATAGATTTGTAGCAATGGGTGGTGGGGCTTTTAAGTGCAGCAATCTGTTCAGCTCCAGACCGAGAAACACGCAGCAAGTTCATATCGCTAAACTCATTTACTTCAGAGCAAGGGCACTGGGGTGAAATCTGGCACAGGGCTGAGGCAGAACCAGCCATGCTTTACTCTCAAAACCAGTCACCGGTGGGACTGGAGCAGCATACAGGACCGCAGCTGACACAGTGCCAGGTCAGTTCCTCCCACCACCATCTTCCAAGCTCCACAGGCAAAGTTTGAGAATCACCATTTTACAAGTGTTAATAACTTTCAAGTAATTTTCCAAGCTCTGCTAGCAACATGTTTTGAGTTTGCAAGAGGCCCGGGCACAGAGAGAGCTCTTTAAAAAGTAAAAATTAGGGGGATCAAGATAAGAAAATAAATACTGCTGACCCAGCATTCCATTCCCGGGGTGAAACACAGGCAAATCAGGCATTTCCTACATCTCTTTTGCAAACATTGCTTCTTTGGAGGCAGGATGGATGGAGCAGTGGACTGGGGCTTAGGACACCTGGACTTCATTCCCATCTGTGTCACTTATCTGCTGGGTAACCTCGGGATATAACTGCCTCTCCATGTAAAATGACACTCAAGTCCACAAAGTGCCGCACAGGAACTAGGCTCTTTCGCCATCTTCCCACAGTGCTGACATGTAATCCTATGTCACAGCTGGCATTTCTGTCACAGCTTGCTTACAGTCCTAATCCTACAAAGAGATCTCTGTGGAAGGGGCTTCTATTAGTGCAGTTCTGCTTGCAAGGAATGAGCCCAAAAGAGATGTGTGAAGCCAGAAACGTACTTCTACCTGGATTTTTTTATAGAGTGAAGATCTGTGTTACAAATTAAAAGGCACAGGACCAAGATAGCATTCCAATTTCAGACGTACTTTGTGGCATTGACATTATTGCTTATATTTCCAAAGTCCTGCTCACAACTGCAGCAGTAGAAATAAATAATAATGGTACATGATAACTAGATCTGTTCAGTCAGACAAAAGTACCAGTCAGATTCAATTTCCATAGACCACTAGGATTTTTATGCTATTGAGAACAGCATCCATATGGCTGTAACACCATTTTTCCCCACTCTCAGGTAAAAGTTTCGTAGAAAACAAAATAAGGTAGAACTTCTTCAATACTGCCACGTGTTATTTGTTAGAGGGCACCTGTTTTCAAGTGAACCCTTAACTGAAGACAGTGAATCAATGTGCCTTATACCATAGGACTGAGGCCTACATTTTAAAATCTTTAAGGGATACGGATACTTAACAGAGCTTTATCATCAGGCTAGGATCAGTTTAGCATCTGAATCTCCCAGGAGCCATATACATGATTTATCTGTCTGAAGGTGTGGAATCCCATCCAGCCTAGGAAACAGAGCCTTGGAGAGGCCATAGGACATATATCTTATCTTAACATTTGTAAAGTGCCCATCACCAAGCTTTCTAAATACTGAGCTTCAGAAAGATCACTCAGAAAAGAACTAAGAATCACATTTATCTAATCCGGCAATATCAAATCCTCCAGGATTTCTGTTAGAGTGGAATAATCAAACTCTTTGGTGACAAAAACTTTTTTTCTGTTGTGAAACTATACCGAGTTTTTCATAAGTTTAGAAACTGCAATTCTGGCCAAGGTACATAAGTGACCAAAAGAGTAATGAGGAGCTGTGTATACAAATATATTGCATTATAGACCATTTTATCTATTTGCACTAAGTTATTTATTACCTGAAGATCACTGGCATGTACAGACTGGATCTAACTAAATCATTTGACGATTTTTTTTTCTCTGTTTACAAGTTGTCTACACATTACAAAATTCTCAAATGTATCATGGAAGACCATATAGGACTACATCCCAAGCAGCAGAAAGTCAAAATGAATGTCATATGTGTCTTCAGCTGCACATCCCTCACTGTAAGAGAGGACAGGTGCATCACTCACGTTATGATGGTAAATTAAAAAAGCCTTTCATTCAAAAGCAGACTTTAGACTGATATGGCTCACACAGAACACTAATTTCAAAAAGTATATTCACTGGCAACATTCTGAGTCACAATTACTCTTTTTATAACCGTCTGTCCTGGTGGAATTTGAAAGAAGCAAATACAAAGGTCACACGCTACAGGAATAGAAACGTGTTCAGTTTACTGATTTGGCACTGTAGAGAGCTTTACCAAAGAATATAGTCACACATGTGGAACTTCTGAGATCTACAGTTCCAAAGCTGGGCATGGCACCAAACACAAGGAACGCACCTTCCAGAGCACATCCCCTAGATAAGCTGCCCCCGTGCTGAGTACCCAAAGTCTCCTGGTGCAGGACAGGCCACTATCAGTCAGCCTTAGATCTGAGGCTCCAAGAGGCATTGAGATCACATTTTCAAGATAGCCAGATGCCAGATGCAAGATTATATTCTTTAGCAAAGCTGCAGCAATTCAGCAAAAACGCATGCAATTCCAAACATTTCAGCCTCAACAGATCTGTGTTTGTAGAACTTGGCGTCATTGGAACATTTCCAGACAACTCCGCTCCCATCTACTCTGCTCATCCCAGATCTCTGGGTGGTACTATACCTCTGACACACAGGTACACACAAGATAGAGAGCACATTGGAATGAGGTTACAGCCCAAAGCTTCAGCAGCATGAATGACAGAGACGAATGATTACATTAGACCTGGATTCAGCCATGATGTTCAACAGGTCCTGGCTGACACATTGTACTGGGAGATGCTAATAGGCAGAGGCAGATGGAAGGGAGGGAGAAGAGGGAACTAGCAGACTCCCTAGTAAATTCATCTGTGGTGAAGTCATGAACAAATCACTGAGGCCATCCCTGTTTGTGGCATATCTAGAGACATCTAAAATAAGATGATATGAAAAAGGCTAAGATAGGAGTTTTTACTTTATTTGGGGGGTAGTTACTTAAAAATAAATAAATAAATAAACAAGCAAAGGGCCTTGTGGATCTGTTGAGCCACTCTGCCTATCAAAATAAAAAGGAGCTGTGGATTCTTCCAGTCCAAATTAAGAAAAATCTTTATGTTGGGCTGGGGTAAAGTATCAGTGCTAAGCCCCAAGTCAACAAGGCACTTCAAGTCTCCCCTTAACTACCAGTTTGAAAAGGAGAAGACATTGATGAAAACAGGTGGTTTTCTGGCTGAACATCCCAAAAATGGAGCAAACTATGCAATCTTTACTCAGGTGAGAGCATAGACTTTAATTCTACACATCCTGGTGGAATGTGGTGCAGTAAAAGACAAAGCACTGAGTTTATTCTAAAATTACAGTCTGGATAAGTTTGATAAGAGTAAAACATGATTAAAAAAATAATTTTAAAAGATCATGAGGTAACTCTGCAGCTTGCCTACTAGAAACAAAAAAGGCTGCATGTTACATTGCAGATAGTATTTCATCTAATAAAAAGCTTTGTTGTTAGCCCACAAATACACAGAATGTCATGGAGAAGCAATTTGTTTGGCTTGTCAAAACTGGTAGTAAGGGACTGAAGTAAGGAGAATGACTTTTTAAGCAGTTGGTTTGCTTTTGTCATTGCAGGAAGAGAAGAATTGCCCAAGTCAGGGATATTTCCTGGTATGGCACAGGGACTTTGATAGTCAGCTGGTAATACATTTACCAGCTATCTAGTTTTCCCAGAAGTGTCTTGACCTTATGTGACTCCTCTGTGTCCCAGGAGGATGACTAATCATTCTGATTTGTTATGCTGTGGCCTGCTAGCCATTTCAGCTCTGTTTACTTTGGTGCCAGCATAATATTTTATGCACAGAAAACTAGGTTCTGCATAAGAATAGTTATTTAAACTGGATTCAAAACTAAGAAGAATTCATCACAAAGCATCCACAAAATAAATTAACTACAAAATGACACTCTGGGCAACATTTGGAAAAAAGCTGAAACTTTAAAGGGCATGCAGAGTTACAAGACAAGCTAATAAGCTAATTAAGCCTGAAGTTAGTTGATAATTGTAGGCATCTTCCAATGGAATTGCAAAATCCTGAGGACTGCATGTAACCTACAAAAAAACCACATGATTATTTTTTACAAGGAAGCAATGGAGCACTGTGTTATGGGAAACAATCTCAATCCTATTAAATTAATAGCTCTTGGTGTTGAATGTACTAGAAGCCATACTGTAGAATCCAGAAAAAAAAAAAAAAAAAAAAAAAAAGCTTGAAAAAGCCATCTTATAGTTTGGAGACCATGGGCCCATATGGCTTTATCTGTGCCAAAACCTTGTCTTAAATGAAGCTCTACTCCAAAACAACATAATTGGGATGGGCATCACTGCCCATATGTTGTTTTCCTGTGACACTGTTATCACCTGCAAGCAGCAGTCAAGGAAATTGTTCAGTTCATGAGAATAAAGTAGACTAAGCTGAGGACTCAGCAAAGCATGAAAAAAAGAAGTACAGCACAACTGATAAAGAGCATTTTCCAGAAGCAATCTAAAATCCACAAGGTCAGATATACCAGCAGTACCTCACTAGCTACAATAGTTTGGCTATTCTTACTAGTATTGCACTTGAGGTTCCACTCTGATTGTATCTTACTGATTTCCACATAAATTGTGCTCATTTTATTTTATTTTGCTTGCTTTGGAAGCTCAGCTTGTGATCTTAGAACCACTCTGGCAACTTTCTTTCTCCATCTCAACCCATAATAATAGTTTGTGGGACAAATAAAGACATTGATTACATCTCTGCATTGGACTACTATACAGCCAGGTTTCCTGCCCCAGCATTTTGTCTAGAAATGGAAAGGAGAAGATGATTTTCCTTGCCCAGAACTCCTCTACTGCCCAGTCTCAAAACGTGCACGAGTTGTTATTCTGAACTGGCTCTGAGCCCAAGGCAGAGGAGTAACACAGTGTACTCAACTGCCTCTCTGGTCTACCAGGACGAGAAGGCTCGGGGGAATATGAATAGTGGGAAAGGGACAGGGAAAAGCTTTGAGTCTCTGGTGCAGTTGGAAGACAACTGGGAGGTAGGGATAGGTAAGCCTCAGGAGCAGAAAAATTTGGAGGTCAACATGGGCTGTTTCTGCTGAGGCACTTCTAACTTCTAATGGTTAGGGAGTGGGCACATATGCACAAGACTGTCCAGCCAAGTCCTTTCACACATCACTGTGAAGCCCCTTCACATACCATGTCTAACTCTTTCTTCTCAGCATCCTGTCAGAAATGTGGCAGTTGAGTGCCTCAACACCTGCATGCTATGACCTCAGTAACACCCAAGCAATCTCAGGCCAATGCCTGTGTAACTGAGTGAGACGTTGCATGGACTTCTGTGGAAGCTGCACAAAACAGCACTGAATACCACACTCTTTCCCACAGCCAGGCTCTGAACAGTTAATATAGAGCTAATAAGTAGTTGAAATGTCATAGTCACGAAAATCAGCATGTTTACAATAAAAAGATGAGGTATACTTGATAACTGGCATCACTTCTCAGAGGAGAAGCACAACCTCATCCAATAGTGAAAATTCCTTCCAGCTGGTCGGAGGTGTGCACATACCACACACAGAAGGGCACAGCACAAGCTTGCTAACAGTGATTGCTCTGGGTAGCCATGCATTTTAAATACAAGGTACTGTGGAGTTAACTCTACTTACTGTGGGACTAACTCTTCTACTCCCTATGAACATCTCAGCCAGAAGTTCTCTCAAAACCACCTGAGTAGGAGTTCTTTCAGGCTGCTCTCTGAATTTGTCCTAGAGAAGAAAAAGAACTTCTGAGGATAAAAATCTTACTCAAAAATTGGAACAATAAAGAGTAATAACACCAAATCCTTATCCTAACCTCAAGCCAAAGATTTTTATTTTATTTTGTACTTGTTTCTTTGAGGTCTGCAAGGAATTTCTTACCTTTTTTTTTTTTCCTGTTCATTTTTCTGTGCCTCTGCACTTTCTGGTTCTGGCTGACAGCTACTAACATATTTCTAGAAAGGCTTCCTTCCTCATCCTACCTCTTATTTCTAGCCAAAGTAGCAGCAAGAATTTTCAAGCCCAACAAATTTGGAACAAGATTTTTTTTTCTCATTCTGATCAACACTTCATGTTGTTCATAAAATCAAGCCTTTTACACAATGTTTATTGATACTTGCGTAGTCAAAAAAAAAATATAGAAAAAGAGATTTTTCTTAGTAGATTTCTTGTTTATAAATTAATATTTAAAGAGAATAACAAATTGCTTATTTAAAGAATGTCCCCAAAATTTTTAATCTTACAGTCATTTCTGAGACAACTGGATAGCTTATAGTAGCTTTCATGTGGAAAAAAATGTACTGATGCAAACAAATGTCTGTCAGTTGTGCATTAGAAACATTCCTTTTATTACACTAAACTTTGTATTATTAGTAATGTTTCTAATACACATCTTCAGCCACTGATAAAAATATTTTGTATTTTCTCAAACCACTCTTATGAAATGGTCTGTTCAAGTGGATCTGTCATTGTGGTTTCCTGGATTTCTTCAGCCTCATCAGAAAGCTTGTAAATTCCCATGGCTGATAGTAAGCTAAGGAAGGAAATAAAAAATAGTAAATACCACTTCAACGTTGTAAGCCCTTTTCTGCTCTTTTTTGGCTGAGAGTTCATTTTAGGAGATTATTATTGACTTTTACACAAACTTCAAAACAGTTCCAGCTGGGAATCCATCTGTATGTCCATTTTGCACCCTCAGTTAAATTCCCTTCAACCAAATCAGTCTTACCTAAAGATGTGTACTGGTAGATTTAATGTTTGGCTGAATTAAGTTGGTCTGGTCTGCCAGTTTATTTTACAGGAGTACTTGACGATATCAATACAATAAATGGATGAAGCAACAGGAAGGAAAATCACTCTTTAATATCATATTATTTCCTGCAGCTACAGAGCAGAATGTGTGAAAGAAAGAAAGTAAATGAAGTGATCTATTTCCACGTGCAGTGGATGGATATTTAACGTCTGGTACTTTTTTCTTTTCTTTTGTTTTTTTGTTTTGTTTTGTTTTTATCATGGATGTTTTAAACTCTGAAAACTAAATGCATATAGAATATTTTTACTACACAAAGGAAAGGACTACACATCAGGAGTACCAGAGTGCTGAATGCATTCTCATGTTATACTATCTTCTTGCACTCAGATCACGTACTAAAATTGCTTGTGCTATTTACTATTTGTATTGCTGCAAATGAGATCAGAATGCAGTCCAGTACACTCGTGGAGAGCATGGAATACATGACAAGGACTATTAGTTACTAAGTTTGGCTTTACTTTTCTTAAAGCACCTAACTGTCTCATATGCTGTAAACAATCCCATGACTTCTGGAGAACATGCATAATAGTGGAAGGATCATGCCCTCTGAACAGAAGATCCCAGTTTTTACTGCAGTCATTCCAAGAGAAGACGTAAGAAGAAATTCTGACCAGCATAATGCTGTTAGAGGAATATTGACACTGAGCTGACCCGCTAACAGCACTCAGAGCTGATGAAGCGATTTAAATGGTGCATTCTGGTGAGGGGTTCAAAAGTCAGAAGTCATAACCCAAAATAATTGTGTATACCGGAAATTCAAACTATTTCACTCAGGGTCAGAATAATGAACTCATGGAATTAGTTGCCAAATAAGAACATGGAAACAAGGACTGCAGTCTAAGTGGCTTGGAGACATCTTGGCACTTTTATGGAGAGAGAAGGGATTAAAGGATATAGTGACAAAACAGAAAACTGGGGGTTAAGATAAACTTAAGGGGGGACAAGCCTGTGAGGTCAAGAGGATTTTCCTCTCTAGACATTTCTTTTATGTCATTCTTCCCCAAGACATCATGTCAGATTGAATAAACAATCACTAAAGCTTAGATGAGGAATGGACTTCTACTGGATTGTAACAGGGATGAAGAAGCTCTATCTTTTCCTCTGCTCCATAATAAAAGTAACTGCTAACAAACAAGAATAGACTTCTTTATCTTTATACAATGCCATGCATTTGACCCACTCAATCTAATGTAGCACATAAGGTTTTCTCATACCAGCCTCTTCCTGTAACCTTATCTTCTCCAGTCCCATCAGAATATCACAATTAGCCAGATAAAAAAAAAAAAAATTAAACTGAAATAGCTTAATGTCAGAACACAACACAGCTGTCTAATGTCCATTTCATTGGCAACACACTTCTTAAAGACAAGTAGTATATCTATACTACCCAAGCCATTTGCAGTATTACCATGAGCATGTTTTATGCAATTGCAGTATGCACATAGAGTTATTGAATCACTGTTTCAAGTGATGAAGCACTAAGAAGGACACTATTTTAGACATTTTTACCCTGCAGTCTTTTTGGAAGAAAACCTGTTAAGAGGTTGCATCAAATATAAAATCATTTCAATGCGAAGCTACATGTCTATATAAAAGAAAAAAAAAAAAGATGTGAAAACAGGGTGCATTTTTAACTTAACATGTTAGATATTAAAGCAAGACTGTAGTAAAAGTTCTTACTACTTGACTGTTCCTACAAGTAAATGAATTCTTCTACATTTTAGCTGCTTTCCTCTGCCTCTTGCATGAGTTGACACAAGCTGCAACAGTTGAGGCACAGAAAGACTTCTCCAACCAGCTTTGTACTGATTTGTCCCCAGGACATATGGGATATCCAAATATTCTGAAACACTATCTCACTGCATTCTGCTGTGCCCTAGCTTCTTGAGTTGGGCTCTAATTTATTGGTCTCCAATGTACCTGCAAAAATAAGATCCAAGAAGGAGAGTAGCTAGATTACATCAGAGGTGGCACATCATAGAATTGTAAGTACACTGATAAAACTACCCGGGAATTTGATTTTTCTCACCAGTATAAACCGAACACATCTTTCAGAGAGAGATCCACCTGGGGACCTACCCAGCCCTTTCTTTTCCAAAAGGTGTCAGGGGGATTCCTCTGCTGATACTTAGCAGTGTCTCAGCAGACTCAATAAATGCTCAACTGGGTTATCTCCACATCTTGCTTGCTGACAGGCTTGCTCACAGGCAGAGGAACTGAATAGATATTGTACCTTTCTAATGCCGAGAAAAGTCCCTGAGCACACCCGATATGTGGCGGCAGCCTGTCAAGCCGGACGGACAAATATTCTTCAGGCAGTGCAGAAGCTTGAGTGGGAGCTGATTCAGATCAGGAATGAGTCAAAGCAAGAGAGCATGGGGCCAGCTTGCATTCAGCCTAGGGAATTTGTCCAGAGATAAGAAAGAAAAATTTTGATAGTTTTCTGAACCACAGGGAGGTCTAAATGGAGCAAACTTTTGAATGTTGAGCATTGCGATAATTTTACCAGTGGTCCAGCCATCTTACAAAAGGCATGAAAAAGATTGTGTCTTATGCTTTTTGCATAGAAACCAGCTTTGTCAGCTCAGATCCTAGGATGTGGCACTAAAGAACATTCCTCTGACTGCCCACAGAGACAGCTCTGTAACAGCATTTTCCCAAAACCCTTCAGCTTTCAGTTACCACTAAAAACTGATGTCAAAATCTTTGCAGACTGTCTTATTAAAACAGGCAAATGTCTATTTGTTTTTCCTCTCTCATCTTCTTAAACACATGCTAGAATCACACTTCCTTAAAACATCTCTGAGCTGCCCTAGAATTTCAGCTAACCTACATTTGTTTCTATCCAGTGTCAGTCTGACACCCCCTACCTATCTCCTCTGAACCCCATAATACTATATAAACTGGCTCGAAAACGTATCTGTGTTGCAAGTAATAAAGAAACTTTATATTTTGGCACTGATAAAAAGGCAATTTAAACAGTTATAACCTTTTACCCTATGTAACCTTACAGCATGAAACCACTTTATCGAATTTTAATTTTGCTTTGTTAAGCCCAATATGGCTTCTAATCTGCAATTAATAACTTTCAAAATTCTGAAATCTTAGGGCATCAAAACTCCCTCTTAATTGAAAAGAACAATTAATTATAGCTTCGTATTCAATTACAAGCTACGCACTTGTTTATAATATTTTGTATTCTGAGACAACTTAGACAGAAAAACATTTGTTGATGAGTACTTCATAAAAGCAGACTCAAGACAGAGAACTCTGTAGTCCCAATTCTATAAAAATTTATACACAGAGATCTAGTAGGAATTCAACAAGGTGAAGAAGGCTAAGTAAGCTTTTAGCCTCCCCCTTCATTAGTGTAATTAGGTGCAGCACAGTGGTCACAGACCCCCCCATATCTCACAGATATATGACAGCCCTAAGGCCAGCATAAACACAACACTTGCAGGACCACAGCTCATGGCTCTGCACTCACCTTCACACATGCAGTCTGCCCAGCAGCCAGGCTGCATGGAATTTCCTCTGCCAGGACAGCCACACGGGCAGCATCTGCGCAGGGCTCAGTGCAGTGCCTGCAAGCAGAAATGTGGGACTTTTAAGTGTTTGCTCTGATTTTACATGATGCATTTGTTGTCTTACTGCTG
The DNA here is from genome assembly GCA_013399115.1 of Anseranas semipalmata. Lineage (NCBI taxonomy): Eukaryota > Metazoa > Chordata > Aves > Anseriformes > Anseranatidae > Anseranas > Anseranas semipalmata. The sequence goes on from VXAA01002339.1 coordinate 787,030, forward strand.
CATAGACTCCCTCCTACCCACTTTGTTTTGCCATTTTGGTCCAGTGCTTTGAGTGCCCTGTAGAGGTCTGCCAATAATGAAACAACAGACATGAGCATTTGTCTACCTACAAGATCAGTGCTCAGGCAAAACAAGTTGCTATCCTCTCTGAATCTTTCCATACCATTGCTATGTTAAAAGATTTGTAACAAAAGATTTGAAGCTCATTATTCAATAATGGGTATCATTCAGATTTCAAATTCAATCTGGCTCTGTTAATTACATGTCAACGATTTTTTTTCCTCCTTTTTCAACAGAAAAATAAGGTGCTGCTACTGGCAGTCTGCCTGAAAGGTTCAAATGTCAGGGAAGTAATTTTGAATGGAATGGATTTGACTCAACCGATGTGAGAATAAAAATAGCTATTAGTGGTTCCCTGACAAGTTGATGTGACAGGGAGAAGCTTACAAATGCTTTCACCCTCCTGCCTGTGAGAACTAGGCTCTGTCCTGAATGGTACAGTGCAAAATGCAACATCAGAAGAATAAAAAACTGGCCTGAAATCTCCGTGGCTTTTCCTGTGACCAGGACCAATGGTTCCTCCTGTACTTCCTCGGGTGCAGGATTGACATGAGAGTATCATGGCCTCACCTTTGCCATGCGCTGAATGCAGTGCACAAAGGGGCTGAGTGTGGTGGGCCACAGCCAGCAGGACACGATACTCCTGCGTCAGGAAGGAAGCCCAGAGAGGGCAGTTCTGCAATTATGAGGGAAGACAGCAATTTAGATATAGTGACTGCAACAAAGCATGGGGGCAGGACAGGGCTCAGATCAAGCTTCCATTAAGTGATTTGCCCACTGTAAGAACACAAAACAGCATCTCAAGCTTCTGACAACCCAGCTATAGACTTGAGTTCAGTACCTCACTGACCATTTAATGCACCTTCTATATTTATCATTTACTTATCTTTTAACAGCTCTTTCTTGTCCAGGTTATATAGAAAGAAATCTCAAACACAGATGATTTAGCATTGGATAGTTAACACTACTGCTGGTTTGCTTCTTCTGGCTATCAATAAGGGTCTGAAGATGGCACTGCTTCTTATCTCTCTTGAGAGCTCAGCAACACACCAGGCAAACAAGCAAGCAAGCAAGCCAGATAGAAACTTTGAATGCTGCAAATAGGCAGAAACCAAAGAAAAGAGTTTACATTGCTGGATGTTATTTCAATATCATACAACTTCAAGTTGTATAGCTTCTCTTATACACAGGAAGAGCATCCAGTATCTCCTAGCATTTCACTATAGCAGCATTAAAGAAAAGTACAGCAGAGGAAGTATCCCCAGGGAGCCAATTCCCCTCTTAAACATGTTTATCTTTTTCAGCATCTCTTTTATCTGAAGATTTTATGAGGACAACATGTAACCTGACCAGCCTCCCAAGAGGCCAAGATTTGCAACACATCAGCTGGCCACTTCTGATGAGCAGGAGAGAAGGGCTGAGGGAGCTGTTCCCCCCACTCACTCCTCTGCTACAGTGGGCAAACAGCCTCTGAAGACTTCCTAGTGCAAACCTCCAGTCAGGTACAGCAGGATCACAGGATCAACACTATCTTGCCTCTTTCGACCTCACCTTCCCTACTGTAAAATAAGACCCATCCTGACTTTCACTGTAAAGCACTTTAAGAGCTACGACATAGAAACTGTAAATAAGAATTACCCATCATTATTAAATGGGAATTCAAGGAAAAGGTGAAACCAGCGTTATAGAGATATATGAAATGACTTAAAATTCTTGGAGAATGCCCCAAGAGAGGGATATTTGAAATAAGAGGCTCTGTGTTCTCTCCCTCCTCCCCCAGGGACAATGGCATCAGGAGGTAGGATAGATGCTGATTCGTCTTCAGACCTGCATGTCTTCACCATAGCGACTGGCAATTAAATATTCTTGAATTTAAAGGAGACTGGAACAGGTATGTCTCACTAAACACAATGAGGGCATGCTCTCTGGCCATTTTGTTAGCCCCTTCATATGTCCTTAGTACTATCACTCACAGGCTGCCTGAGATCTTTAACTAAGCAGCTCTGAAAAGCACCACAAAAATAAAAATAGGACATTTAAATAGTTTAAAGGTTTCCTGGGAAAAGTATCTAGCTGCATACAACCAGCTCATGTAGCCATAAATGTCACATGTATAACGAAGGTTCTTTAAACATTGAAAGACTGTGTCCTGTCTTCCTCCATTATGCATTTTACTGACTTTTCATGGCTGCTTTCCTCTCTCTAGATTTATCTGTTTTCCATCTCCTCTTCTCAAAATTCTTTCCCCTATCAATTTCTTCATTCCTCCTGCCATATCTCAAGCCTTCTGCCTTGCTCTAGCCAAGCTGTCATGCTAACCTGGCTTCTCTGAAGGCACTGCCTGCAGCTAGTTCAGTGCAGAAAAGCCACCAGCCTGGCAGAGCAGCAGGGAAGGTTCAATTAAAGGAAGCACAGAAGACATGCTTCATGTGCGACCTCTCTCCTGCTCTCCAATGACATATCAGTCTCCTTGATCATTCCCAGAAATAACAGCAAAAACAACAAATGACACAAGAGAAAAAGACTTGTCAAAACAGATGATGACCTGTGCCACCAATTTCCCTATTTAAGGGATGTTTCTGTTTCTTACTGGCACCTATTTTCTGCTAGGCACATACCAAGGCTCAAAATTCTCAATCTGTTTCTGTCGTCAGGCCAGAGATCTCTCTTTCAACTTTCATTTCTGTGATGGGATACAAGATTAAACACAAAATTAATGACCAATATAACTGTCATCTGAAAAGACAAAAATTGCTGTTGAATACTTCCATTATGAGACCTTTGATTTACACCTCTTCCTCCCAAAATTGTCTCATTTGGCTATCTTCAGACTTTTCCAGGTTCTTTCTTCCTCTGCTCATATTTTTTTGTGCAGACACAGCCATAATTACACAAGGAGAGCACCATCCATTGTTCCCATAAAGATGAAAGCACTGGAAAAGTAGTATATTTAACACCTTTCGACCAACCTAAAGAACTTGAGAAGGTGAGGAGAGAGAATTCTCTGTCAATACCTATTGGTTGAGGTACAAGGAAAATCATTTAATGACTGCTGACCTTTAGGCTTACTTGGTTACAGGGTTATGCCACTGCTATCCCAACATTGTCTGGATTAAGTTCCAGGTTAAAGTTCTTCTGCACTTCTACATGGTCTTACCCACCCAAAGGGGACAGCCTCTGTCTGCTCATCCATACACAGATTCCCTGTACTTGGCTCTGTATACAGAGTCCTAAGAAAGTCTGTAGAAACAGTGTTCTAGATTTCTTAAACAAACAGTATACATTGGAATAGTTACTGCCAAGGACTAAAATAATGCCTAAGTGATTTTTTCCAGGCACTCAACAATACAGTATTTTTTTCATCCAACAGCCTTTCATGTGACGCTTTTATATAAAAATGTTTACAGGAAACAGCAAGCTTTCCTTTTGTTCTTCAGGTTGCATGTACACCCATAAAATGCAAATGCTGAGTGAAGTCATTGAACTACCTGACACTTAAAAATGAACTCATCTCAGTATCCTGCTCAAGATCAAGTGGTGGCTCTCAGCAGCTAAACGGATATTTCAAACATTGGATAACTGATATTCTTCCTGACCTCCGACTGCCACTTTCAGTGGGGAGTTACACTGAGAATCCTTATTAGCAAAGATTATGGGCACTAGGGGATCAAACAAAGGTGGTTTCCAGTTGCACTTGCACAGAATGATGTCTGAGCCTTCACCTTTGTGCAGACTTTTTAAACTTGAAATGAGGACTGGGGACTGTCACAGAGGCAAAACAAGTCAAAGAACACACAGTCCTGGAGCACACCAGAGCCCATGCGCTTCCTACCAGACCTGTAAGAAAGTTGGCAACAGCTCCTGGGGAATGCCAGCCAAAAAAAACAGAATTCCACTTCTGCAAGGAGTTTTCCAAAGAAATTAAAATCTTTCCAATCATCAGAGAACTTTCAGGATTCTCACTCTCATCTGAACAGTTCAATAATGATGTAAAAATGTCTATTGCATTCAATTTTCCCTTTTTCTCATCCTTTCTCCAAAGTTTTAGGAGGGGTGCTTTTCTGCAAAAATGAAAATCAGAAAGCCGGAGAGTCTCAAAAGTAATTTGCAAGTAATGCTTTCACCAGCAGTGGCACATACAGAGAGAGGCACATGGGGCCTCTGTCACAGCAAACATGAAGTTCCCAAAGCTGATTTCAGAGGATGTTGGCTGGTGAGGCCTACAGTTTCTGTGGTAGATGCTTAGATTTCCTCCTGTGCTGGGCAAAACACAACACGAGGCCCTCCAGCTGTCTGGGAGTGACTGATAAGAAAGCAGCCAACCTTTCCCAAAAAGCAGCCTTCCTAAAAAGGACCTATCATTTTCCTCTTTCATTCTTTGTGGAGAAATGTCTCCGTCCATCCTTCCTCACATATGGGGCTTTTTTAATCAAGTGATTTTAACACTTTCTTCTTTCATTAAAGAAAAATGGGCAACTCTTCAGCAGACTAACTGAGATCACCCATGACAGCAATGAACAAGAACAACACTGGATGTGCTGTGTTACTTGGCCAAAGGATGGGAAGGCTACGTGCCCTCGGGCTATGTTGGCTGCCCAAGATGTGCTGTGAGTGTCCATTTTCCCTCATGGCTGCAGCGCTGGCAGCCACAATGCCACAGCTTACTGTGCCAGGGACACAGGGATACGTACAGGGATACAACTGGAGCATTGTGTGTACTGGTTCTGTGACACGATGCAAGCTAAAAACTTCTGGACAGGAACAATCTGCTGGAGCAGGAATTTCTTAAATGTCCGTTACTTGTGGAGGAAATCAATCACCAAGCTACACGTTGGGTACAAAGATGTTGCAGGCTCTCTTCATGTCTGTTCACTCACTGCCAGGTGTAGGAAGAGAGCAGCTGCTACTAAAGGAAAGGGACTTCATATTTTGCGATGTTCCTTGTCATGTTTTTCTCCCCTCAGGCCTTATCCCAGTTACTATGGAAGTAAAATGGCAGTTAAGAAATGCTGGCAGTTAGGAGTCCTGTTGCTGTGGGCCTGCTTTGTTTCTCAGTGTAAATAGTCAGTATATTTCATGTTTACCATCAGAGTAGCACTTGGCCACAAAAGCTGCACTTTCAGCCTTGCAATTGCAAGGGGAGACATCACAAAACTGTGCAGAGGTGACTTGGCAGAGGGAAAGCTGGGGTACCTGCATGCCTGTCTCCCTGAGCATACACAGGGAAAATACAAGGTTTTGGCAGCTGGGACAGAGTCTGCTTCTTTTGCATAACAAATCCAATTGATCAGCAGTATGAAGTAATAGACACTTAAAATTGTCAGATTTTTTCCAAGGAAAATGCTGTTCATTTGAGCTATCTTGTTCCAAACTTTCCCCGGTCAGAAACCAGTTGAATCGGGAATAAGCCTGGATTGCTGCTTCAAGGCTGGTGATCTTAAAAACTGAAGTCCAAAAACCAATTAAAAAACACCAACAATAAAATTTTCTACAAACCAGAAACTCTGGTTTCCACCACTCTGGAATATGTTTCATTGAATACAAAAATAAGAATCTTGGCAAAGATAGCAGAATTTTATCACTTAAATTTTCCAGAGGAGTCCTGTAATATTTATTACCTGCACAAGATGAGCATAACGGAATTCATTCTAATGTTTCATCCAGAGGAGAGTTCATGAGAAAGTAAGAACTTGTTTTTTAATGAGTAGAACATAAAGAAACGTGATTGAGACTCAGCCAATTCAACTTTTTTAAAAGTGTATCCATTTGCAATCGTTCAAACTTCATTTCCTCACACTTGGGACACGCACCTGACAATCTGACCACACAACTATACTGTGCTTTGAAGGAAGGGTGCGTCTGCAGCCAGACAAACAAATTGCTTCAGCTCTGATCTCTGTTTCTGGCATTTTTGTCTTTCTTCAAGAAACAAGTTGGATAAAAGCAAATCTCTTGAGGGGAAAAACATGTTTCCATTTAGTGAGGGACCATCACTTTATCCATCCTCAGTCTGGGAAATGAGTAGTGTTGAGCTCTAGGATTAGAAGAGGAATGCACAAATGTTAAACTAACTGATGGGCAGCATTTCTATGAGTAGGCAGGAAAAGTACCACAGTGCAAAAAATGACCTCTGCAGCCCACACCAGGTGTAGTGCATGGGGTTTTCGAAGAAAGTACATCTTGGGTGTACAACAGGAAAATCACAATTCATTTTGAAATAATTCCCAAGAAAATAACAGCATCCTTAGGGCTGCAAGTGCCACTGAGGACAGAAGGAGTACCGTGGGTTACATAGAAGCCAGGTAGTAGAGCTGTCTGGATTCAAGAAGGCACTGTCATATGTAGTCACTGTATCTTGCTTGCCCTTTTGAAATCAGCCCCCACTCCCAGCTAGGAATAGACCTGTGGGATGTAAAAGGGGAAGGAGCAGGCAGAAAAGGAGAAATTACCCTCTCCTACTTGCCCCAGCTGTAAGCCTGTGCTAGCTGTGTCTGCAGGCACAAGTAGGCAGCAGGGTCTGTGAAGCAATAAGATACAGACTAGCTGATGACACAGCAGGGCTTAAAAATAACATTGCTGATCAGAAAATATGTGTCCACTATGCAGGTCACACACTTGGGGCTATCTGCAAAAAGTTTCAGAAGTTCTCTGGGGGAGGCAGGGGTCTAGACCTTGAAAGCGGGATAGCAACATCAGATAACATGGGAGAACAGACAATTCCCAGGTTTATTCAATCATCCTGAGGGTACCCTGAAACTGCCTGCTATGTCAGAGCCATGAAGGGAGAAAACGCAGAGGGCTCCAGCACATGCATTTTTACAGACAGCTAGACCTCACTAAGGTGTTTAACTTTACATTTGAGGCACTAAGGAGAGCTAGAACATCCAGGACCAAAATTGTTCCAGAACTTGGGCATGGATGTGGCTGAAGGAAAATCTGCTTCTACACAAACAAAAAAACAAACAAACATCAACAACAACAAAAAAAAAGTCATAAAATAGTTTAGGAAATATCTTGTTACTTTGCATGTACTGAATAATGGGTAATTTCACAATTTTCAATGCCCATACTTAAGAGAAACTTTTACAAACAAAATTCAATGAGTTCTGCTCAAGGGACTCTCTTGCAACACTGTGGAACATGCAATATCCACAGGTATTGCAACATCTAATTGCAAAATCAAGGCTGTTTTCCTCCAAACCTCCTCATGCCCTCCTTTCAGCCAACAGTGACAGTGTTATACAGGGCTAGTTTTCTTTTGGGTTAGTGAGTTGAATCAGCTCAATAAACATCTGACAGTCACCCAACACATCGAGCTCAAGGGAAATAGCAGAATTGCAAGGCCAGGAGCTAAGAAGGGGAGTAAGACTTCTCCTGTCAGTAATGCTGGCCTATTAGCACAGCTACTTCTGAAACTGCAGCATTACTCGCAAACTGCTCAGTTGTCCCCTTGGTTAAAGGAGAGAGTTCTGCAAGTCAGTACTGTGCCCAGGAGCCACAGCACAGACAGGAAAGCAATGCTGCGTTCACTCCACAGGCGTTGTAGCCACAGTTACAAAGACCAGGGAGAGGCAAAGTTGTAATGAACATATATTGGCCTGGAAAAAGCAATTATCTGTGAGTGACAAACTAACAAAAGGAGCTTTTAAACACGCCAGCTCAGAGAACAAGCACAGCAGTTCATGACCACTGACCAAAGAACAGTGGGTATCTTGCAACAACTTAGTACAAGGTTTGCTGGTACCTATTCCCTTTCCTCCATGTTCCTAGCTGGTCCTTATGCCCTAATCTCCTTTTCCATGTACACTCCCAATTTTTTTCTATGTAGCTAAATTCTACCTCCTCCTCCACTTTCCATGTCAGGATCACTGGGAATGGAGCAACGCTGGCTTGTTACAGGAAGACAAGATGTGGTACTGAAACAGTTCAGGTTTGTAAGGTGAGCTGAACTACCCTGATGGTCACAAGAGAAAAACAGTAACTTCCAGAGGGGTTCAGAGTGAGACCCAGCTGGAGGTTGAAGGGCTCGGGAGGAACCCCCCAAGTCCATGGCTCGGTGACACAGCCAGGCAGCCACAGATGGAGGGCTCCTGTTCCTTCATGCTAGTATTCTTCTTTCCCCTGTGTCTCCAGGTGCTATCTGTGCAGCCCAGCCCCTTCTGTGGCAGGGGCCCTGCTGATTATCCAGCTTGGCTCATTGTTGTGGCAGAAAACTTGCTTCAGTTCTTAAGTCTTACAAACTAAGCAGGTTGAGCAAGCAGTGGCAGTGCGCCAGAGCTGATGCAGGGAAAGCAGCAGGAGAACACAGTGGGCAACAGGAAGGTGGAAGGAGCAGGACTGCTCCCTCTCACTTCATAAACTGAGCAACATCTTCAAGCCTTACGTGCTGGGAGCACCCCTCACCACCAAGGCTTCGCACGTGGGAGAAGGATGGAGACAGCAGGCAGTACTGCAAAGAAAGGACACTGTGAATGGAGGAAGACTACAGCAAACTAAGAATTGCTAATAGATGGTGAGACACCTGGTTTATAATAGCACTAATTGTATGTCAGGTACTGTACTGTTCACACAGCACTGGAGATTACATTCACCTCACAGGATGCCCTATTCTGACAGTGCCAGTTTATTAATGAGTAACATTTAACACACACGATATATTTAAAATTCACATAGTCAGAAGCAACAGCTCTGGGTTTTAAGTGTCTGTAAGCATTACTGCAGTTTTGGAAATAAATGAGGAAAGTATTTTGCTATGTCAGTGTGACAGAGCACCATAATAACAGAGAGCTAGTTGCCCCTTTAAGAAGCCTCTGTGACAAACAGGGACCCTTTTTTATTCATCATACTTAAAGCTGTCCTGATACTGCTGTTATTTTTTACAACCCTGAAGCTACAGAATTTGCAACCCTGCCCGTCAAAGAGGCGTCCTACGACTATTGGCAAAAAGCAACCCCCACCCCCATCACCGAGCAATGGCAAACACAATGGGGATACATCAGCTTTGGCTGACAAGCATGGACCAAAGGCAAACCTGAGCTGGGCACCTCAGGCAGCAGAAATCTCAATCCCATATTCCTCAACTCTGCTTGAGCAACAACAAGCAAAGCCATCCCAGATTCTATAGCAGCCTACATGTTTGTATCTTACTGCCTGCTGTGATGTCAGATGAGAGCACTTGCTCAGAGCCTTCAATGCCAAATAGCCTGAAATTACTTATAGGAATGAAATCTCTTCATCATCTCTTTGGGAGAATCATCTGAGCACCTCTCTGTAAGCAAATTTGTTTTGTAGGAAGGGAGCAGCTTCCCACATCCAAGGCAAAACATATTAATACAGGCCACATATGATACATGCACCATCTAAAAAAAAGGCAACAAGGCTGATCATGAAGAAGGGAGAGTCCCACCATTTGCTGCCCACAGGCATGTTAGGTTCTAGATACCACAGATACCAACTAAGTCTCTCCCCACCATCTCCACTGTGCACAGGCCTCATCACACTGGGTTAAATGCAGGCTAAAAATGGGAGGGGGTGGGGGGTAGAGAGGGAGAGGTGACAACATGTGAAAGCTGGGTGGAAGGCAGTATACACCAACCAGAGACTGTGGAGTAGACTGTGACATTTACTCCCGAATACAAGAAATCTGCCAAGTGCTGCACACAGTCCTGCGTCTCCTTGGCTCACCTCAGCTCTCAGTCCAGGTGCATTTGTTTCTCCAGCCCTGGCACTCTCCCTGTCACGCAGAAGTCACACTCTTCCCCCATGGTGTGCTTACACTGCAGTGGCTCCCAGGGACTTGGGGACAATACAGTTCTGAGGAGGCAAGAGTAGGAAAAAGATAAGGCAGTATATTTCATGCCCTCAGAGTGGAACAGCCTTTTATTTCAGTGCCATGAGCTCTTGGCAATGCCATCCCCTTCAGAAATTCGCTTCTACAAAGCTAGAGCTAGAAGGCAGAGGGGACTGGTAGTGAGGGGGCTCATTATGAGCTGCTGTCTCAGAAGTGACTCTTCACATGGGCTTGCATAGATGGGAGAGAGACCTCCCATAGGTATATGTTTTTGCTGGCTTCTTATGAAGCAAAGGCAAAAACTTTTGGAATCTAGATGTAGATGTATATACAGTCTGTTAACTCTGGAGTTCCTGCATTACATGGCCTGTATCTACCGCCATCATGATCAGATGGTGGTTTGGCTGTTAACTTCAGAGGACGTAGATGTAGGTCCAAAAAGAAAATTGTGTGAAAAACACTCCTGACAATACAGCAGTGGGTCCAAACCCATTTATTAAAGAAAGCAACTAATAGTCACCTAACCACTTCCCACTCACAAGCGAGTGATTAGATACCAGTTGTAGTGCTTATTGAAAATGACCATAGACAGAAGTGTACACCCTAAAGGTCAGTAAATGCAGGCAAGCTCAGCCACAGCTACCCACTGGCACCCAGGGGAGGAAGACTACAGGCAGCAGGACCTGAACCTGGCTGAAGGAGTTCCTACGAGAAGCTGTAGGAAATGGCTGTACTCTGGATACTGCTACTCTGCTCCCACCAACCACAGGAAGGACAGAAATGCTCCATGGATTTTATATCCCTGAATGATGGTTACATTAGGAAAGTAGCAGTGGAGTCAGTTTGTGTACATTTCCCAGGCCCTTCTGTGGAAGTCAGTGGTGAAAATTCCCGTAACCACCAGGTCAGGATCCAGCCTCTCTCTTTATATCTCTGCATAATCCTGTCATTGGACACTCAGGCACTCTCAAATAAGAGTGAGAGGAAGAGGTTACCTGATCAATCAAGTATTTCCTTCACCTGCAGTTCTTTTTCCTACAGGAAGCCCTGGCTTGTATAAGCGACTCAAGAAGCAAACATCAAAGGACTCCTCTATCACTTAGTCAGGGTAATAGACTGTACTTGAACTCTACTCAGTGAAGTGAAACTTCTTAAGCTGAGAGCTGAAGTTAAATTTGTTATTTCTGGCAAACTGCCCAAGAGGAAATGGATCTAGGGCAGAAGTTTGTTTGTTAGATAGCAGAGAGAGATTGACACTTCTATAACATGCCACAAAGGCAGGGGAAATAGAAAGCGTTGCTCAAACTACTGATTGTTCTAAGATCTACTTTTAATACTGTAGTGGTTATGAGACCTCCTTTTAGTAATTGGCAAATAATGGAAAGCAGAAAGCATGAAACATCAGTAGGAAGTAGTCTGAGCAAAGATCTTGCCCATCAGGCTAGTTCAAAAGAAGAGGAGGAAAAAGCACATAATCCTTGAGTAGCATCAGCCACATTAGGTCTTTTGCAGATAGTAGTTGTTACTTCAGAAACAGATTCAGATCAAAGATGCTCCTTCACGAAAGACACAAGGTACTGTCTTGCTGGTTCTGTCCACACTTAGCACTTCAGACCGCTGTGTGCCCATAGCCTGCCCACCAGTGTGAAAGGGGTGTGCAAGGAGCTCTCAGTTGTTTGGTAAAATCCACAGCAGCACACAGCTAGGATCCCACTCCCATGTGTTATCCTGTAGATCTGCTTGCCTACGTACCTAGAGGTATATCATCTCATGGACCCTCTCCCATACTGTGTGTCCCATAGGCTCAGTCAAGCTAAGCTCTAGAAAGCCAACAGAAAACTTGGACTTCAAGCAAGCAGCAAGAATAGTTTTACTGCACTGAAATTCTTTCCTATGTTTCTCAAAACAACCAACTGCACCTAACTGACAGCCACACCTCATGCAAAAACATCATATGAACTTTGTGCAGCCATCTCCTACGTGGAGCTCAATTAAGATGCCATCTCCTAAATAAGAAATCTGAAGTTGCATTTTGATTTTTGAATTAAAGAGGTTTACCTCTTTGTTACATATTAACAGTAAAAGTATTTCATGGTAACATGCCATTCTGGGACCTCCTTTATTGTCTACAACTGTATTGTTTACGGGATGCATTAAGACAGAGAATTCAAACTGATAAAACCACACAAGAGTAAAAGCAGTGCATTTACCAAAGATACCAAGAGACTTGATCTCTGCAGGCATTTTTTTAGTATTTGTTTCCACTTCACTATGCCTGGAGTGTAGTTTAAAGAACTGATTAGGTGTACAAATATAAGAACAACTCCAAGTACAAAGTGCTACTGTGCACATTTAGTAATGCCTCAAACAGAGTTTATTGCACAGATTTTGCAATGCGGAGGAATTCTAAGTATTGTTATACCCCATTCCTTGGTACGTTGTTTCTTTTTATTATTATTATTATTATTATTTTATTTGGAAAGTCTTTGCCTAAAGGTTAAACAGTCCCCCTGTAATCTATGAATGAAACAGAAAAACATGCTTAGATGTCTGGTCCCAACTGCCAGTGTCCCATACCTGCCACTCCTCCCATGCTGCACAGACACTGGCAGCTCCCAAAGCACATTTGCCACCTTGTACTTTCCTTCCATGTGGACAAAACAGACTGAGATCCAACCATCAGACCCTCCACAGACACAGAAAGCAGTTTTCAATTCTTTGGACCATGACTGCTGCCTATAGACACTCCTCATCTTTCAAAAAACAAGCACTCCGAGCACACAGAAGCATCCTATGAATGAATCTGAGGCCATGAGCTGCCAAACTGACCGATACTGGTTCTGCCATATGCCATAAGAGATGCAACTTGAACATTGTCCAAATAAATTTCTTGCATGGGCCTTGGTGAGATTGTCTCTTAGGAAGGAAAGATTAATTAGTAAGCATTTATCCATAATTAAGTGCATAGGCTATTGGACAAATCTAATAAAATAGCAGATAACTCCTGAATGATGTTTATACTATAAAAAGACAAGGGAGAAGGAAAAAAAAAAAAAAAAAGGAAAGAAAGAAAAAAAAAACAAAAAGCACCCTAAAGAGAAACAGGAGAAAAGCATGAAATCATATTTTGGCTTCCTGCACAAGAACTACGGAATAAATCATATGCTGTTGATATATTGCTTTAGGATTCTCACCCAATAGCTGTTATGATCAAATCTATAGCAACTCCTTATATAAACAATGAGGAACGGGGCTGGTGGAAACTGGTTCTTCAAAGCCAAAAGAGCTATAAACAGGTAACATCTTTACCTTTAAATTAACACTTTTAGCTAATTGGGTTGTAACTTTTCTAGCTGCAAATCACTAAAGCATTTGCCTCCTAAATTCAGGGAAAATGTCTCCAGAGATCATGAGTCAGTGAATGAAAACCGTTTTGGGTCCCATGGCAAAGAAAGTACTTTGCATTCAAAAATAGATATATTTCTTGTGGGAAAAAACAGCCCAGCTCCTTCCTCTCACATAGATAATAATGCAAAATGTCAGACACCTCCCACCCTGCAGTCCCAGGAGATCAATAGCATTGCAATGATTACTTTGTTTTGTTGTTTTTTTCCTTAAAGGTTAGCTCATATCTAATTGCAAATTGTGACCCAACATCCACCAAATACCACTCCCTGCTTATGCGAGGATGAGGCATGGGACTTCAGGTTGCCACTAGTGTTGAACTGCTGTGGCTGCAAAAAGCAGCAGGATTTGGATACCTGGAAGAGAGCAAGCTGAGGTGGGAAGGCAAGGCTGGGAGATGGGGAAAGGCTGGGTGGGGGGAAGTGGGCAGTACCTGTGCCCAGTGCACAGCAGCAAGGGGTTCCAAAGGGACAGGGAGGAGATTACATGCTGAGAAAACCTACCTGCACGGTTGTGTTTGCATTTACACAGCAAAAAGCCCATGGGATTCATTTACTGCACTGAGAGCACATCCTATAGGTTCGGGGCTGTACACAGGAACAGTAGATTAGTACGGTGCTAAACCTCAAAGATAATAGTCAAGGGTAAAAAGTATGCCATGACCTACCATTTTAATTCAAGGCTTTCAAGCAGTGGGTTCAGTGACTCCAGCATAAGAGCACTCGCAACTCACGCACTGTAACAGCTCCAGTGGTGCCGCTGAGGCACGGAACCTGCCTTTCAGCTGCTGCATAGGTGAGCCTGAGCCCTGCCGGAAAACTGCAGTCCCAGCACAGTCAAGCGGAGGATCTGAGATCATCACACAGCATCGCTGCAACACTGCCATGTCATGCCACAGCACTGCAGCATCGTGTAAAACCACAGCTAATCTGGACTCTTTGGTAACTCATCCCATTAATCCTCAGCCCTTTCAGGGCCCTCAGCTCTGCCCATTACACCTGTACTGACATTGTGCTGCGTTTGTGGGCAGTGGGGCCAGGCACACAAGCGTGGACAGATATGAGGACACTCCCCAGAAGTTACTCTGCTCCATTGCTTGTTTCACTGGATAATTTCTACATCAAATATGAAAAATAAAATAAAATAAAATAAAATAAAATAAAATAAAATAAAATAAAAATCACAGACAGGCAGTTAAACTGAACTCTAGGCTGTGTGTTACCACTGCTGGCTCGACAAAGTTCTCACAGTCCCAGGGGAGTTAGGAAAAGGGGGAGTAAATATCACAAGGGATGGCTTTGCTTACTCACATCATTGGCATAGGCACACTTGTTTACGTTGGATTGGCCTCATCTAAACTTTGCTGGAGGTTGACCATAATATTTACAAGCTAAAAGAACAATTATGTAGCTGAGAGCAGCTAAATGGAACAAAACAAAACCAGAGAGGCAGAAATCATGTCATTTGCGAAAGTCAAAAAAAAACCAAACTCAGCCATCAGACCACACATCTACCCCACTCTAAATAAATTTACACCACGGCACAATTTGTGCTGCTTTACTGCAGTATGGATGTTCTTTGAGTTTATAAACACTTATGGTGCTTATATTCTCCATGTACTGATCTGTACCATATAAATTTATATGAAAGGGTATTTCCTACGCCTCATCCGTTTGTTTAGAGTCCACCTTTAAAAGACCAATATTCGTTCCTCTGAGGCCTGTTTACAGTCTGCACCTGTGATGCTGTCTTCAATTTGAATCTCATGGGCTGTATTTATTACATAACTGTTTTCCCTCTTTTAGACACCATTAATCATCCCTCTGCCAAGATCTTCTTCCCACACCAGGCTTTACTGTACATT
Source organism: Anseranas semipalmata (assembly GCA_013399115.1). NCBI lineage: Eukaryota > Metazoa > Chordata > Aves > Anseriformes > Anseranatidae > Anseranas > Anseranas semipalmata. The sequence continues at coordinate 802,149 of VXAA01002339.1, forward strand.
CCTTGCATTTTCATACCATGATGTCAGTCCAGAATTGGAACAAAGATAAGAATGGCTCATGATCTTCCTTCAAATGATCCCTTTTCTTCAAAGCTATATATAAAATAAAAACCTAATATTCACCATGGAATTCAGGGAGGGCCAGGCCTGGGGATTTGTGGTCCTCTAATATTCCGCATCCTTATTTCCTGAAAACTAAGAGAACATATGCAAAATGATTTTGGAAAAATGATTGTAGGAACAGAGAGACCAGAGCAAGCACAGCATGGCTTTCTAATCAATGGTAAAGCAACTAGGCAAATATGTAAATTACATCCACAAATGTTTTGAAAATAGTTTGTCAACTATGCTTGAAAAATTATGAAAATCTTTCACACTTCTGAATGTTTGGGAAAGTGAGAATGTTGGATACATTTAACGCTTTTTTGCCATTTAAAATGATTTTTTATGTTTTAGAATAGCAAGAAGAAAAGAATGCTGAGACAATTTCCATTCATTTGCATGTTTCAGAGATAGGGTGGACTCTGAATTTTTAATTATGAACTTCGCTTTATGAAAGCAAGAAAACCCTAACAATCTGGCAAATCACTGTTCTTGGGCACTCATCCTACTGTGGTTTTCTTTGGCCCAAGCACTCCAAGTAGGTCTCTTCCAGCTAAGTTATAATACTAACATTATAAAGAGTAAAGACTCCACATAACATCACAGCAGCATATCAGAAGAGCAGTGCTGTAACATGTCTGGCTGTCAAATATCAGACTATAAAAATACCTAGGCAGCTCTGTTCTCTTGGAGTAAAGAAGAGAGCTGCTCAGGCAGAACAGTATTTGTTTTATTGACAGATTTTACTGTTATCTGTTATCCACCAGTGGGCTCCATTTGCAGTTTTCATCACAGAGTAATTGCTTATTAGAGACATTAGCAGGTTGTTTATTTGAAAACTATTATGCTAATAAGGAGCAATCATATTAGCAAGGTGTGCTCTGTACAACTTTATTTGTTTATCCTCAGGGACTAAACTTCTGAAAACCCATACCTTTTGTTCCATACTGAAAGATTTGAAAGTAAAACATCTGATTTTTTTTTTTTATGTCAGAGAAATTTGTCCAATAATAATCAGTAGTTTTATTGCCATCATAACTAACAGGAGCTGTCTCTGACAGGAAGATATTCCTAGCATTGAAGGCCATTCTGTACACAACCATTTACTTGCTAAGCAGCCTGGAAAAATTATGTTGTTGATGTATTTGCATATTTTCTTATTATAAATGTTACCATAGCTATAATGTACCAACTTTAGTACGTTATTAAGCCCAAAGGAAAGGAAGAAACTAATTGTAGCATAACTTCTAAGGCTCCAGGAAAGCACCTGTTTCTCTTATCCTTTGAGCCTCAGAGGGTTTCTGACCTCAGACTCACCAACAAACTCCTTCATGAAAGCCTAGATTGGATTAGTTACATTTACACTTCCCAAGATGTCTAACAAACCAAGAAATGCTCACAGCACATTTGCACTCTTGCAAGAAAATACATTCACCATTGGTACAGCTTAAAGTTTTTGCTATGCTGTTGCTGTTTATTATTTTGTTGTGCTGGTGGATTATTTGTACTGTACACAGCATAACTTTCAGGCAAAAAAAATAAGAAAACAGTCTTGCAATGGGTAGTGCCCATAAGCACAGTAAAACTGCAGCGATTCTAACCTGATTGCATGCCAAAGTAGCTACACTTATTATTATTTATATTGCACTAGCACACAGATCCAAACTTGGGATCAGAGCCCAGTACTACTAGGTGTAATGTAAACATGTAGGTGAAGAGCCTCCTGACTTAAGAAGCTCGTAATCTAAAATGACAACAATAACAACAAAAAAGAACTCAGGAGAGAAAGAGAAAGAGAGAAAGAGAGAGTAAGCAAAAAGCAGAGCAGGGGAAGAGGAAGAGGAAGAGGAAGAGGAAGAGGAAGAGGAAGAGGAAGAGGAAGAGGAAAGAACATGTATGAGGACTAACCGCACACAGCTCGGCTCACCTCCTGCCTGCTAGCTGGCCTTGGCAGTAAGCGAGCGTAGGATGAGGGTCTGGATTAAGTAATCAGACAAGGACCTGTAAAAATGGAAACAGAATAGGCTGGATTTTGTTATGCAAAAATATACACATTAAGCACTCTAAGTATCACAGTGTATTTCCTATCTCCCTGTTTCTATATACATATGGACCTGCATGTGTGCTCACATAAAACTCGTGATATAGTAAAGCTTATTTAGATCTTACTGCAGTATAAGCAAAGCATTGAAAAGGGAGGTAACCGTGCAGAGAATCAGACATGTTGCATCAGAATTGCATGTGTCTATGGGCTGGAGTCCAAAGCCAGCAATCCTGGTATATTTTGGAAACTCTTAAACCTGAAATTGGGTAAGCACACCTGGATATCTACATGAACTTTCACATTACTGACTTCAGATGAGGAATGAGGAGCAGATGTAGATGAATTCTCACAACATAGTCAAAAGTATTCATGCAGTAGTCTTTATCAGAGTAATAGCAAAGGAAAGAGAAATACATAAAAGGCTCAATTCTTTGTTCTGAAGCTTCAGCCACTCTTCAGGAAAGAGACCTATCACTTAACATAATACTTTACAAATCAATGCTTGCTTCAAAACATGTCTATTAACAGCAAGACTTGCAGATCTGGCAGTCTCCCAGCCCTAGCACTTCCTCTGTGCCAGAGAAGTCTCTCTGAGTAAAGGCTGCTTTACCTTACAGTGAGTCCAAAAAGCTCCTAGGGCTGAACGCTCAGCTAAAACCCATGCAGTGGGTGCCCTCCCAGCCAGCCCCTGCCCTCCCACTCAGCCCCCTGCTATGCCAGGGGATGCACTTCTGTGCAGATGGACTACCCTACAGCTGGAGTGTCAGGACAAAAGCCACTTATAGACAGCTGAGAGCCCATGAGCGTGTGATGTAGTCCTGTATTTGAAAAGATAATTTCAGCAGCCTTTTAAAACAGGTACGTATCTGCCCATTAAGCTTCATCCTTAAAGTCTTTACTGCAAATCACGCGCCTGTGGATGTGCTTCTTGCATGTACTGCAGCAGGGCAGGTGGCACTCTGCAGGCTCAGAACAGCTGATCCGGTGGCAGCGGGAGCAGCACTGTCCCCTGTGCTCATCCTCCCTGCCCTGGAGTTTGCAGGCTGCGCTGTTCCACCCCGCTGAAGCACCAGGGTGGCAGCCCCGCAGGCGACAGCGCTCCAAGCTCTCCCCTCAGATGCTTACATCACCCGGCAGAAATCCTTCAGAGATGGAAAGAGGGCTAGATATTTACGAGTGGTGTTTATTTTTCTGGAATAGCATATGCAGTCAGCTGCACATTCTCTTCATCACAAACTCTAGTAATCTGAACATCCCTAAGCTGGTCTCCTGTGTCTCTTGTCCCTCTTGATCATCCTTAGAAAGAAAGAAAGAAAGAAAGAAAGAAAGAAAGAAAGAAAGAAAGAAAGAAAGAAAGAAAAAGAAAGAACACTCTGCCACTTTATGGTGCTCTTACAAGCACAGTCTTGTTTGTTAGCACATAGTGGGAGTACAGGATGGCTTTGTGAAGAGCTATCTGTTCCAGCAGGTTTATATTTGAAGGTGACAGTAATGAATGGGATCAGCCTGTTCCATGCTAGCAAGAGGCAAGGCTCAGGCTGAGACACAGAGGGCACTGAGGCAGATTTGTGTCCATTTGGGCTCCAGCACTGCAGCTTTAAAGCCCTTCTCTTGGACTCACCCTCATTCCAAGTTGTTGCTAAGGGAACTGGCATTTGAGGATTTGTTTTTTTCCTCCATCCGTAATGTACCGACAGGAGCTCCGGTCGTATCCTAACTTTGAGGGAGAACCAGCTTTATGCACAGATGACTATAACTGAAAAAAAACCAGCGATGCCCCAACAGACAGGAACAGATGAGCTGAGGCTTCACAACGTGCTCAGAAACACCTATGGGAGGGAGGCAAAGCCGGGCCCAGGCAGCTCCAACCACCCATGCTCCACCGACCAGCCACCACCTCGGGCGGCCGGGGCACCCGGTCCTGCCGCTCTCACAGGTGCCCCCTTTCCGAACACAGCTGGGTATGCACAGCCTCCGCTTGCTCCTCTGCTTCGTCTGCACGTTTGCTGGTTGTAAAGGCAGTGTTCCACGTGAGACAGGGTTGGTCAGATTGGGATGTCCAAGGTGTGGAGGGAAATCATAGCATGATGTATCTGAACAACCACTGCAATGAGCCATCATGGCATTTCAAAATCACCTTTTTAACTTTTGCCCAGTAAATCTTCCACAGTATATATTGCTGAAAAATAACTCTTTCTCTTTTTTCTTCCACTCTTCCCAGTTTATTTTTTCTTCCATTTTTTTCTTTGTCCAGGTCAGTTCCAGTGTTCAGCAAGGACACCCGAGGATCAGAGCAGGTGGAGATTTTTCTAGCCATTAGACTGGACTGAGCTCTGTAGGGCAGCCCCCAGCCACATCTCGGGGCTGGCTTTCCTGCTCTGCCTTCCTCTCTGGCACCAGCTCAGCCACAATGTTTGGATTATGCACTGGATACAGAATTAGTCCTCCATTCTGCTGCTCCTGCAACTCCATTCAATTTCCACTGAGTATTTGAAAATAGCATTATATGTGTGTGCATACATTCATACACACACACGCACATAAACCAGAGCTCTCAAGAGTTCGCATCCTGGGAGGAAGCCAGCATTGATTTCTTTAAACTCAGAGTGACTCCTGACTTACGAAGGAGGTCATGTGTCTAAGAAACAGCAGTGGAAATTTGTCTTTCAGTGTTTCCTCTTATCACTCATCAAGGTTCTGGAGTACATTCACATCTCTGTAAGGGCCCTGAAGAAGCTTTACTGAAAAGCCTTGTTCCCATTAGCAAATCTGTGAAATTGTCTGAGAGACTGACATATGGGAATACAGATAGATACATCACATTCATTGATCCTTGCTACCCAGCTTCCTAGCTGCAGCATTTAGCTCCCATACAGCATTGCTAAGCATTAAAGCCTTGATATTTTGTCCATTCTTTCACTTGTCACAAAGCAGAATGAGTCTTAATATTTTTAAGCAAACACGTGAGCTCCCAGGATGAAAAAGGAATCTGGCAAAGGTGAGACATGACACTCTGGGTGATGGCCTGATCTACCAAAGTTGGTGAGGAGCTCAGCTAGCACACACACTGCAAACCTGCAAATGTGTTGTTAAATGTCCAGGGAAAAAGACTGCTGCCATAAACCACCTCTTCTGTGAAAATACTCTCAAATGACAATAACATTCTCTATACTTGGGAGATAAACTATTCAGTTTCTTCAGCCTCCCTCAAACTTTATCACAGACTCAAAGAAAAAGGAAAGAGAAGAAGAAAGCAAGCTATCTGAGATGCCATTTATTTTAATCTGCCTGGACCCCAGGAATACAATTCATGCAGTTTTTCCTCAGCACCATTCCCCCTCTTGGAGACATCACACTTAAGTAGTAAAGTATCTAATTAAAGTGAGTGTAGAAAAACTGGCATTTTTGATCCTACATTTCTGAAAGAGTTGAATATAGCATTGGGTCTAACCCACAAAACCGGCACCCAAGTCAAGGTTTATTTCTCAAGGTCAGAATTGCTTAAAAGGCCCCTCTGGAGATGGAGCACAGATACTGGACCTGAACCAACTAGGATTCAAAGAAATATATTTTAAAAATACCTGGATGAGGCTCGGTTGATTAACCCCCAGGACAGAGAAGTTGTTTGCTCTTTGTATTGGGAACAAAAGGACAGGAATAGGGAACAAGAACTTTTACATTCAGTGGGTGATGGCACAGAAAAGCAACTAGGAAAGGGTGGCTTCCACTTTTTCTGCTTCTACAACTGCCTTTAAATGCCAAAATGTCAGAGCAGGTGGGTGCATGTTCTATCCTACCACACCTCTGAGTCTCATGAGCGAGAGCTGTGTGTTTGTTTCAGAGGGTGGCTTTGAATGCTGCACCCTGAATGTCCCTGGGGCAACCTCTGGTCACCACCTCTGCAGCCACCTGCAGAAGTGCTGGCCCCTGCAGAAACTCCTGCGAAGAAACCTCTCAGAGAGCAACACCCACAAGTGAGTGTATTATAAACAGTAAAGAAACCCTGAATGGTTCTTTTCTCCTCAGAATAAGGCTGCTGTCAAGTGATTTAATTTCCCTGGTACATTGTATAGTAAAAAATAAATTGCATGTAAAGACCACGTGACTGGGAACGAAGAGAAGCCCTTCATAGGCTCTCATTTGCCCTTTATCACACTGTTTTGCTTCATTTTCTATAAATAGATTGCGTGCAGTGCTTTTCCTTTTGGCCTCATAACCATGAACTGGTTCCTCACCAGCTTTGGGGAGTCTGAAGAAAATCTGCAGAGAATGCTGTAACCGTATTTGATAGAAGCTCACAAGTGGATTAATTTCAAAAACAGGGCTCAGTTGGCACATTTTGAAATATGTAATAACCAAAGCTGGTTGTAATAGATTCATCTCCTGCAGTAGAAATCAGGACTCCAAATAGCTTGGTTTCTGCAATCTGATTTTAGTTACAGTTAGGCTGCAATCTATTTTTAGTAACATACTGTTTCCCTGAGACAGATTCGGCTGCTCATTAGCACTGGGAGTCTTCTCTACAAAAAATATATTGTGAAATTTCCTTTTAGCTCTGACTAGACCTATCCATTAAAACACAAACTCAGTTCTGCAAAGATTACTATCCATCTTTTCATTGATGGAAGGTAAAGACACTGGAAATAAATTGCCCTTTTCCCCTAATTTTTTTGGTTAGTATCAGCACACAGTTTCCATTTAAAAAGGCAGGAAAATCTGTTAATCTGATACATGTATTAAGAGCTTAAGGAAAAGAAGCAAAATTGAAAAAGGGGTTGAATGGAAAATAGTAAAATACCAGTTGTGTTGAATTTGTGATTTTACGTCACTCAACTACTTTATCAACACAGAGGCTGGGGAGATCCTCTGCAGTGACTCCTCCAGATGAGATGGGTTAATAGGGGCTTGGGAACCAAACCATTGCCTCTACCAACCGTTCTTTCCAGAAGGAGTTTAATCTGCTTTGGTTCCCATTTCACCGCTGGTACCAGTCCCCGCTGCTGCAATCCACCTGCCTGTTTTTAGAAATTAATCAATATTTTCCAGGCTGTTTCTTCTGTGACACCATTAAGGTAATCTCCAGGCACCCAGACTTCTAGCACTCTGATTTCCAGCATCAGAAGTGCCAGCTTGGGTCAGGCCAAGGGTCCCTTTAGCCTCCCTCCAGCAGGAGAACTTGTAACCAGCCAAGGCTATGGTGTTTAATAGCTATGAACTCCTCTTCTCCAGATGTGCTTACTTGTGCCTATGATGTCTTACAGTTGCACACAGCAAGCAGAAGAGATTTACTTTAGCTCACCCCTAAGGGTGATGAAAAATGCCTCCCACTACAGCACACTGACAAGCATCAGCAGATGGTGGTCCTGACACAGAGCAACCTCTTGAGCCGTGGTCCTGAGAAACGTAGCTCCTTCTTTTGCCCCAAATTCTGGAGTAAAAGATAAACTCACTTCTGCAAAATATTTACTTTATTGAAGATGAACTCTACCAACTGCCCAGATGAGCTAATTCCACAACTGGCAAGTGTCAGAGTTCAGATGTGCCATTTGGCAGATTCGGTGCATTCTCAGTTTTGTTTTGTTTTGTTTTGTTTTGTTTTTAATTCTTCAGCTACTAATGATGTAGTGTGTTAAAAATTTTGCTCATTTAAATTATTTTCAAGGTAGTCAACCTACTGGAACGGATTTCTGTCTATGCCTGCTTAGATTTTCAAGCACTAAAATGTCCTTGACAGTTCAAGTGTTACAGATGCAGTAAAACTTAAAGAGAGGTACTCTTAATTTGCTTGAATTCCCAAAGGAACAAATACATTTCCATACAATTCTCTGGAATGATTTTTTTTTTTTCCTGAAAACAGTGTTATTTTTGGTTATGTTCAACCACTATTTTCATGCCTAAAAATAAGAATAAATCACACTTCACTTGAAAGTATGAATGCAATCTAAACTATTAATTGTGGTGTTGTTAAAAAAATACCACTGAAATGGGTAAGAAAGTTGCTCAAAGCAATTGACAGAGCCTTTTCACAACATCTCCTCCAATTCATACATATTTACACACAGAGCTTTCACATATATGGATATGTTTGATTTTGGAAATGATGTTAGTTGGAAATACATCATTTCCCAATATAAGGGATGCTGCCTTCATAGATTTTCACTGAAATCACACTAGCTGATTCAGAATTCTTAACCCCCTTCTTGTAACAAACCTCAGCCCTTCAGCTCTGAAAGGTTTCACAGCTAATTGCCTGAGCAATGGCACTTGCTTGAGGGAAAGGTCTTCAAATGATGGATTTCAAAGAAAAACAGCGATCATTTTATATCAAACTTGCAGGCTATGGCATCCTGCTGCTTTGGATTTGCCTTATTTTGGTTGCCTTCATCTTAACTGTGATGTTATTTCAACAGGAATTTGGGTGCTTAGCTTCCCTGTGATGGTATCTGTAGTAGCACCACAAACGGCCCTGCATTCTTCGCATATTTGATGGCATGCATCAGCCCAGTTTGGAACAAAAGCTCTTGTTTTGGACACACTGCTGCAGACTGTTGCCTGATCCAAACTGTCTGCTTCCTTCTGAACTCTTAAACAGAAATGACAGATCATTTTGTAGTTTTTACAGATCTAGCCTCAGAAAACTTATCTGACATTGCCTAAATATGAGCTACATTCTGTATCCATTTTTTTTTTTTAATTTACATCACATTCTCCAACAACATAGCACCAAAAAGACAATGAAAATATAAACACAAGCTCTAGCTGGGGAGGATTTTACTTGCAAAAGAATCTGAGTATGCACAATTAGCCAAAGCCTAGGTGTTATTTGATGAACTGTTGCAAATGCTAATTAGGAATCCACATACACAGCAACTGCATAAACCAGCTTCATTTGCAATGTCTGGATATTAAATATGGCCTAGCTGTTCACAGCTTGTAGTCTCCCATGCAGAGAAATAGCATCTCTTACTTCCCGTACACAAACTGCAATGCTGGCTGCAACAGGGTAGAGGACATGTTATCCTCCAGATATTCAGACAAGGAATGGAAAGGTGAAAATCTTAGATGCAGTCCTGGCTGCTTTCCCTACTCGCTAGGCCAAGAGGTTTGTTAGGAACAGAGTGTAACAACGCTATTTTGAAAAGTAAATGAATAGATTTAATCCCCACATACCCCACATACCAAGGCAAAACATTCCTGCTCAGGAGAAAAAAAGTTCTTTGAAAAAGAAACCAGATAGGGACATTGAAAGGATATCTAGTCCATCCTAAGTCCCAAAGTAGGAACAAGTATGTCCATGTCATTCTTGAGAGAAATTTCTCTAACCTATTCCTTATGACCATCACAGATTTCATAATCACCCTAGATATCCTTTCCAGTGCATTGCTACCCCTGCTTTGGACAAGCTTTTTTTTTTCCCCTCCTCTTCTTCTACTTTTTCTTTTTTTCTTTTTTTTTTTTGTCTTCTTTGAATCTCTTCTGCTGCAATTTAGTTGTACTAATTCTTGTTCCATCTATTGCAGAGCTTTTATTCTCTGCAAACAACACACTGTTCTTCCTTACAGCAGCCTTTTCTGTATTTGAAGACTCTTGCAATGTTTCCTTTGGTCTTTATTCTTTAAACAATCCAAGTAGTTTCAGTCCCCCTTCTAGGCTTGTTTTCTAGTCGTTTGATCATTTACTCTTTGGAGCCTCTCCAATCAGTCCACATCACTCTCAAAGCTACCATTCATCTTGGGGTGTCCTCTTGGGACATTATTACCACGTATGAAACCACGTTTTCCCAGCCAGGTTTTAAAATGACCTCTATTAAGCTGAGGGTTGCGTCTTCAGTGCACAGTTAATTTGAGTTATTTGCGCTTGAGTTAATATCTCCCCAGCCAGCCTCATGTCACAAAGTCACAAGAACAGAGTGGAAGGAATCTTAGGAAATCATCTAGTCCATACCCCACCTCTGAGGTGCAATCAAGTGCCATATATCTACTCTGCTTTTAAAAGACTCCAGCAACAAAGTCTTCATGACCTCCCTTGGCAGTCTTTAGATTAGAAATTCTAAATCCCTGTTTGCCGGTTCATCCCAGGGATGTCTCGGTCAGTTGTGTGCTCACCTTACTGTGTTTTCATGATAGATAAAAACATTATAAGTTGCTTACGAGAACATCATGTGGGACTATATCCTAGCTGTCTTCGAAAAAAGGTTCCACCAAATCTACTAGATCAGTCACACACAGTGGCACCATGATAGTTATTTATCATATTTGTAAGGACAATAAAGATTTTAAAGTATCAGCTAATAATTTAGGCCATTATTCATTTTTGATACTGAATAAGCATTAGCTTTCTGTAAATCCTCCGTGACCTCCCTCCTCTCAGATTCCCCTGCATTTTCAACCACAGGTAATACATTTGGTTTCTTGACATCATCAGGAGACCCACTCATCTTCCACTTTTAAAGATAATGGCAGATAGCTTAGCATTTGCAAATTTTTCATATTCTAGGATATAGTATCAAGTCCTGCTGACTTGCATAATCTGTCTTATCTATCAAGTACACCTGACCTGTTCCTTTTTATTCCTGCCTGCTTTTTGTTAAAATTAACTGCATTAAGCATCTGGTCACAATTCATCTTTTCTTTGGTGGCTGAAGGGAGAAAGACATTGAATACCTTTGCCTAGGTCACCTATTATTTGCTCATTTCCTCATTAAGTAATAAACTTCTACTTTCCTCCTTCTACTTGATTACTCAAGTATTTCTTTGCTATCCTTCCTTCCTTTGTAGCCACAATTCAGTTTTAGCCTGAGCTTTCTGACTTCTCCCTGCATGTCCATGAATCTGTCATATCAGTCCTCAGCAAGTAGAAATGCACATCGCAGCCCCAGCTCCCCTCACCCCCCCAGTGTTGTAAACCATGCTCATCTCTCACTTTTTGGGATTGTTAGCTGAATGCTCATCTCTCACTCTTTGGGATCGTTAGCTGAGACCGGCCACACTGCAAAATAACACTTGCATTGCACAGAGGAATTGGATTACTGCACAGAATAACTGTGTTAGCAGCTGTCAAACTGCATTAACTCGAGCTGTAGCCTATTTGACCAGACAAGCCAGGCAGTTCAAGCAAAACCACCACCATCCTCATCTTAAAGGTTTCTGCATATGGATAAGACTTGAGCTGGGGCAAAACTGAAGTTATGACTCCAACATACTGCATAGTCAAGGCAAACCCAGAGACACTATGAAGAGACATTAAGTGAATACATTCCTTCATCTCTATTGAAATAAAACAAAAGCAACAGGCTGCACAGCAGGAACAGAGGCCTCGCTGCCCACTCATATTTCAGCTCTAGTGACAATGAAAAGGATAAGAAAGTTTGATGCTTTCAGGATGCGGTTACTCCCAGGGTTGCTCCTCTGCTTTCACACCAGCTCGCCTGTCCCAGAGGGTGCACAGGAATGCTCTGAGCCCACAGAACATCCTCAATACACCTGCTAATGAGACAAAAGGCTTCAGGCAAACCCAGATGGAACGCTACACAGCATGTACTGTAGATAAATAGGACAGACAGGGGGTCCTATTTATCTGTTTTACAAATGGAAAATATTGAGAAACTAATGTAAATGGGAACAAGCTCCCAGAAATGTTCTGCACCCGTAAATTTACCATCTAAGAGCATGGCAGGCACGGTGCTGGTAGTTCTGCACTTCGTTTAGCTCCTACAGTCATACAGCTCTAAGAGTTTCAGTGGAAAAGAAAAGAAAATCCTCCAATCCTTGGGGAAAAGTCACAGTTTATCTCTAGAAAGCATGAAGCCGCAAATCTGAAAAGATGCCAAAGTTGACAGTTAACTGCCACATACTACAGAAGCCTTTTTTTTTTTTCTCCTTTTTTCTTAAAGTCTTTCTTCCCACTCCCAGGCCAGGCTCCAGTTTGGAAGTCACTGAATGAATTCCACAAGTACTACAGTTTGTGCTTTCACAAACAGCTTAAAAGCTGCGCTATCAGATTTCACAGCTCCGTGAAGAGGCTGGAACAACTTCAAAGCACTTCTGAAATATCTACTACTTTATTCTGGAGAGACAATGGCCTCTCCATAGCTAAGGCCGAAACAGTCCTTCCGTTCGAAAGCTGACTTTGACACACAGTCTCAACTTCAGTAAAGTAACACCAACATGTCTGAAATTTCACAAGCAGTACCTTAGGCCAAGGCAAAACCTACCTGAAAAGTTTGAAGCAAATCAGGAAAAGTGTCTGAAATCTCAAAGTTTTTAAAAGAGATTATGTGATCTTGGGCAGATTGTAAGCCAAAAATGGGGTGGATTCAGAATCCTAAATTTGTTTCAGTGTGCTAGTCCTGGTGGAAAGCAGTTGTTTTTGACAAGCTTTTTTAGTTAGTAAAAGAAGCTCTGTATTACACTATCAGAACTAAATAATCTTTAATTTTTCTGTTGACTTTAGATAATTTTTAGAGACAAATATATTCATCCCAGAATTTATAAGGCTTCAGAAACCTTCCTATCCTGAGTTATTTCAGATAGCTAATAATCATTTTTTAAAAACATAATTTTCTCCTTTCTCCTTTGATACCACAAAATGCCAAGTTTCATAACCTTTTGCCTACAGAAAACATGAAAGATTTTATATACTCTTTGCCAATCAATTTGCAGTCAAAACCTTCCACCCGATCTCAAGAATGGTTGCAAACGTCTTCTCCCATAAAGACAAGGGCATGACAAAGAAATGGATGTTTACTAGGAATAGCAAAATGAAAGAAGAAATAGGAATCAAAAAAATAAAAAATAAAAAACAAACAAACAAAAAAACAGATATTTACATCAAGAGCAGCAAAACTGACTAAGCAAATACTGTACTAAGAGTACCCTTCTAAGCTCCAGGTCAATGGAAAAATTTGATTTACAACTGTATCATGTGTAACAGAGCTGATACTATTCCAAACATGACAACTGGGTGACACATGTCATTTCCCATGTTCTTGCATGTCCTAGTATTTCAGTTATTAAATGACAAGCTAGGAAACAGTAATACACGGAGCAGTGACAATAAAGCTGGTGAAAGGATAGTCAAAATTTATCAAAGTGTGATGGGAGCTATAGGAAGAACAAAACGTTATCTGCATTGATGTTCAGAAAAAAAAAAGCCTTGAGAATTCTAACCAAGGACAAAATGAAACACTAGATTCATTCATGAGGTGAGATGGCATGTGTTTGTATGATACTTGATAGAAAAGTTTATGTGAAAGGGACAGGAAAAGCCACCTGAAAGCATGGCAGTCTAATGCTTCACCATCCCCTCTCCCTCCTCAGAACCTCCTGGAACAAACTGCACACAGCAGGGAAGACAAACTCAACACTGCTGATTAATCATAGCTCTCCTTGCTAAAGAATCAGGGGAGACAATAGCATAGTTTCCACTGAGTTTATCAGGAAGAGGAATTTAACCTGATTAGTTAATCCCCTTATCCTGTTGATCTGGTGCTTTGCATCTGTACTGCTGCTGTCCAGTCCCTGGGCGACGAACTGTTCACATGGCTCTCTTTTTGCCCCTGTCCTCCTCAGAGCACTTATCTCACCTGTTTCATTCACAAAAAAATGAAGGGAAAAAAGTTTCAACTAAATTAGCAGCAGGCTTTATTAACTCATGCTGGTTTTCCTCTATGGAGCTGGACAAGGTGAGGATGCTGAGGAATCTACCCTGCTCTGTCATTCCCACCTGTGACAGACATAACTCTATTAACAAACTTCAGGTAGATTATGAAAAGTGTGGAAACTGCCTCTCAGAGCCTCAGCCTTTAAGCCACTTAAAAGGCATGAGCTTTTCTTAGATGACACTACTAAATTTGGGAATCTGTCTCTAGTACTGAATGCAAAGCTGATAAGCCCAACATTCAGTCCATCTCTTCCCCCATTCCTTTCCAATAATCTCATCATGTAACCTTTATTTTTTCCTAGTTTCAAATGCTGCAATGATGCTTCAAGCTAAGCTCTCCAAACACTGTACAACCAAGAATCAGTTCAATATTCTGTCAGGGGTCCCAAAGTCACAAAATTTAATGGCAAAACAGAAGAGGAGACTGATGGAAATACAGTTTACTTTCCCTAATGACTCAAAATGGCTCAAAAACAGCAATGGGGAAACAGGTTTAAAAAAAAAAAAAAAGAAGAAGAAGAAGAAAGAAAGAAACTAAAAATGAGGGGGGAATTTTCTTGAGATAATACTTTAAAAAATAAAGAAATAGAACTGAAAAGACAGCAGGTAATAAAGATCAGCCATAGTACTGACTGCAGTTTAAACTTATTTAAATTAGTATGCTTTCTCTACTCCAAGTACAGGGTATATTGTTGAGAAAACTTTTTCCCATGAAACCACTTCCATTCCAGTTCAGATATAGGCATTATTGTTTTTAATGATAATGTTTGGTTTGGCAAGTTATAGCATGGTTATCTTGGAAAATAGATATTTCAAGCTATGTTGTTTATTTGGTCCCAGTACGTTCCAAATTATTTTGATGAAATTTCAGATGTTGTATAAAGGGAAAGTCATAGCTAGTAAATCACCTGGAAAGTCCCATAAAGGATAGGTACTGAGGGCCTGGCCCTGCCAAAGAAACAACACTGGGTTGCTGATCTGTTACAAATTGGAAATGCCGACAATGAAAGCAAGGGTTCTTTTTATTGCAAGAAGGAAAGCAAATATGTACAGCAGAAAGAATAGTATTATGACCCTACAGCAACGCTCACCACTGAATGGAAGGATCATAACTCTTCAGAGCAGTCAGCACTTAAGTTCATAAAGTTATTGAGGCGGTTCTCACAGCATTCCCCTCTCTCTCTTTCTGAAAATTGTTATTTATGTGCATGCACATGTATGTTATGTGGTTTATTAACTTAAAGGCAAGAGTTCATACCAAGCAGGAGGAGAAGAGACCTATTTCTTTATCAGCACCATCTCCTTTAAACAGAACAAAGCAGAAAAAGCACTGCAAATCGTAATAAAATGCAAAGAAGAAAGATTTAAATCCCAAAATGATGCATGCTAGCTCACTCAAACGTGATTTTTTGTTTTAAGTCTGTTCCTTTTTAATGGTATCATAAAAATGGCTATATTTTTCCCAAAAATACAAGGTTTTTGCAAATAATTCACAATATCAGAGAATGATATAAATCACTTTTTATAGATCTGAATACCTTAATTTAGTTTCAGAAGTGCAGAAGCAGCAGCAAATGGCTTGGTTCTCAGAAATGCTCCATAACCTCAGATCCCAGTGGAAAAGACAGTATGTCATTGCCTCTCACGTATGGAAATCAGGCCAATTCTAACATCTGGAAATAAATAATATAGATACTTTCTATGTCTGTCACACTGAAGTAATTCCTAATGACTTTGTAAAAATTTCGCCTGTTTTCCAAACAATAATTAATTGGAAAATTCATAGATTTGTATTATTTGCATCGTTTTTCCACAGACGTTCGGATGCACCTCTCCAACTTTTAAACTGTCCTCCATGAGAAACACAGACATGAAATACCTCCTTTTCATCTTCCTCCAACCCAAATGCTGACTGCTTAGGAGTTAAGAACAGCAGCAGCAAGCTGATAGGAAAACTAGGAAAAGGAGAGCATTTGAAAATTAATGCTTATCTCCACAGCATTATCAGAACAGGCTGACTGACAACTATGATAACCTTACATACATTTATGGAAAATTTCATTATTTCATTTATTTCATTACACATAGCATTATAAACATGAACAGGATTGAATATGCAATGACAACAGTTAATGTAAGTATTTGGCCTCAATTTAATTCCTACTCTGTGCCAGTCTTTTGTATATCATATATTCCCCAGAATATTGCACAAACATCTCAGAGAAATTCTTCAGGTATCGTCTAAATAGGTAGGTAGATTTATCTGTGTATTTGCCTTTTCCAGAAGAGAGAGCCCTCAGATCAAGCAGCAATACGAAAGGATTGTTGAATTTACTAGGCAGCCTGCTACAGAAGGAAGAATCGTATACTGACCTCATTTACACTGACAGAGATCCAGGATGGCTATCACCTTCAAGAAAATAATTCCAAACTTCCCTTGCTCCAACAGAAACTGCTGAACTGTACCCCAACCTCACAGAAACAGGTCTGTTACTGAAATTGAGTCCTGAGTGAATATTTTACATACCTAAAGCATAAATAATTCAACATTTCCTCCAACAGATACTCCTTTTTAAAAACATCCCCTACAACATGTGCATCACAACTGCAATAGAAAGCAAACCATAACTTGAATCCCACACAAAAAATGTCACTTGTAATTCACTATGTAATTCAGTAATGAATAAATGCCTACTAAATACAGATGTTAAGGCTGTTGTGGGATAAATATAGAGTTTTCAAGCATGATTTGTAACCGTTTGTTAGCTTGCAGTAGGTGCTGTTTGTGCATTTTTTGTTTTCACACACAGATTCATACACACGCACTTTGTTAGACAGTCACTTTCTGATGTTTCTTCCATTTTGTCTTTCGTTACCTACCACACTTCTATCTAATTCACTTTTTCCTTCCTTTTATTTTCTTTTGGATGGCCTTAGTGTATTTCAGGTCCCTAGAGAAAGAAGAAAATAAATACAAATAATTTTCACTAACCTTCACATGGAGAAACAACACTGCTATGGATGTTGTCTTCTGCTTCCAGCCAGTCAGTTTCTTTAAACAAGCTGCCCTCCACCAATGGACTGAAAAAAAAACCATTCTAAAAACAAATTAATTAGCTTCCTACAAATTAAATTTTTCCTTTCTGCACTCTTAAAGCTTTTATCTATGTTTTCCTCTTTTACTCTAACAGTAAAATTGATTAAAGTCAAATTACATTTCTGTAGGCATTGATTTGCTAAAGCTTTTGACACAGCCCATTCCAGATGCACGAGCCGATATGATAGATCCTGCCTGGGAAGCTGCCAGTGACTCCAGACAGTGTTTGAAGTGCAGTTATGCAACGAATGCCACAATGCCCAGCTACTCAAATTACTCGGACTTTACAATTACCTGGTCTTTTTGGTGCATGGCTAATTCACACAGATCTGTGCTGGTGTCTGCATAAAGAAACTGCACAACTCTTCGGACAAGGCACAGTTTAATATGTGCTCAGAAGTTACTATATACCGACCACAGAAGTGGTCACTGGGAGTAGTTCAAAATGTTTTAAAAGAATGCTTTGATGCTATCCAGAGCAGCACTACTGGCCAGTAGCAAAACTGTAATTATACTAGCTGGATTTGAAAGCCAGGGTTGAGTTGCAAGAGTTCCCTCCTCAGATCACCAGTTCCAGAACTTTATCAAGGCCAATGTACTTTTGGGAAAGTTCAGTTCCAGTGAAAATGTAAGCCTACAGCTGAAAACCTCCTGGGCAGTTTTTGTTTTAAAATGTAGGTCACATCACTCGAAGAGCAGCGGTAGATTTTCCACACAGGTGCAGAGGACACAGGGATTCTGTATAGACGAGAAGTTACGAACAAAGAAATGTTTACAAAAATCTAACTGTATGTGGGGAAAAAAAATATTAACATCAATTCATTATAAGCTTTGTCTCTGGCCTTGCTGCCATCTGTGGTGGGGATTTTGTTATGCAGTGAAACAAGAGCAATATACAGCCTTAAACACTGCCTGGAGCACACAAGCCCTATGTTTATTCCCAGCGACATATTCATAAATTATAAAACCAAAAGAGGACCACTTTGACTGTGTGGGCTGCAGGAATTTACTTAGTCATGACATGTTTTGTCTGCTACTGTGGCCAAGGCAGGCATTCAGACGCTTGCAGCCAAATGCTCATTTGTTTCAGTCAGGTACGTTGCCACTGTACACCTGAATGGCGGCCCGGTAACCTCCCACCTCAGGGATGAGCTCCCCACCGCCGGCGCAGGGCTGGGCGCAGCAGCTGCGCGGGCCTGGACCTTGGCGGCAGTGCCGAGTGTCACGTCACCGAGACACTGCACAGGAAGGGCCCGTGGCAGCGCCGCGGGTGCCAGCGACGCCCGGCCAAGCCCCCTGAGGATGCCGTGCACCTCGCTCTCGAGGCCTCCTCTGCTGAGCGGGGTCAGGCAAGGCTGGCCAGGAGAGGGTCGACCCTGTGGGGCCAGTGGGCTGCAGTTCGGCAGCCAAGCTTCGCTCTGGTCGTGCAGTTTCCATGGGCAAAGATCACAGCTGTGGAATTGTTAGGCTTTTTCCATTCTTTGCTGGCTACAGTTTTTAACCTGTTGCTTCCCTGCGTAAACACGTCCAAGCTTGAGACAACTGCCCAACTCTCAGCTCAGCTGAATTTTGCTGGTTTGAGGAACTATTACCTTTATGCTCCACTCCCTAAACTGTCTCTAAACCAGGGGACTGAGTGATCAATAATTATAATCCGAGAAGTCCTTATTTGCTTTATGCCTCATGGCACTGGTTTAAGGGAGCTGTGCATGATGTCGTCCCACACAAACCCATGTACAGTTCCCATTATCATCTAAAACACTGGCAGGGAAACACTCTTTTCCACTCAGCCCCAAACAAAAAATCCTCCCAACACCAAATTCCTTCCTCCTTTATGCAGCCTCACTGCAAGCTACACTATTTAAACAACACACAAACACTAATGTCTTATAGATTACTTTATATGGTACAGCTATTTTCAAAATAAGCTGCTGATCTAGAGAATTATCTTTTTTTTTTTAAACCCAGTTTACTCTCAAAAATGAATGCTTTTTTTCCTACCTTAGGAAGTCAGGATACCTTATCATGTTTGCGTATTTCAGTTCACTCTACCATACATCACCCTGATTAATTTTGGCAGTGACAAAGTTGTAGAAGTAATTTAAAGTTATGATCATATAGAAGTATTGTATTTACTGCAGCAAAATCAGTGTTCACATTTTAACCTTCCTGACCTTTCTCCTTTGCAGAGCACAGGAGGTAAAACCTGTTTATGGAGTTTTGTTTTTGAATATTTTCCTTCAAGATCCATGAAAATGCCCACAGTCTTACACTCAGAGAGACAATTGAGTTAAGAGAGGTAACAATTTAACTAAGAGTATTGCAGTACAGCAATAGCACCAAATAGGTATATTAAAGATGGAATTACACAAGAACACTAAGGCTGTTAAATCAAAGACAGTCAGTCAATCTAAATTTGGTTTGTCAACCTTACAAGCCAAGAACGCAAATGATAGACATGAGAAATCTGACTTGTTTGCTGGGTAAATTTTGCTTCAAAAAAAGAATATGCAGAAATACTGAAAGCAACAAAATAGGCAAAGATGACAAAGGAGGAATTTGAGCACTTGTAATTTATTTCCTTTACTGAGTTTTGTTTCTTGTTTCCTTCTCATTATAGCTATTGAAGTATTTTTTAGGGAAGTATTATAATATAATGACAGTTATCTATGTGAATTGTATGCCATTCATGTCTCAACTCTTCTTTTTGAGAATTGGCCTTAACTATTTTCAGACTGAGCATGTACTTCCTGTAATTTCCCAGAATAACTTCTGGCAATCCCTGGAGCTAGAAGAGCTGCTGATTTCTGGAAAGTAACACATTAAGTGTCTACATAAAGATTAAGTATGAATTTATTAGAGAGCACCTATCTAAATGTCTACTGTGATGTGATCAGATTCCTCACTGATAAGCTTCTGAAAGTGGTTTCAACCCTGCATACACACAGAGGTAATAAGTAGCAAAAAAAATTCTAAGCAAACAAACAAATCAACCAACCAACCAACCAAAAAAAAACCCCCAAAAACCAAAACCCAAAAAACAAAACAGTAAATTCTTAAAGATGTTCATCACAGCTCTCCTTAAAAGAGCTAACCTATTTGGCATCATTTTATATTGCTGTTATACATGACAAACATTTTGCTTAAATAACAACACTGCTAAGAAAATGGACTGACACACCCACGTTACTGTTATTACAGTGTTAATTTGCTCAGAAAAGATATGTGATTATTTTACAGCAATGGATGTTTCATTAGGAGACAATTTCACTGCACTGCCAGCTAGCAAGGCGTTTAACAAACACACTGGGCAAAAAAGGCTCTGCTTCTAACACAAAGTTAATTTTGGATCCTATCAAAAAGAAAGTAGCAAATTCACTTAGCCATCAGTCTTCTAGTTTCTTGCTACTTCTCTTCTAGAGACAGAATAAGTTTAATAGGTTGCTATGACCCACACTGGAAGTTGCCACCTTTTGAGTAGTATTGTGACCTATGCAATAGTGTTTGAAATTGTACTTAGGAAATGTTAAGGAAAGGAAATGTTAAGGAAAGGAAATGTTAAGGAAAGGAAAGGAAAGGGAAGGAAATGTTAAGGAAAGGAAATGTTAAGGAAAGGAAATGTTAAGGAAAGGAAAGGAAAGGAAAGGAAAGGAAAGGAAAGGAAAGGAAAGGAAAAATAAGTCAGCTCACTTTTTATTTCAGAGGTCTTATTTCAAATGAAATCATGGCATATATCTAGTCAGGAACAAAATAACAAAATTACCCAACCAGACAAAACCACCTGGTATTCCATC
Organism: Anseranas semipalmata; assembly: GCA_013399115.1. NCBI lineage: Eukaryota > Metazoa > Chordata > Aves > Anseriformes > Anseranatidae > Anseranas > Anseranas semipalmata. The sequence continues at coordinate 822,847 of VXAA01002339.1, forward strand.
AGGCCATCATTTCCAACCAAAGATAACAGAGAGGAGAGAGCCTTTTAAAACTAAACTATTTGTAGACTATGGAGAAACAGTCTTATTTCAAAAAAAATAATAATAATGCTACAAGCCCATCTACTCTGATAAAAATTGGAGAGGCTGTAGTTGCATGATCCAGTGGCACCAAGGGCAATTTCAAGTTAAGTGTTTCACACTTTTCCCAGTTATTGGGTCATTTAAGTCCAAGTCAGTTCAGTGATATTACTCACAGTAAGTCTCCAGAAAGTTTTGCTGGCATGTTCTCCTCAATCAGGGTCAAGTGTGACTTCCATTAATAGATTACAAAGAAGGTTTTTGAGAACTGCAGACCTGGCTCAAAATGCTTACACTCTGGTGAGAACACCTTGACTGTGCAACAGCTAAAAAGAAAAACAAGAGCAGAGGGGACTGCTGGGCTAATCTCAGAATAGAGGACGAGACCTTCCAGCAACCAAGTGACCTGACTGAACAAGGTAACATTAAAGAGAACAGAGGAAGCATTAAAGTGGAGGCTGAAATCTGGAGAGATGAAGGGTTGGATAGTACTACTGTTCTGCAAGAATGAAGCTCATGTACTCTTTACAAGTATTTCAATGTTGCCCAACACTGCAGGAGTTGAGTACTTATTCTATACTTAATCCTCCTAGCAGCTCTGTGAAGAAGGCAAAAATCATCTTCATTTTGCATACAAAAAAACTAAGACAATATTAACTGCTTTATCCACACTCATACAGTGTTTTGGAGGAGGTAAGAACAAACAGCTTGCTCACGTCTCATTGTTAGCTCTAATTTTAAAAAGAATACAGCAGACAGAAGTGTCTTGATCTTTTGCATACATGTGTCATGTTCAGATCCTTCTCCTTATCTTTCACCTCGGATGACAACCGTCAGGATTAGCCACATGACTGAGAGGCTGGTGAGGAGCTAACAGATTACCACACCACTTCACACAGAGAAAGCCTGAAAAAGAAGCAGCTCAGGCAAATTGTTTTCTGGAAGATTTGGGAAAGAGCAGAGTTTCAGCTTACCTTCTCCTGTGGGATGCCGCTGAAGTGGCACTGAGGGTTGGGATGGGAAGGTGGACCGTGTTACTGAGGGAAGCCAGCAAGCTCCAGCAACAGGCCGCATTACGGCTCTCACAGGCCCGCTGAGAAGCAGCTGAAATTAATGCAAAGCATCTGCTGATAAAGGCAAACTGACAGTATGAGCGAGATTACTCTGCCATGTAGCTGAGGAAAACCAGATGACGTGGTAAAATGGCAGGCTGGGCAGGGCACCAATGACTTCCTCCTCTGAGGAGGTGAAAGCATTCAGATTCAATGCACGGAGTCTTCAGGCTGTGCTGAAGAAAAAATAATTGAATTCTAGTTACTGAAAACTTAGGAGTATATAAAAGTTGCTGGAAGACACCCTTTTCCTCTCAAGTCAGTCACATTCATATTTGAAGGACAAATAACCATCACTTTTTGGCCTTCCGTGGGCTGTAGTGTTTAAGATTGAGACTGCGACCACCATCACCTCATTTCCGTAAGCTTTTTAAAAGAAAAGCCAACATCCCATTGTTGATTTCAGAAAATGTGGCCAGAGGACGAAAAAAGAGATGAGTTTGCCTTGCACTCACCTGAGCTAACTGCAGAAAAAAATCAGGCTATGTGAGAAATGTTGTTGTTGTCCTCAAACTCTTGCTTTCCTCAAATTTCCAAACAGTTTAAAAAGAATTGAAATGCTGTTCTTAATTCACCAGCTGAAGGTAAAACAATAAACTGATAAATAAATACTACAATTTCTTCTTTCAGTTAATGTTCAAAGAAGTGGAAAACCAGCACTATGCTACGTTGAGGAAACCTAAAGGGGCAGTATCCCACTGTCCAAGAAAAACTGAGGAGAATACCCTGACATTTCAAAATTTTGTTGACAATAAACGATTCGTGGAATAACTGACATTTTACTCCGTCTAATTGATAGTTGGTTATTTAAAAAAAAAAAAAAAACACACACAAGAAAATGAGGGATGGGAGCTATCGTTTCCCAGTTAAACAGGGTGGGCCCTGATGCTTTCCCCCACTGCCACCTCTGTGCAGACCAGCGATAAGCAGCAGGCCGGGACTGCCAGGCCTGCTTCCACATCAGGAACATTGATTCACAACATCAAATAGTCAAACTGTGTCAGACTGCTTTTAAAATTAAAAGTATACAAGAAAGGCTGAGTTTGTGATTCCCACATACAATACTTAAAATGCCACAAACCTGTGAATCGTCAAACAGGAACAGAGGTGTAATGAGGAACTTTTCCTTTTCAAAAATTACTGGCAAAAATGTCACAGACATTATCCTGTATTTTTATCAATTCTGTGGCATCACTGCTGTTGTAAGAGTTTTTCCCTGCAACACTCTACCCTCTACAAACACAGGAGGCAAGTTGTCCAGTCAGGTCTCTTTCCTCCAAATAGTCAGTGCTCCATTTTCCATAAATACAAGCAAGGCCTGAGAGCAGCTGAAAAAATGTAATGATTTTTTTTTTTCTGTCGCGACACATTCTGTCGTTCTGATTCAATATCCTTTATCTGACTACAGATAACTTGATTTCTCTGAGAAGATGTATTCCATTGGTTTAATCCACAGAGGGCACATAGGTTTTATTTTATTATTTTACTGTCAATCTCCAAATACAACTGTCAAGTATCCTAATGCAGCAGAAATAGCAGGTTCGGGGGTCCCAGCAACCAGACGGGTACACACCAAATAGAACCTTTCCATAGGTTGTGCAATATTATGGGTATTTCCCAGCAGTCACTTTTCCATGTCTTCCCCCCCCCATGCATTTTGGTAATGAAAAGCACCAATTTTCAAACCATTTATCAATTCAGATCAGGAAATCAGAACAGCACAGAGCTTCTTACAGAAAACATCCTCTTGGCACAACTTATGAGGCACAAGGTGTCCAAGTTCCCCCTCCCTCCCAGAGGCCCATCCATTGCAGGCATACACAAACATTCGATTATCCTGTTACTGCCAGCCCAAATGTAGAATACAAAACTTGCAGCCTGAAAGTATTTAAATACAGAAGTTCTAATAATACCTGCTTTTTTACTAGCCTCTACCTTATCTTCTCATATATGAATGTTCTTTCAGGACATATATTTGGAAAGAAGTGAGCAGGGCAGGTCATGGTCCTCCCTGTTTCAGCTAGACTCCTCATTTTATCCTTTATGAGAATAGTATCATCTTAGAGGCAAAAAGACAGAAAAAGAAAGAGCTTTTCTACAAACTGAAAGTCCTTAACTTTTTTTTTCCCTTTCCACTTTTTTCCATTCTCCATCCTACAGACTGAAGAATTTCATATGGGCATCCAGTATGTTCAGAAACAGCTTATTTATGGTATCTTCAAAGTCACAGCCAAATGAAATTATTAATAAGCAGATAAATACAAGGTGAACTGGACAAGTGTGAATACTGTCACTTTACACCAGTGAACTAGTCTGAAGGCTTGCAGGCCAAAAATATAGAATGCACTCAAAGATGAACGGGAGGTCACACAAGAGAGGGACAAAGGACTCACTCTCACTTCAAGAGTGAGGGTGGGTTATCAGTTATTTTCAGTATCACTTCTTTAGGTAAACTAGCTTAGGTGAATTAAGTTGCAAAACAAAGCACTCATCTATCCAGATTGATTCAATTAACAGTTGACATGCTGTACTTAAGCTCCGACCAGCTTCAACTAATCATTTCAAAAGCAAATGAGAAAGCTGTTCATATTGCAGCATTAATCTCTGTTATTGCACAATAGATTTATGTAACTAAAATACAACACATATTGAGTTGATAGAAGCTGTTTAGGCACATACTACTCATTACACAGCCCTCAAGTGTAATAGAGGGCATGAATAAAAGCATCAGCTAAAAGTCAGCTGGTAGCAAGATGGACACGGATGCTTAGTTCTTAAATATGCGGAAAGTAAGGCTATAGCACTAGAATACCCCTCTAAATGTGGCCTGAATTTCCTTTGTCCTTTCTGAATTTGTAATTCTGATGGAAAAATTTAATAAACATTATAGAAGACATGACATTTTAAATGCTAATTAAAGAGGTTAATATCAACGGCTAGAAGGATGAAAATTTATCTGGAGCTCGACAACACACATGCCAACTCAGCAACAAATTGAGCTTTAATGCAGCAATCCTTGCAAAACAAACAAAAAATATTTATAAGCATTGCTAGTACTCCTGGAGACCGCTTCAAACTGTTTTTCCAACCCCATTTATTTTCAACCAAAAGCACCAATAAATGCATTCAGCACAGATTTTTTTTTTTTTTTTTGAAAATTGAAGCTGCCCCAGTAATGGAGGCAGAACAAAACTCCAATAATAACCAGCACCTTCCACTTGAAAAAAAGTCAAAGCAAAAAAAACTTCCTGAGCACCTGAGCTTGACTAGCTGATGCAGGACCAATCCCAGTTGTTCCTTTTCCAACTTAAAGAAATGGTCTCTTCTGTGGCAGGCAAAACAACAGAATACATAAAGGGATAAGATCGGATAGTACCATATTGTTGAGAAAATTATACTTTAATTGAAAAGGGCTTGCTTCATATCAGTCTATTTATTAAAGTCCAGAATTTGTAAGAATAATTATGCAAAAAAAAAAAACAAAAACAAAACAAAACAAAAAAACATCAAGAGCATCATTTGGTTACAGATTCATTTTTCTTTAAAAGTATTATCAAAACATATTTACTAAACAGGCAGGTTTAATTTTACTAAGGAAAAAAAATAATCACTAACAAAAAAACAATGCATGTTAACATCATTAATAAGCTCTTTTTTGTAGCCATATGTACTAATGACATGGACAGATCAGCCCACCAAAGCAGCACTATCCTCCCCCCACCTTTCCATCCTTTCCAACGAACATAATCACCATTACCAATTTCTACAATTTTTTAAAAATTCATACTTCATAAACAGAATGTGTTCATAGCTGTATCATTGCAAAATAGTTCTACCTAGATTAAATGTGCTCACTTAACATTTAACAGTAGCTTCCAGTACTTACATATCTGTTTTAGTTACTGCTAGAGCATGCAAGCTATCTGAAACAATGCAAAGCACAATGGCCATAAAATACTGTTTTATCCAAGGCACTTTTAACAACTTTAGTATTTAGCAACCAAATCAACACTGTGAGCATTTTTGTTAAGATGGAGAAGGCTGTTGGGAAAGTGTTTGGGGGGGGTGATTATTTATTTATTTAACTTCTGAACATATGCAGATTGACATTGCAACTAAATCTCATTTAAAAAAAAAGGGGGAGGGGGATCATAAGATAAAATGAAAATGAGTAACCTATGAATTTAAGCACTGGTCTGAGGCATGTGGCTTTCTTTTTGAAGCAAATGCTACCTTCTTATATATTAATGGGTCTTTAGAAAAATACGTATTAATGTTCTTCAAGAGCAATGGACAAACCTCCTGTGGATCAACTTGCCCCTTCCTACATAAAGGAGCAATGCCTCATGTTTTACTGATCACTATCAGCCTCTTTTGGTGGAGACTGTTCTGTCAGCAAAGGCCAAGATTTCCAAAGCCACCCTTGGTAGTCAGAAGTCCATCTCAGGCTGCAGCCTCACCATGCATCAACATCCTCAAGTCTGCCAGCATCACTACTCATGTAGTTCTTGCTAGTGATCTGGAATGATTCAAATAATTTAAATATTTTTAGGCTGTAAGACCTTTCTTAACTGAATATTTTGACTTGCCAGGGTCAAAAAGTGGTTATATGTGTAATGATACCAGCAGATCTAAGAGAATGGTCAGCCTCCAAGCAAAAGGCAAGGTGAAAAACCGGTGTGCAATGCCCCCTTCATCTATACTGCAGTCAGAAGAGGACATTGTGTTAACCCCAGCCTAACCCCAGACATCATAAACACCTCAGGGGAAAGAAATCCCTTCTTTGAGGGTTTGACAGCCATCCTGCAGGGAGGGCTGGTGCATTGAGTGCCTGCCTTTTCTTGATAACAAGAATCCTGTCGAATGTGCCTTGGTCCACAGGGCTGCTTTGCAGAAGCAAGAGGGATGACCAACAGCAACCTGACATGGCTTCATATTCAACTATCACTTCAACAACATTTTGCTTTGAGATCCAGGATCTCAGTATTTCTCCAGTCCCCCAAAGAAATAAGGCTCTGCAAATGCTACACACAGAAGAATTTTATATGCATAGAGCCAGAGTAAAGCACAGGAGAGAGTTGCAGAAGAATTCTTCCTCATTCTTCCTCTTGCACCAACTTCCAGACAATCATCCAGTCTGTTCTTTAAAAAATTCATGGTGAAGTCTTGCTATGGCTTCCAGTGACTTCACTTGCTGTGAACTCTCCCACTGACTTATGTGGAAGGAGGACTGTATCCTGAAGATTCCCCAGAAAACTGAAACAAGAATTTTAGTGAAATATTCAAGGAAGTGTACTCCCCTACTACATCCAATTACAATAGACTTTTTTTTTATTCTTAAACTGTGGTGATCCACAGCCATTCTTAATGACACACTGGCAACATCAAAGAAACCTGGTGGGACAATCTGAGACATTTGATACAGCTTACCAAGAAAAACAAACAAACAAACAAACAAACTACAGCAGATAAAACAGTATCTAGTTTATTACATATAGAAAGAGATTTCCAGAATTTACAAACACCCACATTTTCATTCCAGGGAAAGAGTTAATTTGAAAAGTTCACCCTTTTTTTTGTTTTCATTTTGTTTTGTAGTTTTCTGTTGGTTGTTTTTTTTTTCTTTTCTTTACAATATATACAATGGAAGACTTCGATTTCTTTTTTCTGATTTTTTGTCAGTTCCTGTGCAATTGATGAATTCAAGTTGACACTTGCAAATACCATGTACAGTAAAGTTTGTCTTCATTGTAGTTAATACAGAATATTATTTTACAAGGAGTACAAAATTACTTTTCTTTTGGAAAGAACTCAACTCAACATCAGGGTTATCTTACAACTGATAGTATCAGTAAATATGACTGTACAATCAAGGCCAAGGGACCAATGACTTGTATTATATTATTTTCTGAATTACAATCTTAAAACAAGAATAGTACCCTACTCTATTCTTAGAAGCCTTGTTTTAAGCAGGTTTCCCACTCTGTTTACAACAGAATATAGTATACCTCAGTTCCACATCAAAAAAGATGTGCTGTAGGAAAAGTTACATTTTAATTAAAAAAGTACATGTATAAATCAAAACCTATGTTAAATATTTAATACTCTTCAACCAACATTAAGTTTTGTATGTAATAATTTACAATGATGATTTGTCATACAGGTTTTCAGCAGCAAATGAAGTTGTGTAAATGTGCTAGTAAAATACCCATTCTCACCATGACATAGTGGTGGGCACATCAGTTCATTGTGGCCAGCTAAGTCCTTATGGTAGAGGATGAAGTAAGAGAGACTCATTGTCCAGGTGTCACAGTGCTTCTGCTTGGCACAACACAGGATGTGCAGCTCAGTCAACTAACTCCTGAGGTTTGTGTAAAGTAAACAAACTGAACTGGATGCATCGTACCCATTTACAGAGGAAGAGGAGGAGGAGGAGGAGGTGAGGTCCTAGTTGTGATAACATGAAACATTTAGAGTCTTGATACCCATGAGTTAAAAGAAGGATTTGCTGAGGTTGTATAGGTCATCATTCTGAAATGGAAAGAGAAAGAAAATTACCATCAGGGGCACTTTAAAAAATTTGCTGTAATTATCACACTACCCCTGCCATCCCCCATTGTTGTTTTTTTCTTTGTTTTGTTTAAAGCACTGTCATCCAAACTGAAAATGCTAGCACCTTGAAAAATGATGGCATTCACATTTGAACTGTGCTCAAGCATCTGAATCCCAAAAGCATTTCAAACAGATGTTGGCGATAAAACTCCAAGCAGTCAGGAATACATTTAGAACTTGCAAGAGATTCACCTAAGCAGAAACAACGTAAGTGTCTATCCTGATTAACCCTGACAAGCTCCTGTGACAAAAAAAATAAAAGCTCAAACCATTAGCCTGCTGCTGGCATTTTTACCCACTACAAGAAAGATTCGGGCCTCCTTGGAGGGCTTCCTGGCCACCTGCAAATGCCATGTTTTTCTTGAGAAGAATGACCGAGGTAGGGAGCATCAGGGGTGCAGCACCACCATTCATCACTGACATACAAGTTACAAAAAACTTGTACCCGGAAAATCCTATTAAAGTCCCTACATTTATTTACATTTTACTTCCGTCTCTGATAAAGGAGTGGGTGAATAACAAGGTCCTGCAACCCTAATATAACGCACAGCACAGGTTTACTGAGGAATGAATGCCAAAAGCTGCTTTTGACCCTGTCCCACCAGCCGTCATCTCAGCTCCAGTACTCCTTATCTAGCACATAATGCAACTGTCTCAAGTCCTCTCGCGGCTCTGCATTTCGGTTGACTTCACACAGGGAGGTCATCAGTACAAGCACTCTTATGGGGTGCACCCGCATGACGGAGGGAAGAGTGGGGCTCTCCGTGCCAGCCTGTCTCGTGTCCTGCCGCGAATCCCTCGGCAGACCCTCCAGCTCGGGGCAGGACGTGGTTCCCCTGCTGGAGGAGCCAGGGTTGGAGTTGCACCCAGGCACCGTTGAGCGCTGCAGCTGCCCCCGGGCCTGGCCGGCCGCAGGCCCGCACGGTGCCCGCCAGCAGCCAGCCGCATCCCGGCCTCCAGACCACGGCGCGCACAGGCCCAGACCTTCCCTCTTCACGCTGCAGCAGTACGTAGCCGTACCCGCTGGGGCCCGACTAACGCACTCGTGAAATGAATACCATTTTTGTTTTAGCTGGGGTTACAGGACTACTGCCATTTACATTTGGGGAGTTTCACATAAAAACTGATGAAGCAAGACTTAGATTTTACATAAAAGTGTGTCTATTTCTATATTTAATATTAACTGTGCTCCTGAAAAGATATGTAAATAGTGTATTTTCCTCAGTACAAATAAAGGCTTCCCATAGACACGTTGAAGTATAAAACTGAAAAGACCTCCTGTCCTATATTCTTTAATTGCCCAAGAAACAGAATTTACTTTGTGTGGTCCTTCAAGTGAAAGGAAAGCCTATCCTTGCAAGTGATGTGTGGTATGCTGTGAAAACTCCCCAGAGAATTATCTCACAGATCTCTTATTTACTTTCAACTTTCTTCTGCACTCATATTGCGATCTACTGGAATGTTCCTACCAGTATATCTACATACAGCTTCACAGAGCTTTGCAGCTTTCAACTATGCTGGACCTAAAATTAGCCAGTAATGCCATACTGTAGTAATAAAGACTAACGACAAAGAGGAATGGCTTAAATTAAATTGAAGAGTGATGTGCACATGGAAGTGCACGTTTCGCACCCAGCTGGGACCCAGCAGGGCTGCAGGAAGAGTCTGGTGACCACTGGCACGGCCCCAGCCTGACCTACACTGCACGACAGGGCAAGACGAAGGAGACAGGTGCCCTACCTCGGTGGAGCTTATTGTGTTAAGAGATTTTATATATATAAATAATAATTCACAGTGTCAGGATTAACTATCACATCTCAACTGAAATATATAATCTAGAAAACAAAATGGTTTGTCCAATCCAATTCGTCACTCGCTCAACCAATGCAGTCAAGAATACATTGCAACTGCTACTCGCAGGCACTCATTCCTGGATTCAGAAGTCAGAAGAGTAAAGGAAGACAGAGTAACAAGTCTATCTGAGAAAGAAAACACTTCCTAGAGGAATTCACTAAGAAAATAATACTGAGGATAATCATAGTTACAGCAACCCAGACATTCGCATATTAAAGTCCTGAACATGTGTCAAAGGAACAAAAAAAAAAACAAAATCCCACAGCAGGCTGAAATATCTGAGAGTTTGAGACTTGGGACGACAAGACAGAGTCAGGCAGGGTGTGAACAGGACCGGGCTGTGTTTCACGTAAACTTCAACTGGAGGTATGACAGGAGGCAGGGCATGGACCCTGTTTTCAAGCTTTTTATTGCACCTCCAGTATCTTCAACACTACAACATGGAAACCTACTTGTCACCCCTCAAAAGATGTCGGTAGCTGTTGGTGGTGAAGTATCAAGCAGGAAAAGGAAAACATTACAAGTTAATTGGAAAATATTACCAGACCAAAACTCAGCCCCCTATCAGTTGTGTCCGAGTCAGTAATGATATTCCAGTCCACAAGCATCAGTGATCTTGTAGGAAGAACTAGCATCATTATGGAGTACTTTTTGGAAGTTGTTTTTAAGAATTCCTATTGCTCACCAAGGTCTAGAAAACCATTAAAAACTATTTATTATTTCGGCCTAACCAGAAAACCCCACCACCTTTAGAACTAGAATTTAAAGAAACAACCTAAAGCCATTTTCAACATGTTTAAAACCTGCGACACATTTTCTACAATTTCAGGAAAACAAGCTATACTAGGGAAAGAGAAGTTTTCTTCTAATTTTGTGAGGGGAAAAAATTAGACTGTATGTTATGGATCCTGTGAGATTACTGATTGCAATGATTTGCTTTCAGCTCCCCAACTCCTCTTGCAAATCTCTTTCCACAAAACAAGAACTGTGTAATGGAGACCTCCCCCCCGCCCCACTACTATTATTATTTGTCTAAATGCACAAAGTGCCCAGAAAGCAGCCCTTCTGAGAGAAAGCTGCTGCTCCAGGGTCACTGGAAACAGTCAACCTGCAAGGCTTTGATCCAGGGAATTCTCGTCTGTGCATAACTTCTAGCAAAAATCCCATCCTCAATTTTAGCATACAAATGTTCTTTGTTAGACTCAAAAGAATAGTTCTTAATTTTTTGGCATAACGATCTTCTCTCCTCAGTGAATTACTACAATATGTTTCAAGGAGGAAGCACCTTATACGGCACTGAAGTCAGCAGCTGGATACCCCATTGTTTCTTATCAACAGCCATCAGCATTTCCTTAACAACATATAAAAACAGTGTGGAAGACAAGTGTTTTAATAGAGAGCACTAGGACTACAGTGAGCTGAGGTAAGGATCATTAAAACCACTGACATCACTGTTGGCAAGCAGAGAGAAGGGAAAACCTGTGTTTAATCTATTTCCTATTCACCACAAGCTTTAGCTGGAGTCCCCAATAATGCAGTTTGTGGTTGACTTTATGGAAAAAATTTGTGATGCAAGAAAAATGTACTGAAACAAACAAGCATCTTTAAAAGTTACTACAAGGTACCTCTGACAAGTAGTCTCTGCTCAACATCTGTTACAACGCACATGCAGATAACACTAACGCACGTTCCAGCTGGCAGCACTTTCAGCTCCGACCTATTAGTCCAGGCTGGATACAACACAACCAACTGGAGTTCCTATTACAGCCCAAGTCCCATTCTTAAATGCAGTAACTAAAAATAAGTTGATACTGCATTTTATTTCCATTATGGGGGAGCTGGAGAGGTATACTTAAAGTTCAAACTCTCAAAGAGCAGAGCGTCTAGATAATTTACCAATATATCTTTCCTGAAGTTAACAGGACTTTCATACATAAAGTAGATGAATTGTTAAAATACACTCAGAGCAGAATCCTTACTCCTTCCTTACAATCCACCCTTGTTAGAAGGTAACCAAAGAACAAATATATCAACAAAATTAAAAACTCAAGTGATCTTCAAGCAAAAGACTTCACAGTTACCAGTTTAAGCTTCTATATATTATTAAGGGCCAACAGTGTGTCCTATCCCTAGAACACCAATAGAAACATCCTTCCACAGGGTCATTCCATTTAAAAAGGTAACGCACAGTTGGCTGTTGAAGCTGTGATCCATTTGGCAAATAAATGCAACTACTTCATCACCGATGAACATACTGGGGCAAAACACAGCTCCCAAATGCCAGAGCTGCTCAGTACACTGTGACACGTCTTCAGCGTTAGCTGGGCACCCATGGGACACAACGCTGCCAGCAAAACAAAACAGCTCTGAAGGTGCTAGAGGCAACAGAGACAGGTGAATGAAAAGATGACCCCTGACTGAAGGAACGGTAGATTTTTCTACATCTGCTGCAGGAGGATCATATCCCAATTTTGCCATCAGCCTTGCTAAACCAAACATATTCTCCAAAACCATTCCTATCCCACCAGCATCTGATTTGAAACAATGAACAAGGAACAAATGCATTTGTTGTTTACTTTAGGATCGTATAGTGCACATTACTCTGTGTAGATTAAGGAGTTATTTAGTGCATAATGAACCCATCTATCTAGTAGAAAAATAAAAAGGTCATGAACAAAAGGTCAAGATAAAAGAGATAGCCATAACGAAAATAGACCAGAAGACTCGCGTAGAACTTCGCAAGTCCCAGTCTGTACCTGACCTGGGCACCCGTGATCTGCCCAGGTAGCTAAATGTCGTTAGAAATCTGACAAAAGGTAAACACATTAAATAGCACTGAAAAACTCAGTTACAGCTCTTATCTTGGTGACATTTGCATGATCCATCATCTAATTATAGTGAATTGGTGCAGATCTACTTAAAAGCTGAATTTGTCCATGTTTTTGTGTTCACCATACTCATGATCATAAGTAGTGTCTGTTTACATTTTTCTTGGCATTACTAACATGCACACAGATATGGGAAGTATCCCATTCGGATAAATTAAAAACATCAACCAAAACTTAAACTAGCTCAAATAACTTCTTTTCAAAGAGATGCAAATATATGGTACAATTTTCCCAATCTCACATGGACCTGGAAAGAGTAAAGGAATGCAAGAAGAAACGACGGTTGCTCTAGTATGTTAATTGCAGTCTGAGTACTAACAAAAGGAATTCAAAATAGAACTAAACAAGGTAATTACAACGTTGCTATTTAACTTGACAGGCTATAATCTACATTTAGTAAGCCTAGGCAAGCTTTTCTTCATTGTACCCCAAAATGCCTATTTCAGCTTTCTTGTGAATGTCATAAATGGGGAATTACTGATGATTTGGTTTCACCAAGTCCTTTCCTACCAGACGGAGTAATTGGATTTGGTGTTTTCATCCCCTTTTTCTTCTTCATATAGGTAATCATTTCCTGATGGAGGAACCTCAGGACCAGTAATACGTTGTACAGTCTTTGTGCCATGAGTTCAGACAAAATTTACACCCATCACGTATAGCACAGAAAAAAAACCATCTTCCCCACAAAGGAAGATTTTTCTCTCTTACCCAGAAAGAGATGGCTGGAAAAAAAACAAAACCGAGAGACTTTTAAAATAAGAAGATGAACAGAACCAGGTTCTCACACTTAGGAAGCTCATACTCCTGTTTCCTGTGTTGTGAGCGTAGTGGGAAAACACCAACTGAACCATGGACATTCTCTGGACAAGCTTCTGCCCAGCAAGGAGTTTGTACATCTGATTTCAACTGTACAGCGTGTCAACCTGACTTACACTCGCTCCAGACAAAACTAAGCCCTTCGCTGAAGTCAGCAAGAAAGGCTGCTGCCACAGGCAGGAAACCAAGGACCGACTGCCAGCGAACATCTAGCATAGGAGAGAGTGACATCATTAGAGGTCAGATTTGTCCATTTCCACCTGTAAGGAGCAGGAAACAAGCCAGATGTCTGCCTTAGTATAGAAAGATACTGGAAAAAGTAATTCACCAAAGAAAAATTATTTAATGCATCTCCTGCCCTATTATGCAAAATCAGCATCAGTTACAAGTTTGAACAAAACCGACTTGACCTAAGAACTGAATTTCTGATCAAATATTTCATCTTTTCAATTATGGGGAAAAAAAACGTTAATTGAGGTTTTGTTTTTCTTAAAAGAAACAAGATATGACTACGTTTAAAAAGAAAGACCTTTAATTCTATCAACAGACTCTGTTTAATAAAGAAATTCTGCAACTTTTCTTGCAGTGATGCAGCTAAGCACTAAAACAAAACGACTGCCTAGCAGACACAAGTTACAAGAAAAACAGATGCAGCCCTAGATTCAGGTTTTTTTTTTTCTTTTTAATTAAATCAGATGTAATCACCTCAAGGTTGAGCCCAGCTTACATGAAGGGAAATTCATTTTGTTTCAGGACTGAACACAACAATGCTCATATGAAGCCTAGGAATACAGAATCTCACCAGACGTACTCTAAGCTCATACCAAATGTTCTCATAGGGCTTCTCTAATACTCTCAACAGCATTGTTCGTGTTTGGTGTCCCTCGGATAGATCCACTACTGGCCCAGTATCTTCTTCCCTCCCCTTAACTGCAGTAATGAGAAGGAATATCAAAGACTACATGTGCGTCATCTAGTTACTAGCTTCAGTCTTCAACAGGAGAAAACTGCTTCTGTTTTTAGGAGTCAAAGAAAACAACAAATTCAACAAATGGGGTCATTTATTATTTTGGAATTTGTACTGTTCAGTTCACTGAGTTTTCAGTGTCTAACCCTGAAAGATTTGGGGCATTCATGCTCCCCCTGATGACCCCATAACCCACTCCCAGGCCAAGAAAGCAAAGGTGAAGTGCAGTGTGTACGGCTGTATCCTTGAAAGAGGAAAACACTGCTCAGTGTTTATCTTTGTTAAAAATATAACCATATATCAACCATGTTAACAAGTAGCACTCAAAAACACATCTTCATTATACAATTTTTTTCCAAAGGAGCTTTCTTAGCAGGGATTTTTTATTTTATTTATTACTTTGATGGTAATTTGGAATTCAATAAAACTCAGCAATGCTGGGAACCATTATAACTGCTCTCTCCCCATGGGGAAGCAGATGATCAATGCACCTTTAGATGCACTCACCCTCAACTTGCTACCAATTTAAATACACACAATTAAATTTGACCAACTTGAGTGCACTGAAGCTGTGCTCATACTATATCAAATAAATTACATCAGTAGTAGAGCTCAGCAACTCGTAACACCCAGCGTAGCTTCCACATAATCAGAATACAACTCAGCCACTGAATTTTCGTGTTCATTATCTTTCTGTGAACTTGTATTTCACTTGCCTTTCTGCACTGTGGTTTATTTCGCCATTCCTGCAGCCAAACATTGCCACTTCCCCCCATGCTTTTCTGATTCTATCTTATAATGCTTATTTTCTGCCACATTTACTTTTCTCTGACACTATTAAAACAACAACAACAACAAAAACTAACCAAAACAACAATAACAACAAAACCCTACATAATTAGTCCCATCTACCTTGAAACTATTTTTGTGATACACACTAAATTGTAAGAGTTCCACCTTAAAGCAAGGATTTGCACCCTTTGGCTTAGCTGGAGCCATTTCCTCCCTATGGACAGTAAGGGGAACAAGACAGAAGAAAAATGGCATTTAAAAGGAAGACATACAGAAGCCCTGCGGGGGATAACCTGGCCAGCTGACCTTCCCTTTGAAATTTTGCCAGTGCAAATTAAGTAGCTAGTCTGCAGCACTTCTGGCAGCAGCGTGGGAAGGAAGTTCTGCAGTGATTTTGGATGAAACACTTCCTCAATTCCCAACAACAGCACATTAAATATCAAAAAGGATAATAACGATAATAAGGAGGTGCTGGAAAACACATTCTCAAAACAAGCCAAGAAAGCACAGGAGGGGATTAGAAGAAATGAAATGTGGTGAAGTAGAAAAAATGTAACAAGAAGTTCAGAAAGCCAAAGTAGATGCAAAGCATGCGTTTTTTTGACATCGTTTGCCATGCCTTAATACAAAAGCTGTAACACAAATAACAGTTAAAACCAAATAGAGGTAGTGCTTTAAAGTAAAAGGAGAAGGCCTTTGGTAAGAGGCAAAAAGCCATAGTAAAGTTTGTTACAACTTGAAGCTATGATGGAAAATTATTTAACCACAGATTGAGCTGTTCATCAAAATACCACATTAGTCTGATATCAAATGAATTGCACTAGCTGCTTTGACCCGTTGTTTTCTTCTTTGTATAGCTGGAAGATAATAAACCTTACAAGCCTGTGACATCTGACAAATTTGTTACGGTAAGAATGTATTCTCACGTACATCCACAACTTATTTGTAGTTTCTAGTAATTTGCACGCATCTGACCTGACCTTCCCAGCGCCTCAGGAGCGGGCGCAGCCTTGCTCGGGGTGGCTGTGGTGAGCCCTGCTCCCTCTCCATCAGTTTCTCAGCCACCTCTGTTTACAGCCCTAAGATGGGCCGGAAGCAGTTTTGGTGACAGACCGGTTGTGAATAGCTGCCAATAGCTGCTGTTCATCTAGGGACTTCATGGCTTCATCCCACAGGGTGAACTGAGCATACAGCAAACCCAGGCTTAAGGTCAGAACAAAGTTGGTCTTCTGGTTAGATCAGGTGAGAGTCGCTAGAGGCCCACCTCCTCTCCCACCGCCACCAATTTCCATCAAGGTGGGTTCATAGAGTATTTTCTTCCTCCCAGCACTTCAAACCTGATGTTCAGAATCCTCTGGCACTTAAACTGGCAACTGAAATCCAAAGCATCAGCCACACTCAGACTCTTGAGCAGCAGAGCGCTGCGTTGGGGTATCCAACCTAGATGGAAGTAGATAAGCACACAACTGGAAGCAGAAAGAGCTGAAATCTAATGCTGGTTCTCGGTTTGATTCCCTACATAGCTCTACTCAAGTTGCTTTGTCTGGGCCTCAGGTAAAATAGATAAAACGTCTGCCCCATCTATTTTCTACATGAAATTTTCTTGTGAGGAGGACGAAGTCTTGATGTCTCAAATACAGTTACCATGACATCTAAGGAATTAGGTTTGTGCCTTGTCTTCCCATCTCTCAGTGTTTTGACCGGGAGGTGAGAACTGCTACCTGATGGAAGAGTTCAGACTGTGTCCGGGACCAGACAGCAGGGTGACAAGTGTCTTCAAAGTGCCCACGTGATGACGGACGCAGGGCAGCATCTGGACAACATGCTATAAATACAGCATTATGCCAGCCATATACTGATGAGAATAAAAAGAAACAAATTCTTGCTTCATTCCCTGAACACTATTTACAAACTGAACAAGAAAACATTGTATGTGGGGAAACATTAATGTCTTAATTCTATTCTATTCTTACTACATGGTCTTAAACTATGAGCATGCATATGCATGGGGCGGGGGCAAAATAATCAATGCTTAAAAAACTAAATAACATTCGAGAATTTCCTGACTATACATTGCTAAAGCATTATTCCGCATTAGAACAGATGTGTAGAATTAAGAAAACTCGACATGCAAATAGATTTTTTAATTGGAAAAGGAAACAAAATTCCAACATAACAAAGTAAGTTTTTATTCATAGAATATGAGTTCCACCCCTCTACTCACACTGATGTAGTGATGAAGATATTCTGGACTGCAACGGGATTAACCTCAAAAATAATACTGAGCACTTTAATAAGGTCTGAGGTAGCTCATGGCTGAACTACCCAGTGTACCATTTAAACACTGAAATGATTGTTTGTGTATAGATTAGGTTTTCAAAACAATTGTCATTGAATTTATTTTCAGAAACCATAGTAACAAGAAAAGAGTAAACATAGGGTGACGACAGGGCACAAAGGAAACGTAACTGATTCAAAACAACGGGGCTATCTCATGTTGGAAGTCTATGGGCAGAGGAAGCAGCACCTGGCAGGCTCTCAGGGGGCCTACTTGGATACAGCTGTGAGTTAAATCCAAATTATAAACACCAATCAGACAAATCAAATCCTTTACTGCTGTTTCTTCAGAGTTCCACTCAGTGAAACCCTAAAAGCCTGAATGACTGCCAATATTGTATTTTAAAGGATGGACAAGTCTTCACTTGCTCAGTTGCTATGATTTCAAATGGGAAACCAATCAGCAGTCACATTAATAACCTAATTTCAACCCTAATCTAGCATTATTAGACTGTATGATTACACAAGCAAAAGTCAAAGTAGGTAAAAGTTGTTCTTATCACAGAATTTACAGCCAGACATTTTAATTCAGTAATTCTTTGATTTTTTTAAAAGCATGCTAAGGAGAAATTTTCCCCATATAATGGAAGTTGTTCACAACAGTATCAGCAAGTATCTCGCCAGATGATAGATACTGTATTATTGTTACATATAAATCTTCCATCAGTTGTCACATCTAGTATTAAGGATAACCCTTTACAAGCTATTAGTGTAAGTCAACGGAAAATTAAAAGCATATATAGTAATACGGATTAAAGGCTTAGCATATACACAAAAGGATCTGTACATGGTATTACATCTCATTAAAACATCATTAAGATGTCTTGGTTAATCAATGATTAAAAACATCCACTAAACATTAACCTTGACAAAATATATAAAAATTCAGCTTTATTACATAGTATGACTACACTATACAATCTCATAAAATGGAACATTCTCCGTGTTCCTATAACCTAGGACACGAACTTACACCATCTGCCACACAGACTTTTTAACCAAGAGAGGAGCTTTTAACTGTCTTGGGCTGCTGACAGTCTCAGTGATTACAAGTGTAACCAATGCTACAACTAAACCTCTCCAAAAGAAAAAATAAAATAAACTACATTAATCACTCTTTTATATCCACTTAATTCAAAATGTTACTCGAAACACGTATTACATAGAAAAAAACTTCTCCTGAAACAATAAGAAGTTTAATGTTATACTGGTTGGGCATCAATAACAGTTTTAGGAATGGTGTCATGAAACAGTATTTGGCAAGTACGACTGAAACTACGAGTCTTATCAGTTCCAATTAGAGCTGATGATGTAGCACAGGTTCCTTGACGTCCAGAACTAGGCCCACTTTTAGCCCTTAGCAAGTCAAAAATTGAAACGTGCTAGAAGAACCAAGGAGGATTAGGAATAAGGATAAACTTTGCCATATAAAAGTAAAGGTCCTCAAGACGAATTACTGAGTTCGACGTTACCCTGTGCTTCCTTTTACTATCAGGTCTTTTAATAACTGTGTATCCTACTACTGAAATCTTTGTTAAAGTTCAGTTGTACCTCAAAAAATCCATTGTTAAAATACTCTGAAAAGAGCATTTCTAGGCACGTGAACATTTTCTTTTCCTTCAGCACAATTGCTCAGCAGATTGCCCAAAAGGCAGCTCAACAAGCCAGTCAAGGGGCAGACATTCATCTGCAGCAAAGCAGAAATACAGGCAGTTAGCACAAAAACAGACAGCACAAGCAGCACGGTTGCCAAAAGGCAGAAGATACATCCTGCCATACTCAAGAAACCTTAGCTTGCATTGGTTTCTTTGGTCTGGCTTCCTGAAGAAATGGAGCTCATCTAATTGGAAGAACAGAGAGCAGACCACCTAAACTGGGCATAAAATTCAGCTGACCTTTGGCAAAGACATACAATTTCAGCTATACCAAGTTGCCCTATGTTTTGTAAAAATCTACGGCTGAGTAAGGGATTCCTTTTCTGAGGCACAGCTTCAGCCAACATGGTCCAAGAGGCAGCAGAGAACAAGGGGATGGGCCCCCACCACCAGCCCCCACACCCACGGCACCATGTCTGGCAGGGGCCGCAGCAGCAGAGGTGTGCTGGGGGCAGGAAAGGGCCCATAATATAATAAATGGAAGAGAAATCTATAGGAAGTAGGGCCTCATTAGTTTCACTCTCACAGATCATCTGTTTGTATAAGCAGTTTTGCTTGGAGCAGTGTTTTGTCACTACTATTACTGTTATGTTATACAAAGAATGTATTAAATTCTTAAATATTACATGAGATTTCACGGCTTACGTATCGAATGTGGGAGGTCAAACAAGGCAGGTAAGGTTCTACTCAGCCTTATCGTATCATTTAAAAACCAAAAGCCTCAATATACTCGAAGGAGCAAGTGCAGTCCAAACGAATGCCTGAGATGGAGGCAGCTTGAAAAGCAGAGCAAAAATACCAGCGGTTGTAACAAGCAACAGTGCATTTTTTAGGAAAACTCTTGCGGCTCAAACCTTAGTTATAAAGGTAACCCAAACCACAGAAAGACCACAACCAAGCAGCTATGTCATCGAGTGTATCTCGGGCTAAGTCACTTCCAAAGCCAAGGCTCCAAAGCAAGGAAGATTCACAGTGAGGTCCATCATGGCTGGGTCCCATTCCATCCTCACCTTCTCCTAGAACTCCAGCCACAGAATTACACTCAACCTTTGCTTATTCTCCGGCAAGGATTTTACCGATAGAAAAGTGGCAGAAGCAAGACCACAGAGCTTTAGAAAAGAACAGCAAAATCCTGTCTATCTGTGTATATCTTGAAAATCCATATACCTGAGGGAACAGTATCACATAACAACAAATAAGCACATTCTAAGAAAACTTTCTAAAATATAAGAACTGGAATACCCCCAAAGTTGCTCATGAGACATCCTTTATGCAACAGGTATCAAAAAAGTAAGGTAATGTGCTGCCAGGGACCACGGAGAAGTGGGAGATAAAAAAAATCCCACCAAAAAGCTATCAAATTCACTAATTATCTGAGGGAAAACGAAAAGACAAATATTATTATTATTACAGGCAACATAACTGTATTTAAACTACTTTCAACTTTCAGGAAAAAAAAGCAAAAATTAATAAAATCAATAAATAACCTTTAATGTAACAAGTTGGACAAATAGTTTTCTAAGCAAACTATCCAGCTCTCTGCACTGAGTTTCCCTCCCCGTCCCTTTCAAAACCTTCTCCACTTTCAGAAGATATCTTTTTAAAATTCTCTCTGCATCCCTTTCCTTATCCAACAAGATATTGCATTCATTTTTTCAGTTCTTCATACGCTTGGAAACTCTCTGCACATCTAGTGGTAGGGACTCCAGATGTCCTTGCTACAGCTAGGGAAACATGAAGAATGGCAGAAAGAATCTTGACTTCTACTTTCTAGCTGCATATTCACGCCAGTGTCAAAAATCATTTAAGTCTAATTTTAGGTCCAGTTCTCTTAAACGAAGGCTTGAATTAAGTTTTTATTATAAAACTCTAGTTTTATCTTTGATTTTCACAGGCTTTTGGGGAAGAAAACAAACAAACCAACACATGCCCAGCACAACAACCAAAGAGATCCCAGTCTACATTATTTTGTCCATCTGTTTTCCAGTAACAGTCAATTTTTCATATTATTAAAAAGGTTTTTTGAAGGTACATTTCATCTTTTTAAATCACACAGGAAACAAAACAACCTTGTGACTATGTCATCACATTGAAAATACATATACCGGGCAAATCAGAACTTCATCAGAATGTATAGTGCGTATCACACTTTTCTGCAACTTGAGTATTCTACTTACCACATGCATCGTACAAAATACAACAGTATAATAATACTGCCTATAAGCATGCATATATGCGAAGATGAGCTAAAGTAGGCTACGGTTGCATGAAAAAAGCAGTTCAGTTGCATTACTGGAAAAACAAAAAAACCTCAAAACCAGGACAGTTCCCTGTCTCAGCTGAAAAACAAAACCCACAAACTTCTTTATTGTCAGACACAATTTATGATTCCTAACACAAATTCCAAGTACTCTCCGAAATAAGAATTATCTTGGAAGAAGGAGGAGGAAAAACAAGGAACAGTTATTTTCTACAGATAACTACTTCCTGTATTGGTAATGATAGCTTTCTGTTACATTTTATCCACAGTCTCAATAACTGCATCATCATCTGCTTAAAAACACTCCTTTCAACTTCTCAAACTTTCTTCATTTCTAGTTAGCAACTAGGCAGAATGCTTAATGAAATGTTTAATTTTAATTAAGAATCATGACAATTAGAAGTCAGAGTTCCTGCAGCATTTGTAGACATCTTGTTCTGCGAAGACAACATGATGAAATACAAAGACAGGAAACTTTCCTTTCCAAAGGTCATCATCCTGGTATCTCAGCAAGGTAAAACAACCTTTCCAACTTTCCTTTTTGTCTGTGACTCTCTTCTAGCTACAAGTCATAGCTGGTAGGAGAAGATGCACCAAGGTCTGCTGAGCTTGGATGCAGGCACGTGAGTGTAGTGGGAGCCACAGCTTTTAGAAATAATAACTGGAAGGTGTAACAAGTTCTACTGTAAATACAACTTGGCAATTTTCAGTTATTTGGAGTATTGACATAACAAAGCATGGCTTTCAAACAAATACAGCACCTGAAATTTACAGATTACTTCCTTCCAAACTTCAAGGTCACTATTCTAAACCTGCAACACATCAGAGCTGTTCAGAGTATTGCTTGGAAGGGGTGGAAGGTACAACGTTCTCACCAACCGTGCTCTTGAGGATGGCCAGATTCTTTTAGACAAAGCTTTCCAATAAATTTGGACTGGGGAGCACTGGTACCAAGCATGGAAAATTCCAGCCTTAAACACTGAAAGCTGTCAAAAATATTAACAAATTAGATGTTCAGCTATTTCACCATCCAAAATATAGACAGTAATACAGACATTCATACGACTTTTTAAGTGAAAATCTTCTTTCAACACACATTTTCAGAATAATTATAATGGTAAACAACTTAGCTAAAATACCCTAAACTTCATTAGTAGAATCTGGGGAGAGACTCTTTATCAGGGAGTATAGCAAAAGGACAAGGGGTAATGGCTTTAAACTAAAAGAGGGTAGATTTAGATGAGATATAAGGAAGAAATTCTTCACCATGAGGGTGCTGAGGCCCTGGCACCGGCTGCCCAGGGAAGCTGTGGATGCCCCATCCCTGGAAGTGCTCAAGGCCAGGCTGGATGGGGCTTTGGGGTGGTGGGAGGTGTCCCTGCCCATGGCAGGGGGTTGGAACTGGGTGGGCTTTGAGGTCCCTTCCAACCCAAAGCATTCTGTGGTTCTATGATAATTTAGACAATCGAGATTTTTGCTAGCACAATCTTTGCATAACTGTAAATGTAACCTTTTATTGAATAAATAAAATACTCCTTTGCTATTGTTTTTATTTGGCAACTATCTTCCAGGTGTGCTTAAGAATATGTCCACACATGCTGCCATCCTCTTAAGTCGTCTTCTGTGCGCAGATAGCTACTTGCTATATTATTTCTCTGCTTAAACTTTCAAGAATGAAGTAAACAACACAATTTTTTGTTCTGTTCTTTCAGTCAGAGCAATCCTAGGACAGCAAAAAGAAGTAATGTATTCAGACAGGTGCAAGATTTCAAAGCTGTGTATTTCAAATGTTGAACTGGCCACTTCAGATATATAAAATATTACTCCACTAAACAGAGCTATGCTTCATTGAGAGTCAGATCACAAAATTAATGGAAATGTAAGAAAGGAGAACAGGATTTCAGAAACATCTCACAGTTCCCATTGAAAACGATGATTAAACCAGATAAGAACACAGATATCTGCTGACATTTTGCTTTAAAAGATTTGAAGACGACTTTCCCCCTCGCTTAAGGGTTTACAAATCAGATCTGGTTACACAAAAGCAAAGCTGCAATCTTCGTTTCTAACAAAACCTAAGCAAGCCAAATTCCTTACTGGCGACGAACAGATTTCAACACCCCGGGCCCGTACCTGCGCCACGGAGCGGCGGCCCCCGAAGCACGGCCCCCCCGGGCAGCCCAGCTGCTGCCTCCACCGCACTCGCGGCATCACAAGTACTTCTGGAAGCCAGGATCGCCTTTCTTTCGTCTTACTCAGGAAACCAATATGCAACCATGAACAATATGTTTATAACATTATAATCCATATTCTGCAATATGTAAACAAGTACCCATTACTTAGAGGCCATAGATGAGCATAATATTAAATAGTAATAGAAAACAGCTGCATTTTCCTTCCCGATTGTTTATATTTCTAAAGCATCCGCTCTTTAAAATATTGTCCATACAAATCAAAACATGCTGTGCCTGAACAAAGGACAAAACAACAACAGTAGTTTTAAAACACTGCACTTCCTGCAATATTACGCAAATTAAACTTCAGGCTGCAGCCCGAGAGATCGCGCACTGCACAGGGTGCAGCAAGCAGAGAGGCGGGAGGGCTACAAGGCACGCCTGGCTGCGGCACAGGTCACCCTTACCACCGCCCCAGTAACCCTACACTGCAATCATGTATACTCCTGTGGTTTTAGGTGAGGGTGCCTACTTTTTGCCTTCCTTTGCCTCAAAACTGTGCTATTATCTCGCTCTCTCTATATATGTACAGAGAGACTGATTACATAGAATATACATATCAACATATTAAGTACATACATATGCATATATAACTCAAAACATCCAAACACTCTTATTTTGTTGATACAGGTTAGCAGAAAGAAAGATTTTTCTTACTATTTCCTTCAACTGTCTATGGTACGTGCCACGTTTCCCATCAGTATTAACGACGGGTATAAATCATGTGCACAGATTTACCAATCACTAGAAAATAACCAACCCAAAACGCATGATCCAGAAGCTTTCAAAGGTCTCATGACACTTGTCTGAAGCAGCTTATAGGCTGAGGGAGAAAACAGAGGCACTAAAATCACTTTTAAACTTAGCAGCTGAGGCACACTGTGTGATCACCAACATTGCTTCAAAAAGTATTAAGAACTTTGAGCCACCCTACCTGTTGCCTTCACTTCCAACAAAACAGCGTTCCAGTATAACCCTGTTACCTGCACCACAGCAGTACCCAGGAGAAGCTGGTTTAGGCTTCCGGGGAAGAGAGATGGTTACAAACCCGTGGATACCATCTCCTGGATATCTGCAGGGTCTCATGCGCACATCCGCACAGAACTCACAAGCGGGATTTCAGACACTTCATAAATAATATCAACGCACTGTTTGCAAAGCTACCTGAAGTCAACGGAAATTGACCATCTTCTTCCTGTGCATCCCGAAATTACCAGCAGATGCCAAATGATAGCTTGGCTACCATGTTACAAATAAGCCACCATTAGTAACTAGTTGAGTTGGCAACACCCTTAAAAACAAAGTTTTTAGCAGTTTTGCTGATTTTAATTACTCAGTATTGGTTTTATTTTAACTTAATAAGAAGATAGCTTCTAGAGAGGCTCAGGGCGCTTGTGAGAAAATAACCTGACTTCTACTTTCTGTAATTTTAACCCTTATCAGAAAAAAAACTTAAGAGGGCCCCTGGTACACACAACACTAAAAACACCCATGCCAGGCTAACAAGCAATACCTAGCCTTCCTATAGTTACAAAACACCTTCTGCATTGGTGGCCATCGTTTCTGTGACGATCAAATCCTGCCTCAGTACCAGCGCCTGCTAACACAAAAACCAGACCGCCCCTCCGCCTTGCAGGCTGGGAAGGAGAGACGAGACCAGCAGCCAGCTACATGCCGGTGTAACGCCGGCTCACCGGGAGGGAGCACGTCGCTTGCTTGGCTTTGAGAAGTTTATCTGTTCCTGGATTGAGTTTCCCCTGCACGTCAGCTGGATCTGGCCCCCTTCCAGCCAGGGAAGCTGCCCGTGCTCCTGCCCCAAACCACACAGCTCCTCCTGCAGCAGC
Source organism: Anseranas semipalmata (assembly GCA_013399115.1). Classification (NCBI taxonomy): domain Eukaryota; kingdom Metazoa; phylum Chordata; class Aves; order Anseriformes; family Anseranatidae; genus Anseranas; species Anseranas semipalmata. The sequence goes on from VXAA01002339.1 coordinate 848,296, forward strand.
TACTTCACCTTTAGGCTCATCGGTTGGGCGGTGGGGAGTCACAAATACGGAAACCGATTACCAAATCGTTAGTTGCACTATCGTTTGTGAAAAACACCGTTTATAAATTTGAAAGACCATTACTAAACACAGTGCAGAACAAGTCTTCTGCTTCGCGTTTTTCTTCCATCATTCCATTAATACTTCTTTTTGGAAGAAGTGCATACACTGGTTTGAATCACAAGGCAAGCACGGAGCCCCAGGCGACACAGGCCACTGCCCGCGGGTGCCTGCGCACACACCGCAGCAGCTGCTGAGCATCCCGAAATATCAACCACTGCACAGCAGCTGCAGCAAATCAAATTCGGAAACCTTGTTGCGCCTCCTGTTTGTTTTGCTAGGTGCTAACAATTATTTCTGCACAACAACGGAACAAAGATCATATGAACAAAGGGTACGCCTTCCAAAGGAAGAATTAAATGAACATCAGAAACCCATAGCACCAGGTTTTCTGATACACTGCATGACCACCAAGTGAGGGAAATTTCTTTAAACAAGCGAGAAGATGGTGTTAGTTCTGTTTCACGTGTAGCGAGATGTTTATAGTAACAACATATAATAAGGAACAAGCAAGAGTATCGGACGTGTCACTAATACAGTCGTTAGATCGCAATTTTTCTCGTTACCACAAACACAAGCATCTGCACGAAGCAGGGTGAGAGCTCCAGCGGTTACACAGAAATGAGGTGAGATCACGTCACTCAGAAACACGCATCTAACGAGGTTTGCACGAGATGTGTCCCTGACACCCACGCAGCTGAACTTTCCCCAGCAGCGCTTCCCAGCGTTCTCCCCACCCATTACCGGTTCCTTACCTGCTCCATGACACACCGCCACGAACCTGCCAATGTCCTGCCCATAACCGTGCTTGTAAACTGAACACAACACTTCAGAGAGGCAGTTATAATTACCTCAAATTTCAAAGCATATCTAACAGCCTGCTGGCTCTTCTGCATGCCCATGCACATCGGCTGGGAACCACCATTCTAGGTATATTCATTTCTGTAACTTTGGAAAGGCTACAACTAACCTTTAGGTAGTGCAACTGAACTGTAAGTCAATGAAAAATATTTATTGCAAATACAAAAGCACAGCACTGACATGTCAGACCTCCACTGTCTTTTGTTTTCACACCATTCACCGATTACCTTGAAGGAATTCATCAACTTAATTTCTCTTGTAGCATCACCCAAAGGTCCTAAGAAGGCATTGAGAACAACTATCAGTACAGAACATCATGGCCATACAGACATTGTTTTTCGTAAAAAGTGAAAATCAAGTAACTACGTAATTAACACTGCTTTATTCTACAATTAGAAGATAAGATATGCTGGGGAAAAGATTGCATCAAGTCACCGCACTGCCACAGCCCAGCATAACAGCGTACTCTGCAGCACGGTTGTGTGCGTCTCAGCAGAGCTTCAATGTTTGCTGGAGCTTTTATATCTGCTTCAATGAAAACCAATACCTCTGGGTTTCACTGCTGGCTGTTTATGCGAAACTAAAGTTAGAAGTCAAGCTGAGCACCATCGGGGGAATCAAGACAAGTGTGCGGCCAAGAAAGCTGATGCACAGGGAGCCTGATCTCATTCTTACTCAAGTAAGGAAGTGAAGGAAGTAAATTCATGTTCTGCCAAAAAATGTTACCCTGCACAGCAGATTTTGAGAGGACAAAAAGATGTGTATTTTTAAGTAACATGAAATACAAGCGCATGCCATGGGGAGCCAGCTACCCTTTTATAACTAGTCTAAATGCCATTTATAGCAGATAGTTTGGGCTAAATACAAAAAGTCACAAATCTCACAGATTGAGATAACTTTCAAGGAGGTGCTAAAGTTAACTCTGAAACTATACAACACGACTTCAACCCCCTCACAATAAATAGGTTGTTTTAGAACACCCAGGAAAGGACAACCATGCCCATCAAAGCACCCCCCGATCTGTGGGAGCAGAAAGGCTGAAGAGATTATATGGATACTTCACATATTTCTCCAAAAGAAACAGAAGGAATTTTCTGCTCACAGAACTTCAGAGGTGAGAACTGGGTGGTACAAAACAACAGCGGCGAGACCTCAGCTCACAGCTCCAGCAATCTCTGCGCGTGGCCAGGCTGGGTCACTCCTACCTGTGGCAGCCGGGTTCGTCAGGCTGCCTCGGGAATCCTGCAAGGTTTGACGTTCTGCAGCACCGGGAACCTGCGGCAGGGGCCAGACAGAGAAATAATTCCTCCATTCTAATGGCAAACGTGACAGACGGGCTGCCAGCCCCACGCTAGCCAGAGTTACAAACAGAACTCAGAATACAGCTTATTCGACAACTTATCAGATGTTTTTTCCTCTTTCTAACAAGCTCCTTTTGTGTTTGATCCAACCAAGCTGCATCTTTTCTATCTGTGGTAACGTCCCACAGCCTGCAGCAGCAGCTGGGGACAGTAGCTCTGATTGTCCCCACTTCCCAGCCGGTTTGGAGCTGCATGTCTTCCACTGCCTTTCCTATGCCTCGAGCTGCTTGTAGGATGCAGCTGCCCAAGAAGCCCTCCCGACATGCTAAGTTATGGTCAATTACTTCATTATTAGAGAAGAGCGTTTTGGACAGCTTTTGCCAACCTCTCAGAGCTAAATAACCAAGCAAAGCTTCAAATCCAACTGCCAATAGGAATACATATATATTAGGAAGTTGGATTGGATTTCAGTTTCTGCTCTACAAATATAGTTGGAAAAAAAAAAAACAACACAACAAACAGCTTCCATAGAAACAGAGAAATAGGATTGCTACAGTTGTACAGAGCTCTCTCCCTTCAGCAGCGAGCAGGCTGTAACGTTATCTGTAAGCATTCATCTGCAGAAGAATAATGCCTACGCTTTAAGTAGCAAGGCCACTTGAATGGATATCGAGTGCTCCGAATTCATCACTCTTGGTATGCAGTTTACAGCTTTACTTAGCCACAGAGAGAATCTCAGCATCTTACACTTCTCTTTGCGCTGCATTAGTTAAATCCTCTCTCCCTCAAAAGCACACTCAGACATGTGCTTTCAGCTGCCATTTTTTCACTCCTTCCCTTGATCAAAAGGTGTTGAAACTCATCCCTAAGTGCTTGCAGGCCATACGCGGGACCTGATGGTCCTCTGCGCACCTCCGTGCTGCACGGGTGGGCTCCAAGTCACCCTCAGACAAACCCAGCAGAGCCTGGCCAGCAGTCACCAGGACCCTCTCCCTGTGAAGGCCAAACCGTGGCAATGTAGTGTTTCGAGGAGCGGCAGGGCTACCAATGGACGAGAAAAGCAGCCCACCAGTTTTATAGTTTGGCCTTCCATAAAAAGCTGGGTGTGAGAAGGACTCAATTCCCCCACACACACTTCCTTCATCCTTACAGTTGATAATTTCTAGGAAGCAAGAAGCCACAAAACCAGCTACACCACCATCATTCTCCCCTGTCACTAGAGCAGTAACATAGTAAGGCAGCAGGACAGTGAATTTCTCCTGAGTTGTTCAGGCAGGCGCGTCCTAGAAGGCGACAAAAAGCAAAGGAGGCTTTCTCCATACACTTGTTTTTCACTGTTGCATGCCATGACTGGCACCAAACCAACTGAAATCCTAAGCCTCCTAAGGTCAGGTCTCCAATGTCAGTGCTCATCATGTTACCAACCGCCTTCGTTGTACTCTTTTAGTGCTTTCTTCCCCACCCACCAAGAGTGGCTTTTAGATATGCTCAACACACTCATTTAATGCAAATTAAAACACTGTTTTCATCAGTGAATACAGCATCGACATTTAATGGTATCTTCATTGGACTCAATGGAAACAGTAGATACTCAAAACCAAACAAAGAAAAGGTACAGAGCTGGTTCAAACAGCAAACATTAAAACAGTTCACAGAATAGTAACTATTGACATTTTTATGTACATATTTCATAATTTAACAGGAAAATACTCTCTCATCTGAAGAAGAAAAGCCTGTTTTTTGTTTGGTTCTGAAGTTATTGAGCAAGCTTTACTTTATACACTTGTACTCTGCATTAAAAATAAATAAATTAATTGGAGGCTCTTTTTCTGTATTCTAAGAAGTCAAAGTGTACTGATGAGATTTGTGGTCTCCCTCTCTCTTAATTTACATTTTGAGCTATCAAATTTTACTTCAGAGTTGTGGAAAGAGAAAGAAAGGACAGGGAGGGCAGCAAGACAGCACCAGAAGCTCTCACAGGCCTCATACTCGGCGTTCTTCCAAGGCATCTATGCCCCAGCAAGAAAAATTCAGATGGATATATCCACATGAATAATCAACTATTGCTAGCACAGCCTTCTTAGTGACAAATTCAAGAGCAGTTTGACACTAGACTAAGGTGAAGCCTGACTATATTCAGATTTAGACATAACCTAGCTCTTTTTATGAAGAAAGTTTTCCTGCAGGATAAAAAACATTATAGAACATTAGATTAAAAATGGGTCAAGTTTAAAACAAAAATATCTTTGAAAGGAATGCCCTCACCATTCTTTCTCTTTTTCTTATTATGCCACCACTAGCATTTGTTCATATTGGAATTTTTTAGCCTTGCAACCTCTCCAGTCTTAAAATTATGCAAAGATTCCAAGTTCTCTCTATTAATCTGTCTTCTAGAAGATTTCCACCCAAATGCCTTCTAAAAATATAGCAAAGAAAACCACTAACAGCACTAGGCATACTGTCTTCCAGTGACCACTGGTTACCACCCTACAAGCCACTGCTATACTGAAGTTAACTTTAAGAGAATTTTACAAAACCACATTTACATGAAAACGGTGTAATACACTCTCTTAGACTCTAACAGAAGAACCACTCACATTCTTCAGATTAGGATTCAATGTCTTTTAACTGAGGTTTTTACTCTCGCTCACGAGCAAGGTCCACCCAACTATTTGCACCAATACACAGCACTGGCAACTTAGAGACTAGGCAGAGGCTGAAGAGCTCACATTTCTCAAAGTGCAGCGGGACTTAACCAAACACCAAGGAATATATCACGCTGATCAAGCGATAAAAAGTGTTTGGAGTCTTGTTGCATAAATAACAGTGTAGCTGCTCACCACCACAAACACTAAGGGAAGCAAAATCTAAATAAAATCTTATCACTTCTAGCTGAGCACTGTCCTGAACCTCTCCTTGTAATCTGAAAGGAAAATGATGAGTGTGACCCAGATGAATCACATTCCCAGATGGACTTCCCAGTCTTTTTTTCCTGGCTAGAACGAAGGAAATTTTTTCCAGTTTCCTATGAAGCAATACTTATGTCAGCTTGCAATACTGATAAATTTAAGTAAGTAGATCAAAAGTCTCCCTGGGAGGTGCAGCTTACTGGACGTTAAAAAAAGAGAGGAGCCTTCATGCCTCCACCTAGCCCTGCTACAAATGAGAATATAATTTTGAGTGAATGACAGAAAGACACCACAGAGCTCAACGTAAGAAATGCCTGGCTGGGTCAGCCCGACAGTTCTCCTCATCCAGAACGTGTCTCCAGCAGAGCAGAAGAAGGTGCTGCTTAGAGAGAACCTATGAGCCATGCTCTGTGTCCCGTTGCCCTTACACTACCTGCTGACCACGAGTTCTCCTGACCCTGTCTTGAACCTGCTCAGACTGCCTGTTTTCAAAACATCCTCTGGCTGCAAGTTGCATAAATTCACTAGTTGCTGTGTAAACAAATACTTTCTTTAATCTGTTTTAAACTGATTCCCAACCAGTTTCATCAAGTGTCCTGTAATTCTGGTGCTGCAGGACTTCTGTCAACAAGAGCTCTGCGTTCACCTTACCCACCACCTTCATGATTTTGTAAATCTTTATCACCTTGCCCCTCTCTGCTTCTCCCCTCTTAACTGGAGCCTTGTAAATGACAAAAACTGCTCCACATAGGGCAGCAACACCATCCCCTTGACTATGAGCTGCCTTTCTCTGTGCCTTCCCTAAACTTCATCTTTCTTAAGATTATGTCACCAAAACTGTTCTCAGTACCTTTCTCTGCTGGTGCCAAAAAGCACGGCCCGTGGTTTTCTGGCTGCTGCTGCTCCACCCTTGAAACAGTGATTGAGGGGAACTGTCAGTGACAACGACAAGGCCTCTCGCAACTTACAACCATCAGGTCTGGGTTCAGCATCACACAGACATGGTTTAGACTAATTTTTTCCTTACTGGAAAAAAACTTATGCTTGAAGACTTATGTTTACCTATGCTGACATTATCCACCACGTTTTTGCCTGCTCAGTTATATGATGGCCTTCTGGAATTCCTCAGCAGTGATGAAGCATCTGACTACCCAACAGGAACGGTATTGTTGGTTTTCACCAGAACTGGAATTATTTTGAGGCTGATGCAAGTTAATAAATCAAGCTGCTGGTCTGAATAATGTCTAGAAGCCACCGGGAAGGCAACTGAGATCAATCAAGACCACTAGAGCTACTTTTATCATTCATTGTGGGAAGATTACTAAAGACGGAAGATGTATTAAGCAGGATAGAAATCATAGGCAAAATTTAAAAATATTTCAAAGATAAAGAAAATAAAAAAATAACCACACCTCCATGACTGAAGGTTGAAAACGGTAAAAAAAATCTCTTTTCCTATCACATGATCTGATTTGGAAAGAGTTCCCAGAAGGTTTTTGAGACATTGAAGACTGTTGTCATGAAACAGAGAATGGAAAGACCTGAATTTTGGTCTCAAATGGATTTTTGGACATTCTCTGCAGCTCTGTTTATTGACATTAATACTAGCCCCTTGTTTATTCTACAAAGAAAAAAAAGTGGCTCTCCCACCCATGAAAATAGTGGTGCTTTAAAAAAATAGAAGTATGGAGTAAGAATAACATGTTTTTCAGTGCATTTCCATTCATTTCCTCCTCAACAGGCAAATCTTTGCCTACAGTCCTCAAAATTCAGAGGACTCATTCTGCCTCTTTCAACCTCAATTTCAAAAACACCTTGCCCAATTCCAGCACCTTCAACCGAGCAGGAAAAATAGACTGAGCAACCCCCAGGAGACCACCAGGCCTTCTGGGGGCTGTGATGCGCCAAGAAGCACTGCTGATCACTCAGGAGGTGGCACTGTCTTAGGACACAACACACTCCAGGTCTTTTTGCATTATGTGAGTCAGTATTATTTGGAACAAGGGAAAAGTGCACCGAATATGGTATTTTAAAGTGTATTGAATAAATTAATTGGAACTTCAATATTTGTAACTCAGAGGATGGGGGTTAATCTATCATTTTTGTCTTTTACTTCCTACTCAACTTTTCCTTATTTTAGGATTTGACTTCTCAAGTCCAATTCACTTTTTTCTTCTCATCTTTTGTGAAGTTTAGCTTTTATATGTATCCAGAATACCTGTCGACAATTCCCTGCATTTACGTATAAATAATATACCAGGCTGTAATGGAGTGTTCATAGAATTTCAGACAGTTCATGGATGCAGCTATTTGACTATTACTATGGAGGAAATCAGATCTCTTGTAACGCTAACTCAGTAATACTCTGGCACAATGACCAGACAGCAAGGTCCCTAACACAGTTTTAGATCCATTAACTATCAGTCCTCACTTTTACCTTGCAATGAAAAATAACTGTCAAGAAGGTCTTCTAAACTACCTTTTAAAAAGTTAAAGAAAAAATCCAAATAACATTAGAGGAAAAAAAATCCACTAAAAATCATACTGAAGCTTGAAGCAGAATTTATCTGCTAAAGAATTCTGTATTAGAGCGAAGCCAAATCACCACAATACCAACAGAAACGAAACAAAAACTTACTCAAATTAGGGGGTTGCGATAGCTTATCACACAAGAATAATTGATCAGCAATGGTAAACAAAAGCCTTAAGAACGTGTGATTAACATAAGACCTTAAGAAAACAAGTATTTTGGCTCTGCTGCATCCTGAGCACTAGCTGTTGTACCACCATAGGAATCATCCTTTATCATGCGCAGCACTGCCAAGAGCCATCCCCTAAAACACAACACAAAAATGTCACGTGGCATAAGTAGCAGATCTGAAGCCTAAAAAAAATAAGGCAAAAAATTAACGACAGAAAAAAACCCACTAATTTTAAAAATAAGGGTTTCATTAGATTCTGTTGACTAGACTTTACAAGAGGAAGCCATTGTTTTTAGCCACAGCTAGCAGATTTCGCTAACCTGGAATCTGTGCATGTCACTCTCAACGCAAGCAAAGTAGCAGTAACTTGCTGGGCGTCTGTTTCAGGTTAGTTGGCACAGAATGCTTCCAACCAACTATAAGTAACACATTCCTTTTGTAGTTTTCATCTTTAACAAAAGCTTATCCATTGCATGTAACAACTAGGATATATACTCGTTAATGGAAGCCCCCCCTGAGAACTCCACTAACTTCAAGATTCTGCTTGCTGTCTCCTAAATAGAAGGTTTTTTGTTTCTTTCTGGTTCCCTACAAGTCAGCCAGTTGGAAGTACACTGCACTGTGGTATCCAGGAACGGATATGGCCAAGCCCCACTAAACACACGGAACTTTTTGAACCTGACCGAAGCTGACAGCAAGCCCCCTCCTCGCTCCCAGGGCCACCCGGCGCGGAACCCGGGGCTGCGGGCAGCCGGCGAGGCGAGGTCGTGTTTCCTTCCCGGCTTTTGTCCGCCAGGCACCTGCTGCTCCGCCGGACAAACCTCTGGCGTTGCCTCCGCACATCTGTCACCGAATAGCTGGGTGTGAAAAACAAAACAAAAAACACTTCCACTCCTAAATGGAAAGAGAACAATTCAGTGACTTTGCTATTAGCCCACTGGCACACAGCAAGAAAGAAACCCCTCTGCAATGCCATCCTGCCCAGAGGCTGAAGCAGGAGGTACGTTTCACCTCCTCCTCCCCAGCGGCACCGGCCAGAGCGTTTCTCTGAAGGAGCAAGAGCTGGCCCTCAGTTTCCCAAGCGGGTGAAATGGCAAACCAGCCTCTGGAAGGAGCGAGAGATTTCAGAACAGACAGCAAATTAAACGCTAGCAAACGTGGGAAGCATCAACAAGTTCAGGGAAGAACAAAACCATCATATAAAAGGAAGGATTTATGTGATAAGAAATTTTACCAAGTAGACATTAATGCTGTTGCGGTGCCTACTGAAGGGAAAATAGCTTGAAGCGTTAAGCCGCGTGGTGCTACGTGTTGCGGCCTCTCAGTCTTGACCACACAACCAGCAGCTCCAAATTCCTCTGGGGAGTACCAGGAAAGAGCAATGTGGCTCCTAATTATCATGCATCGCCATTCCCTCACGTAACGTGCTCTGACTTCCTGATTCCACATAGGGAACGGGGTTTGCCTCAACATTCATGTAAAAACAGATTTTCACGTTATTAAAGGATAAACTTCTCTTGGAAAACAAACAAACAAACACCTTTCCTACTTACAGAGATTTCTATCTTCCCCTTTCCTTATGATTTAAATATTTTTGCATTCAGGATATTCTGTTTACATTTTTTAAACAAAGATGCAAATAGTTCATTAAAATGAAACCACTCTCAAATGCTCTTCCTTTCATCCTACAAATTATTTCCTTCCTTGTCCAACTCCAGATGTTCTGCCTACTTCAATCCCACAAGACATCAGAAAACCTTAGATACAATTTCATAAATTGAAGACATTCCACTCTTTAACATTACATCTGCTGTCTTTTCCTTGTGAACAGTGTCTTAAGTAACAAGCCTCTTGCTTTGAAACCATCACATAGCTTCTATCTCAGTTTTACTTTCCTTACAACCTTTGTATGCAGAATCTATTTTCAAATTTTTTGAAACCTGTGTGTGCAACAATTTGTTAGCAAGTAAGTTGCCAACATACACACATTTAAGACACTAGCATATTCTAAATCATTACCTTACTCTGCACATCCCAAGTTCGTTTAACTTAGTCTTTTTCTGCTTTGCTATCACATTTACCTTGGCACATATACTCAGTCCTCCACAAAAAAGCAATCGGTCCCCACATAAGTCAGAGGCAACAAATAACATAATTTATAATCTCTTTAAGACAGGCAATGACTGCGTCTCAAACATTATAGCTCAACCCTCTCCTCTATCAACTTCTCTGCTCCATTTCCTAGATCAAATCTTTTGGTTTCTTTAATCCGCATTTGCCATTAAAAAACGTTAGATTTAAAGTCCCTTTAAAACATGCAGTACTTTTTAAAAGAAAACTGAAGAGCTGACAAATGAAACGAAGATACTGAAAGATGCACTCATAACTTCGATTTTTGTCGTTTTCCACCTCTATCCACGGTGGCAATGAAACATTCACTGTCAGTTCCGAGGCGCTGAAAGGCCGCCCCGGGAACGTCTGAGCCGAACGCCGCCCATGTCCTCAGCGGTCACTTGCCAGAGCTCGGCCTCGTCTCACAGCACAGAACGGAAGATGTATTCAGCCTCGGTTGACTAGCACTGTTTACATGTTTTCATTTATATCTGTCTTGTTCCATTTGAACTAATTACTCATTTGAGGTTCCCTCAGCTAGGACTTTCATCTGTTAAGACATTAAGTTATTAAGGGAGATGAGGCACATGACGATGACAGGTTAGTGAATCTAAGATGATTATCTGCTATCCTACGTCTTTTATGAATTGGTCATGCTTGACCACAAGGATTATGGACACAATAAAGAGGAGGAAACTTAAAAACAGATTCATCCAAGACTTTCCAGCAAGTGAAACCGTAGCATTCTGTCAGTGAGGTACAACTCGGCCTACACGAGAGCGGCGCTAATCCTATGACGAATTATGCTCACACAGGTGGAGCGCTATAGGTTCCTACTACAGATAACCCCGTCACTTGCTCTACTGAAATAACAATCCATGTGATTCACACAAAGCAAATACAAGGTGTGATGGTCCGAGGAAGTGGCATTTTGTAGCAAGCGATAAGAATTTCAGAGCTAATTAAAAAGTCCGAAGAAAACAGAATTAGAATACAAAACAAAATGTCAAATTGCAAAAGAAACAGTATGCATATTGCCAGTGATAATTAAAGAAAATGTTGCACATGCACTTGTCAAGAAGAAAAGTTAACTCAGTGCTTGTGAGTGCTGTGCTTGCTTGAGTCCGTGCCGACTCAAGGGCGTGCGATGCCCCGTGCGTCCATAGAACAGGTTTTCCTTGCGCTGCCAATCCCTCCCGTCTGCTTCAAACTCTCTCTGACCTCTCCAGCAGAAGTAAAGCTGTCCTGGCTGCCGGGTTTAGCATGCCCTGATGTTTTAAAAATAACAGCAACTTCGCACGTTAACAGCACGCACTTTAATAAAAGAGGCTGCGGAGGAAAAACAGCAATGCAGCGAGCGAGCAGCTGGACGGCAGCTGGCGCGGAGGAGCGCACCCGCGAGCTGCAGGCGAGCGGCTGAACTTTGCCCCATTTATTTCCCGAATCCCCGTCCCGCGGCTCCCGCCCGCGAGCAAGCAGCCCTGCGCTCGCCGTCGGCACGGCTGTTTTCTTCAGGTTTGGCAACAACACGCCGCCAGCTTCGGATCCAAACCAGCCAGGTAGGCAGCAGCGCCTTGCACCCAGAGAATCCGTGTGCCGCCTGCCAGCCGCCACCTCGGCCCTTGCACCGCGCAGAGCTGCGAGGGAGAAGCAGCGGAGCTGCAAACAGCCCCTGCTCCGTCGGCAGCTCCCCTGCACCCCACAGCACCCGGGACGCTCCCGTTTGTCACTTGGGGCACCAGATACTGCGCCTAAAGCCATGACAAAAAAAACCACGCATCTGAAAGTAAATATTTGATTATTTCCAAATCATAGAAGAAGTTGAAAGGTTATTCTATGAGTATTTTTACATGAGCTTCATTTCTATGCTTTCCTTTTTCTTTCACTTCAGCTGTGGCCCCTCTTCTTGCCTTGCGAAGTCTCTGCTAATTCCTACCCTCCGATTGCCACACAGACACGTAGCACTCAGATTGCCTGTTAGTTCACCTAAAATGGCTTTTCAGCCCTGCAGCCCCCCCGGTTCACCTGCTCACAAGATCCAAAATACCCTTCTCCTGCTTCCCAGAACACTCTGAAACATTTTTCCATCCTTTACGTGACCTCACCCTTAAGGACACTTTAGAAAACAGCGTTCGATGCCTTCTGACTCACAGCCAGTGGTTTCACTGGCAGCCAAACATGTGCACTCCAAAACACTCTGCAATCTAAATTGCAAATACAGTACAAGTATATCAAGTTCCCTTTACAGTTTATGGCTTCATATGTGAGTGGAAAAAAACTCAAAAATAAACAAAATCAAATGCTATACCCTACCTTATGGAAAGGACTTCAGCTATGGAAGGACTGTGAATGTTTCATCCAGGAAGATATCCCGACTGTCTATCCATGCTTTGGTAAAGCTAAGCAAACAGCTTTCAGCAATAAGCACAGGGGGGGATCTTTAGATGGCAGTGGGTAAAAAAGCTAGTACAAACTCACACTGAGAAAGAATAAAGTAAAAGAAAACACAGGGGGAAAAAAACACATAAAAACCACCTTTTTATCCCCTGAAGTGCAAGATGGAATGAAAAAAAAAGCTTCTGTTACAGAACAATGGGTTTGGCATCAAAATTCGTAATTATCTGCTCTCTTCCTTTCACCTCTCTGAAATTCTAAGTTAATTTCAGACCTCTCTGAACTTCTCCCCCAAGGCAAAGATACGAAGCAAACTTCCACTGGAAAACTCCCTGCCTGTTCTCCATGGCAGAGCACAGCTGTGGAAGGGAAGGGCGCGCTCTCTTTGAAGTCTCGTTATTAGCACGTTTACTTGTTCAATGCAGCTCTCCCTCTCTTGCACTGCTCAAGTGGTCACGCTGTGCATTTTGATACCTTTTGCTCGTCTGTGTCAGTTGCCTGGCCTGGTGCTCTCTCAGGTGCCCTCAGAAGAGGAACCTCCCACACTACCCAGTTTCATCATTGCTGAAGTCACTGAAGATTGAAATTTAAATGACTGGGGTCAGAAAATGGAAGAGCTGGAAGCTCTTCCTCCCTCTTCAAAATGCTGAAGTTCCAGGCAGTTCTCGGGGCAGTGACCACGTCTGTCTGCCCCACCGCACCGAGAAGCCGGGTTCGCAGCTCACAGGGCGCACAAAGCACATTGCACGCCCTGCAACGGCTGCGGGGAGGATAAAAAAAAAAAAAAAGAGGCAGATCATCTGTCATTTGCTTTTTAAGCAAACATCACTTGATGTTAAAAAAGACCCAGTTCTGACAGAATAATGAAAGATGGGCTTTATAAAAAGCTCTCTGTTATTCTTAAATTCCAATCAGCAAGTAGAGACAGCAAGACAGATTACAAGGTAACGACAGAAATTACACGTGTGATTCAAAGTTAAACACAGAGGAAAGGAAGCTGGTACATACGTTGTATTCCTGGTTATAACCTTTATGATGCAGGCTTGAAAAAATCCTCCTGCCAGCACTTCTGGGCATGTTTCGGCAGAAACAGCTACCGGGAGGGAGGAGAGGGAGAAGGCCTGACGGCTTCACTCGAGGCTCGTGAGCACGGTGAGGCTCACGGAGCTGGGCCGTATGAAGACTTTGAATCTCGGCAGCATGTTACGGGTTTGGACAAGGCCCAGCTCGGCACAGGAGCGGGTGCAGTAACCCACGATAGCAGTCATTTGTATTGCTTGCGCTGCAATAGCGCACGGCAGCCTCAGCTGCAGGTGAAGGCCTTGCTTTGCTGGCTGCTGAGCAAACAGAATAAAATGACAGGCCCTGCCCCAGCAGACCCATGGGGAGAGAGAGAAGAGACAAGCAGACACATCGGAGCACAGGGAAATAACAGCGTAATGTTTGTCAACGTGTCGCGAGCTGCATGTGCAACGTGCCAACGGACGCAGCTGGGCTATTTCTCATTAATTAACGAACATACAGCTGCAATGCTGCAACTACTCAACCTTCTTCCTGCGTCCACATCAGAGAACTGTCATCCAAACAGCGAGGTCTCTCATCTTTAACTGCACTTAGCAGACTGGCACAGGACACACAACTCCACAAGACAGAGTGCCGGGGGTTGGGCTTGGGTGTTTGCATTCTCCCGCTGCAAGTGACCATCATCCTGCACAGAGCAAAGCTTTAGAAACACCTCTTCACTGTTAGGATACACCAGGTAACATTTGGATGGTCAAAAGATAAGCGATGGGTTAAAGTGGCACAGCCTCCATTAACTCCTTCATGATGATGTGGTTACTGCTTCCGAACTCAGCCCGCTGCAGAGGCCATGGTACCGCCCATCAGCTATGCCATCCACAAATCTCAAGGTTTCTCCTTTTGAAGTAAAAATTTCATTAACTCATTTTTGGTCTTTGGGACCTACTCTTTATTTGGCATTTCCTGAAAAGATCTGGGAGGTTTTTCTTTGAAGTTCATTATTTTTTCCCCTCCTCTACCTAGCTTCCTAGTCCTGAAATGAGGAAAAATCTTTATTTCTCCCTGTTTGAAAGAATGCCTTGAGTTTTAAGTATTTCATCAATGTTACAAAAACAAGGAAACACACATCTGTTCTTAACTTTCAAACAAGTAATAAAATGGTAAAAAGCCCAAACTAAAATATTTGCTTGTAGATCTTAGAAACAAAACCTAGAATCTGCCTTGTGGCATAAAAAAAGCGTCACCTTCTAGTGCTTCACAGCAAAGTAAGTCACTTGTCTATTCTCTGCATGTCAAAGTCATGCACTGGGCAACGTAAACAACCAGTTCGTGTGTTGTTGATAATGAGAAATTTATAGAATAAACCTCATTGTATTTCTTCTACTAGCTAAGTGTTACAGAAAGTATAGTGTGACACATTTCCCAAGGAGCAAGAGACTATGCTTCCCACAAGCACAGAGAGAAAAGAGAGATAGCCCTTCAGGATAGCTACACGAGAGAAAACAAAACAAAACAACAAACCCCCACCAACTTTGTGCATAAAGCTCACTTCCAGACATTAGACCAAGAGAGTTCCCCTCATCCTACACCATCAGTATAATGCCTCAAGACCCAGCCAGCATCCTGCCCCGATGAAATAAGCACTCTGAAAAGCAAATGAAAATGTTGCAATGAGATGATGGCCATGGTTTCATCTCTACTTGAAACCCGTATTGCTGTTGCATCGAGGGTTCCCCCATCGCACACAGTATCTCCTCCT
The DNA here is from genome assembly GCA_013399115.1 of Anseranas semipalmata. Classification (NCBI taxonomy): domain Eukaryota; kingdom Metazoa; phylum Chordata; class Aves; order Anseriformes; family Anseranatidae; genus Anseranas; species Anseranas semipalmata. The sequence continues at coordinate 863,453 of VXAA01002339.1, forward strand.
TGGCCAAGGCCTGCTGTAATGGCACAACGAATCGGATATGAACTAAAGTGGGTTTCTCCCCTCCCCACGTCAGGTCAACTCCAGCCTGGCGTAGGCCCCAGCCCTAGCTGGGGCTCAGCCTGGGGTGCTCGCACCGGGCCGCAGCAGCAGGACAGCAGCGGCTCCAAGCGCAGGGGAGCCCGAGGCCCAGCACGGACACCCACACCCCGGGCCCGCCGTGCTCTGAAGTGACAGGGTGCGAACCCTCCAGGCCCAGAGGCTGCTGGGAGACATTTCGGTAACCACACCTGCTCCAACAACCCCTTCATCCTCCTGCCATGGTATCTAACAAAAAAAATCCAAAAGGAAGCAGCGCTCCAGAGGAGCAGGCTCCTACAAACGATGGAGATCAGCAGCACTGCGGGAAAAAGGTAGAAATTAAGTGGAAAACAACCAAGTTTGGAACAGAGTAGGGAATGTGACCTCTTGTCTGCCAACTGGACAAAGGAGGGGTTTAATCAAGGCTCAATGAGCATACAAGACATTATTTTTGGTGCAGTGGAGAAAACAAAAGCTATCAAAAGGTTGCAAAAGGAAAACAAATATAGTTGACCTAACAGTCTAGGAAAATTGTATTTCCAGCCACATACAGTACAGGATTAGGTGGAGGAAAACCAAACAAGTTGGGGCTGAAAAAAGGAAAGCAGAAAGTACTGCAAATGATCAAACTCTGGACAAAAGCTGAACTGGGAAAGTAGCAAGAAAAAGCCAACTCTTAAATTTTATAGTCCACAGAATTTAGATACACAGCTGGAGAAAGAGGTCCAAATCAGAGACAGCATGTTCACATCAGCAGCCTGATTCAACACAGGAATATAATGTCCTGCACTGGGATCAAAAACACAAAGGGCTTGTGGGCGGGAGGGAGGGTCTGGTTTAGCCACATGGAACTTGAGCTGATGGCTGAACCTTGAATAGCTGCTACACCTGCAGCCCACATAAGCAAACAAAGTCACTGAACCTACCCTGGTTAAAATTATACCCTGCTGTAAAACAAAACAAAACAAAACAAAACAAAACAAACAACAACAACAAAAAAAAACTCATCTGCTATGGAATGTCTCTGTGTCTTCCCCAAAGGTTGAAACGAATATTTCGCTTTATTCCACGGTTTTCTTTTTGCCCAAACCAGCCACTACTATGCATGGTATTAAAACACATATATAAACAAGCTAACTTTTTTTAATTCACGCTTTTTGTTTCTCTGCGCAAGTATGTACACAGGCCAGCCTTTAAAATCACAGCATTTTTTCTTGCTTAATCAAAGCCTTGTGTGAGGACACTGACACACAATTACTTGGTACTATTCAGCCAAATCAGAACACCCCACATTCAACAAACAGAAGTATGAAACAGATTTTACAAATCTATGACATACATGTCAGAAATATTTCACAAGTGATTTTCATTTCCAATCTTTGATGACCCTTTTTCTCCAGAAAACAATGCTCTTGAGTAGATTGGCTTAAACAGCACAGAGCACAACCCTCACTCTAATGCACACAGACACTTCAGTAAGGAAGTAAGAACCAGAGAAAATAAGAGTTCAATAACATCTGCTATCAACCTTTAAATACTGATAAAGAATCCATGGAAAAGAGCTTTTGTGGACATACAGCAGCACTACGGCATTGCAAGCCCTATCTGCTTCCACCCACGCTGCCTGTAGTACTGAGGACACGCCACTACACTCAAGTCAATGGAAGTTTTGCTGCCAAACTCTTAAAGGACGAAATTCCTCCATAGCGTGCAAACACACGAGCAAAGCCATCTCTTCCCGCTGCCCTCAGGGTAACAGCACAAAGGACAACCTGGCTTTAAAACAAAATAATGGTACCAAGAAATCAAAACGAGGCCTATTGTTCTAATGCACTGCAATTCCAACTGCAAATGGATGCAGAAGACAACCATGGGCGTGGTGAAGAAACCCAGCAGATGGCAGAGCTGCCTCGAAGGCCAGCAGTGGGGCTGGGTGGCCCTCCAAAGGGAGATGCCACTGCACAGCATAAGTGAACCCAGCTTGCGCCGCACATCTGAAACAATATGCTGGTCATTTTGGTTCTGATTTTCTTATTTCTGGTTTCCATACCATCGCTAATAATAAACTGTCAGATGGCAAATGAACAGTGTGCTGTGTGACCTTCAGTTGCTGAAGCAGAATGAACCTGGGGGAATCCTGTCATTGACAGGCAAGCACATCGCCTAGAAGGTGCCAAAATATTTGCGCTGCCAGCGCCTCTTAAGGCGGAAGAAAACTACTCATCTATCTGAACTGGTGGATTTCCGTGAGTCTATGAAGAGGAGGAACATAACCTAAACACGGTAAGTCAAGCTCGTGCAAAACAAAACTAAAATTTCTTTCTGCAAAGCTGTAAGAAACCTGTGTCTGTGTTCTTTTCCATGTGTTTTGGAAACACCCAAGACACACCTTTATATAAAGAAAAGGGGAAAGAACTAAAGTTCCCTCACTTCCTCGCTCAGAAAACATTCATTGTTTGGATAAGCCACTAAATTAACTTCAGCTGTAGAGAAAATGACTCATTAAAGAGAACAATCAAAAATTTCACTGGAGAGAGGGGGAGGAGGTAAGGAGGAACTTTAACCTTCCCCCTCTCCTGCCAAATAAATGACACAGTAGTTTGAAAAAACAAACAGAACGCAATAACACTTCTTAATAAATAAGGCTTAAAACAGAAAGCTACAGAAAACTGAGGTGAAGGAAAAAAAAAAAAGCCGAACTACAGATGATTCTAGTTCTTGAAGCATGTTAATCCCCCAGCTGTACTCAAACTACATCTGGAACCATTCCATGGAGCAGCAGAAAGGCAGAGCTATCTTTAAGAGCTTACTTCCTAACATACATCATAGCATTAGGAGCTCATCAAATAGTTAAAAGCCAGTTTTGTTCTTACAATCATGCATCTGCTGGACAACGTGCACTCGGTTTTTATATCACACCACAGGGGACAACATGCAAAAGATTTTTTAATGAATGAACAACAATTTTCTTCCACAGGCTCATCTGAGCTGCCACTAGATCAGTGGGAAATGTTTCAGGGAGACTAATGCTTCCTTGTGTCACAGTCAGTGGCTTGTTGAATCCTCCTATGATGAGCTAGGACCGGGGGCAGAAAGGGGGACCCTGTCTGTTTCTCATGTGACATCTGCAGTAACTACAGCAGGTCCGAATGACAGCTGTCTAAAGCCGTTACACATACTTCTCATTTTCACCTGAAAACATTTTCCACGTACATATGGCCTTATCTAAACTAGGAAGCCTAATGTGTCAGTGAGGCTTTTGGTTTTGGAGGAAAGGTTTGTTTGAACAGATGACAAACACAGCCAGCTACATCACTATGGATGCTAAAAGCAGCAGTTTCGCCAGTGAAAGATGCCTTTTCTCATACACAGCTTACTATTTTTTACCTGAACCAAAACAGACCATAAGGGAAAAGTGTGTTCTCAATAGCACAAATACAGCTATAACGCGTTCCTATTTTACAGTGGTACCTCCAGGAAGAGTGAAGGAGCAAGCCCATTTTGACAGCACCACCGCGAATCTAATCCAGCACCACTGCGATGCTCACGAGGGCTTCTGGGGCCGACAGACCCAACATCCCAGGTTGTAAAGCCATAGACACCACTCAAGTCCTATCATGCAAAGGCTACGATTAAGGGCTCTGTAGTCTTGTGTATTCTGAACACTCACCATACAGCAGTCTTCTATGTTGTACAAAAGTTTTTTGCTTTTACCTGTTTCTTCAGCCTAAATGCAAATGCTAAGATGTGACCCAAATCCATAAAGCACAATTAACATCACAGGAGTTCTTTGCTAAAGGAATAAAAGCTGATGAGCTACTCTAACAAACACAGAAGTAAACAAGCTTGAATTGAGACAGATCAAATGTCTTCACCAATCTGCAGAAGAATTTTTGGAAAAGATGAAATACCCAAGGTAGGAGATAAATTAGACACTGAATTACAGATCATTTTGTAGCACTTTAGAACTAACTCATTAGTAGAACTAATTAAAATTAATGGAGACTTGCTATTAATTCAAACAGAACAGTGTAGTAACAGCTTACAGAAGAAAAAAAGTTTAAAAGGACACATTCTAAATGGAGGTACGTTGCCCTATTCCCATCGGCTTCAAGTAGGCTACAGCAATTTACATCAGTTGAATATTCCTCACCTTCCCCTCCAAGATGAAAAATATTTCATAGCACTCATGCAAAAGGATCATCGTGCAAATATTCCTCCAAAATATGGTTACACAAATGTTACCAACATCTTATACATTTTTTCCCTCTCTAACAATCCTTGGCACGTCAACAGTTTCTACTACCGCAAGCATACAATGAAATCAGTGTAAGTAACTTCGTTCATACCTATGTTTAAAATTTTATAACAGCCTATCAAGCTAAGAGATTATGAATCATCCAAGTCATTAAAGCCCAATTACACTGACTGAAATGCAAGCTTCCCAGCACTATTCCAATTTCTCCTTCTGCTCACTCATTCCCTGTCCCCCTTCCTACACAGCCTTGCCTTCTCTAACTTTGTGAAACATCTCTTACAGATGACCCGCTAACTGGCCAGCCAATTATCACAGCCCAACTCTTATCCTTCATTACATTTAACCACCATTTCTCTGTACTTGTGGTTTGTCCTCTCCTTGCAACTTCACACTCTCTTACCCTGTCATGTGCTGTCTGCTCTCCTCTAGATCACACAAGGTCCTGGAACCAGGTCTTTTCTGTGGCTGCGCTCTATTTCTGCATGATCGTATCAGTTCAAATATATTTAATTATCATGTATATACTGACACTTGACTTCACGGTGGATTAATTCAAATTAAAGCGATTAAAATAATCAAATTTAGATTAGCAAATGAGGAAACTTATCTTTTTTATGTTCTTAATGGTCATTCTCAAAGAGTGATAACCAGTAAATCATGCTGATTTGCAATATAACCTTTTAATTTAGCATTTGGTATAGTCTGTAGTTAGACAATACCATTAGTGTATATTTATGCAGATTCTTGACCAATAAAATTAATGGCCAATACAAGTCACCGTTTACTAGTTGGTTAAATTTCATATTTATGACTCCTCAAGCTGTGTTTCAATGAAAACTGGGATGAAACGTTAAAATAGTATGTCCTGTATTTAGTTATCAGTTAAGTAAAAACTAACAAAACATCCTGAATGCATAAAGCGGTTGCTTAACAAAATAAACTTTGCATTTAATGACAATTTATTTTTTTACAGCCTCTTCTACATTTAGCAGGTGAAATTGAACAGGCTTGGTTACTGTGGACTTCCAAATTTCAGATTTAGTAAATGTTTTTTCTCTTTGTTTTAAACTAAACAACTGAAGAAAGGAAATCTGTTTTCCTATCTTTTCAATGTCAGCTGATCTCACTCAACTTTGAATAAACTACTCACGTAATTACACTAGTCATACACTAAAATGAAAACAAAGTTCGCTGGGTATCTACCGAAGCAGCTGCTGTTCTCAAAAATGAGTTTTTAGTGCTTGAAACCCCGATTCTGGACACTTCATCAATCATGCTCACTACAGCAATGGCTTTGATTTCTCTAACATTTGATAGTTACATTGACTGAACAGGTCTGTCTTAATTTAGCTAACAGTAGTATATTAAAGCACATTTAGTCCCAAATACAGGTTTATTTTTCAGAAAACATTCCAAAAGTTATTCCAACCCGAACCACCCTACTTTCTCGGCCTCGGCTTGCCTTTCTCTCCAGGGACATGCTACCACCACCTCAGGGTCAAAACAGAATCTAAGAGAAATGTAAATATTTATTCTCTTCCCGGAAAAGCACTCCATAGAGAGGAGGGGAAAAAGGGGATGTGCGTACAGGGAATCGCATGGGTGTAATCAGAGCGCTTTGTTAAGCTGGTACGTTTCTGTGCAGGCAACCCCCCAGCTCTACAGGGTGCTTCCTAGCTGAAGATACGCACCCTGTTTTCCAGAGCCTCCCGAGCGAAGCAGCAGCCCTGGGTGGCCGGCTGCCGCGCGCGGGGTGACGCAGGGCCGTGCCAGCCCCTGCTCAACACGGGCTGGTGTGCACCAGGCTCCGAAGACACAATAACATTCCTCTCGCTGGCTTCAAGCCTGGAGGCTAAAAGCACCAAATAACTATTCATTCTTCCATCTTGAGACACATTCCTAACCTAGTTCAAAGGCCTGAAAAAACATGCCCTAGCTACATGCCTGCACACCTCCAGAAGGGCTTTTCCCTTGTATCACAGCTTGCGAGGAAAAGAAGTTCCACACTGAAAAGAATGAACCGTATTTCAGAGTTTTGTTCCACTGCTTAAGACCCCTACATTGTCTAAAGCACTCACGGCTGAGTTGCATATAAATTCATCAGCTACGTTAGTCCACGGAAGAGTGAAGTTTCGTCGTTCACGCGCCCCAGCTACGCTCTCTCCGCAGGCACGGTGCGCGGGCTGCAGCACACGCCGGTCCCTCTACGCCTGCTCCAGGCGCCAGCGGTGCGAGGAAGCGTGGCCAGCAGCTGGGAAAGGACGAGGGGCGACCCGGACCCTTTCCGCTCCCACCACCGCTCCTGGACCCACAAGGATCACCGACTCTGCCATCGCAAACTACGATGGATGGGAATGGCACAGGGCTGCCCACCCGTATCAGGACGTCCAAGGACTTCAAGCACATTCAGCTCATGTTCACCAGATGATTATAAAGTCAACAAATTACAAGATTATTTCCAAAATACTGACACTAGAACAAATATTAATGTTCAATAAGAAAAATATTTACAGCTTTCAACCTACAGCTTCCTAAACAAACTAAATTCCTCTTTATACATTTTATTTTGCCGTTGCTCAGAAAACTGAATGCTGTTATGTGCAAAATGGGGACATATAAACAGCTACTAAATAATAAGCCAGCCTAACTATAGTCACCATTTGCTTGTATAGAATGAGTCAGGACACAACTGCTGCAGATGCCCCTGCTCTCAGCCACTCTCCCCCCGGACGTATCTCTTGCAGCTCTCCAACCTGTCGTGGGCCCACTCTGCCAGCAGAAAAGCAATGCAGAAAGATGCCGGCATCGCTGCACGCCGCCTGCTCCCCAGCACCAGCACAGAAGGAGCAGTGGGAGCTAAGGCCGAGGTGAGCCCACCCGTTCCAGCAAAGCAAGCTGGTTAGATCTGCCCAAACATCTTGCAGGACCACACCCGAGATGCAGCAGCCAGCCTGCTTTCTGAGATTCCTCAGCCACGCTAGATAGAAAGCTTCCTTTGTTTGGGGTTGATTCCAGCACACCTAAGCTTTAGAAACTCTAGGGTTTCCTTACCTGTATTTCGTTTTATGTACGTGATCAAACAATTAACTACTTAGGTTTCGTGCACTTTTCTTTGTTTTTAAGGACAAAAAATATTTATTATTTTGCAGTTTAGTTGCCACTAGTTAAAAAAAAATAAAAACTCAACTTTGTTCTGCAATGCAGAAAATCAAAAATGGACAAAGTGCTACAAATACCGTAACACAGCAAAACAAGAAGGGATGGTGCTTTGCAAGCAGAGAAGTCAAAAAGAGAAACAGAGTAAATGTAGCAGGTTAAGAGAGCCATTTTTTTCACTTTTACCAAAGCAGTTCCTACCTGCACAAAAGATATTTTGACCATCATAAGGATTTCAATTGTCACTTATTTTCAGCAGATGAAAATTGCCTAGCTTGAATTTACTATCACTGCAAGAAGATGAGCATTGCTCACTCTTCCCTTCTTGTAGCCATCATACAGATCTTCATTCCCACCGCGACAAGCAATACATTACCTTGCTGACACCTAAGTCATTCCAAACCCTCTGAGCAAGCCTAGCTGTCACAGGATCACAGAATATCCTCAGCTGGAAGGGACCCACAAGGATCACCGAGTCCAACTCCTGGCTCCACACAGGGCCACCCAAATAATCAGACCACGTGTCAGAGCGTTGTCCAAACGCTTCTTGAACTCTGGCAGGCTCAGTGCTGTGACCACTGCCCTGGGGAGCCTGTTCAGTGCCCGACCACCTCTTGGTGAAGAACCTTTTCCTGACACCCAGCCTGAACCTCCCCTGTCACATCTCCATGCCGTTCCCTTGGGTCCTACCGCAGGCCACCAGAGAGAAGAGATTCGTCTAGACGCCTACCTGTGCAAGCTGCTCTAGGGAACCTGCTGTGGCAGGGGAGTTGGACCCGATGATCTCTGGAGGTCCCTTCCAACCCCCACAATTCTGTGAATCTGTGAATGCCATCTCTTTCAAGAACTGTGCAGCTGGGCTACCTGCATTGGTCTCTTCCATGAAATGCAACTATACTATGGGAGGAAATATACGCAAGGATATATTCCAAAGTAGAAAGTTCCTGTTCTCTAGGGGTAAAAAAAAAAAAAAAAAACTTTTCTAACATATAACCTGTTCTTCAAACGCAGACCAGCTATGCTGGAGTTAAATTACCATCCAGTGGTTTAATCTAGATTTCCTCACTGACACGATCAGCTGTCACTCGAGCTGTCTTTCTGCATCTCTCGCGTACAGCAACAGGGAACGGGAAGCGCGAGTCCGAACTGAAGCAAGGAAGCCACAGCTTCAGCCACGGTGTCTCCAGCTCCCCACCTCCGCTGCACTCCTCTGCTGTCACTTACGCACTGATAAGCAGCGAGACTCAAACGTAGATATGTTGTAAGAGGAGCAACGAACTCAGGCAATCTTCTACCTCAACCTTCTCTTGATGAAGACACGCATCTGGACACAGTGTTTAACCACAACGTTGCTGGTGATGTGCACATGTCCGTTATTTGGGGAGGAGAATGAAGGGGGGCTTTAGGTTCGTTTGGTTGTTGTTTGCTGAAGATTTTTTAAGTCTAAATTTCGTCAAACAAGGGCAGAAGGAACCCACAATCACCGGCTTAATCTCCTTCACTCCAGCTGTTGGGAGTCTTTTTACTCCTTCAGGGAACTGCTCCACTGAAGGAAAGCTCCCCTGCCGAGTCTAGTTACGCATTTTATTGAGTGGCAAAGCCAGCTTAAGGAGTTCCTGCCCCATAGTTACATTCTAGCAAGCACTCGTGCACCACACTGAAAGCCAGATCACTGAAAGGTGACAAGAATCAAGGCTGATGGATTTTTTTTACATTTTTCTTCAGATTCTGTATTTCAAAGAAAGCTTGTCCAATGCTTAGATACCCTAGCAACTTACAAATATCCAACCTACACAGACTGGAAAAAAAAAAAGAAACACATTAAATTAAATCAAAGTTGTAGATGTTCCCACGCTACTGCCTTCCTGCATTTACAACATGTATCATCAGACAGTTCAAATGTACAAGCACACTTCAACAGTTCTACTAGCTGTAACGAGTGAAACACTCCTACAGCCTAATTCCATTCCTCCTGAAGTGCATCTTACTTGAAAATTTAATAGTCCATTTTTTCCACATGCCCAGCTTCCAAATAAATGGAATTTTACCACAGTTGTCAAGAAGTACATGGGCAAATCTTCCGTGCTACGCCGCAGGAACAGTGCATCTCATCATACGGCTCAGGCGGCTGACAGCAGATCCTTTTAACTAGACTCCCAAATTATTACAAACAGTTGAACACACACAAACTTTCACTGTCCCACCTACCTGATCAAAAACTACTCTGAAGAAAATACAGTTTGCAATTACCCAAGGTTAAATCTCTAGTAATAGTCTTCAGAGAACATGACCTAGATGTGTCAAACATGATCAGAGAGATATATATCAAGACATCTTTTAGTTAGTTAAGAGTGCCAGACTTATTTAAATCTCCTTTATCTGTTCACACCTTGGCTTTTGTTACATTTCCCAACATTTGAGTGGAGAATAAAGGTGTTAAGCTTCAGAATCTTTTTTAAGTTACTGACATCTCTCCTTCATTACCTTTATCTCATGAATTCAAAATAACAACCATCATGATCACCATTTATCTAAAACACAGAATGATGTAAAAATAGAATGATGTAAAAATAGAATGACGCTACTCGCTTTTATGAATAGATACTCTAACATAGCTTATTACATCTGGAAGACCAAAAGCCAGCTTTTAGCATTCCGACAAATTGGGAACTTAGATATATTTGTTAATATTAATGTATTTGCATTGCAGCTCTTACCACAAAATGAAAACCCCAAGATCTGCTGTAACAAGCCACAGTATTTTTGCCATTTAAAATTTTCTTTTACAAGATACTCTTTACATTAAAGAGTTTTAAGGGAATCTATGCCTACTAATCCAGAAGACAAATCACGAAACTCCAGTGAACCTCATTTTTAATCATATTTATCATAACTGACCAAGTAGTACAGCATAAAGAAGAAAATACCACAGTTAAAGAAAAATTTCGTGAATATAGTTCTCCTTTCACTACACATGTTTTATAATAACAAGATCGTTTTGGATGGTAAAATTAACTCGTTCTTATTTGTTTTGTACTTAATTCAGATTCCTAGCTGCGGTTTACTGCTGTGGTTGTGACAGGGATGCTACAAGACAAAGAGTTCAGGAAAGGAGAGCCAGATGCAAATTCTGCTTACCTTACCAATGCACATCGTCCTGTTAACGCCAGCAGACTACCCAAATAATATATAAAAAAAATACTTCATTACAAGTAAGGAGCACATATGCTTTCTAAATAGTGTCTATCTTAAAATACGCCAGTAATAAAGGTCAAAAGAAAAATACAGAAGTAAAAATACCTTTGGGAAACTGCATTACTATGCTAAATAAGCACCTCTGGAATAAACTCTGTATATATACAGACTCTCCGCATTTCTCTCTGCTAATCCTCAAACTTTCACATACCACCATCCCAATTCCCATCGGATCACAAGCACCTTGTAATTCTTTCCACCCATATCATCACAACACAGCTTCTCTGTGTCCCCCTAGTCCTTTCTATGTCCCACTTCCATCTCCCTACCCTACCAGTTGCTACAACCGTTCCCCAGTCAGTGCCTCCAATTCCCCATTACCTCATGTCAGCATCCCACAGTTGCTCTCCTAGCCACAGCAGGGGTCCCAGGAACAGCATCTCCCCCATTTTCCCTCCTACCTTTTACTTAACATATTTCAAAACTCTGTCAATCAAATGCAATAATTAGTTTCCAGTGAAACTTGGGACAGAGATTAAATCCAGTATCTAATTAGTTTTAGAAAAGATTATCTGTATCTCTTCCATATCACTAGACACTAAAACATATTTTTTTAAGTTTCCTTTCACTACTGACTTCAGTGAATCTCTGAAAGTGCATATGTTCTGTTCTGATTATTGTGCAAGTGACTTTTGTAAATTAACTGGAAAAAAAATCTTTCTTCACAAACAAGCTATTACAAACTTACTGGAACTTGTTCAAAAGAATATTCAAACACATTTTAGTTTCAGTACTTGCATTCACGTATCTAGACAAAGTCATGGAAAACGGTATAGTCCTAATGAATATCAAAATTTCAGCTATCATAAAGCATCCCTGAAACAATGCAAAATAGTAAGGGTGTCAGTCAAACAGTGTTTCTACTCCAGAGCTGCTTGCTGCGTTTTATTTAGGCATTGTAATTCTCCATTTATGACTGTTATCTAAGGAAACACACGACTCTCCACAGCTGCTAGTTAAAAATGAGCACCCTCCTTGCCCTGCAATGTCCTGTTTCATTTTAACTGGTTTCTGAATGTGGTTTAAATTTGAAAACATTGACTAAATATGAAATCTATGGGCTAAAGAAGTCCAGATAGTACTTCATTATCTACTGCATCGGTTTATAAATCATACAGTTGCAATTTTTAAGCCAGGAAAACAAAAAAGAAAAGTCTTAAGAAACCTGTCATTAAAATCAAGGGAGGGAGGGAATAAATCAATACTAAAATGTAATGTAGCTAGATTAAAGGAACAGATCTACTGTCTAAATTACAAAAAACTGAAAAGAAAAAAAACCATTAATAATAAGCTTGTGGTCTTGTTAAACAGGAGAACTGCAAATATGCAAGTATGTGGAGACAGAGGCTCAATTTTGGCAAATAATTAGGTATGGGGAAAACTGGTGTGTGCATACCGTAAGAAATGGAGTGTTTTGTCTACAGTAATACCCATAGAGCATGGAAAACTTTCATAATGTACTGGTATTTATGTTGGTGCTGACCCAAAACTAGGGAAACTTCTGTTCTTTCAGTTCTGGAAACAACCTCCCCCCAAAAACTTATTTTAATGGTACACGTCTTCTTTTGGCAATTGCTGTGTTTCAGTTGTTCCACCTTAAGTTTTTAACTCAAGGGAGCAAAACCAACTATTGAAAATTATTAAAAAATAAATGAAATAAAGTAAAAAACCAAGCCCCATCCCAACAAACCATTCCAGATATATCAGATATGAATTACACAAGTAATTTTCTGTTTACCATTATGTGTATTTTCAGGAGAAGCAAAAACTATTTTTGCTTTTCCCCTCAGCAGTGCTTTACTTTAACCGGACCCAGACACAAGGCATGACCACCTTCCTGACGTCGCTGCACCGTATTCTGTTTTCGTACAGCACCAAACACCCCACCACGCGCGGGGCAAAGAGGCATCATTAAAGCCGCGAGGGAGCCGAGTTGCCACTTGCTCAGGCTGCACATATTCTATTCAGTGTTATTAGCGCTCACTTTCACAAGTTCTCAGACTCATCAACAAAATGGAAATGAGGCGGGGGAATAATGCCTTTGCTTTGAAGCTCTGGAGATCAAAGCCACATACCTGGATTCATTCTGCTATCCTGCTTCAGCCTTTCCTGTTTCTCGAGAGCCAACATCTAATGGTTTCCTTTCTGGAGTATTTTTTGACTGTATACTCTGAACACAAGCTACCAGCGGTTCATCTTCATACCCCTGCTAATTCTAGAAGGCTTCTCTTCTCACAGCAATTCTGAAAGCAGGTAAGAAGCACATCCTCAATATCTGCTCATCTGTGCACGCAAAATCCTAAGCAGGAGGAAACTGCCTTACACCAACACTGCTCCCCTGGCTCCCAGCTACAGCCTCAGCTTCATGTCATGGGTTGGTGTTTTCTGGCAGGATTTGGCCACTACTGCATAAAAGTCCACCTGTCATAGGATCCCAGCACCAAGAAGCCACTGCCTGGGCTCTGCACACGCAGCAACAGCCACTTCTCTAAGTGGAGGGAAGGGTGTGGGCAGAGGAGCCTGCAGGGCAGCATGTAAAGCATTTCCAAGGATGAGAGAAGAGAGCTACAAAGGCCAGGACGGGGCCAGATGTTACAATACAGCCCAGGACATATGACAGGGAATGCAATGGGATTTGAGAGGGAGTGCAGAGAAATGCTATGGGTAGGAGAGATTTTTTTTTTTTTTTAATTTGGAGATCAATGTGACTATTTCTGCTAGTATCTTTAATGTCAGTAGAAATAAGTACACTTGAACGAGGTTAAAAACCCTGAAGAACGTAATGCCTTAGCAGCCTGGAGGTGGCAGGGACAGAGGGAAGGACAGGGCGGCAAGGAAGAAGAGAGGAGCGAGCTAGCTTGCAGCAAAGCAGCAGCAATAATTTTACCCACTGGGAGCTGAATCACAAACATGCAAGGTCTAGCCTTGTAGTCTGAAACAACAGAAAATTCCAGAATGGATAAAACAAGAGTTATCCAGATAGTTTTGGCCTTTCTTGGGGAGGAGGGAAGGAAGACTGCTTTATGGAGAGGGAAAACAAACAAACAAAAAAAAGCACGTGCAGTCCGTCTGCCACTTCTGAGATTAAAAGTGTAAATAATAACCCACAGCTACAAAAGAGATGGAGAGCAGAGAAGGGGCATTTCAAGCAGCCTTCCCCATCCCTTATTCCGATACCTGCAGCTTCGCCTCTCCCCCCCAGGTCCTGATGTTCTCCCCTCTCTGCTGTACCTGCAAATGTCCCAGGTGGCTTCTCCTTACTCTTCCACGCTGCTCAGGCAGCAGGAGGAGAAACAGCAGAAGCAGCCTCCCTGCTCTCCCAGCCAGCGCCTGAACACCCGCACCTGCGGGAGCAGCACGGGGCCGAGCTGGATGAGACGGAGCCTGCTCGGCTGCTCCTTGGAACTGGCACGCAAAGCTTTGGGACCTGGAGCACACTCCCTGCTCACGGCGGCATCGGAACGGTTTAGCTTAAGGTGCTCAACAACTTTTGCAGGCATGTGCAAGCAGACTGTTTGCAGGCCTATAATTCCCTTACCTCCAGGCAGATTTTCTTAAGGATGGCATAAGGTATACCATACATGGGCCCATTCCCCTGCCTAACCCCAGTTCCACCTCCAAAGCAGAAAAGGTCTGAGGACTTGTCAGAAAACAGATGTAAACATGGTTTAACACAGACAATTTATTTTCCTTAACACACTCAAGAAGATGAGCTAGCCGGGCTGAATTTTGTGAGGAAAGGTCCAGCTGACGGCAAGAAATCCAGCATGGGAAACAGGAGCCCAACGGGTTAACGTCTGAGAAAGCTGCAAGCAACTGAGCTGGATGGTGGGGAGGGCACGGAACCGGCATGGCTGCAGACTCCCCACATAATTATAAACCGGCTCTTCCCCAGCCTCCCAGGAGCAGCCGTACTTGCTCAGTCCAATCCTAATTTGGGGAAATAAGAACCAACTTCAAATAGCAATTACTCCATCAGACACTACCTTTCACCACGCTTCTCCGAAAACAGCTGCGTAATGCTTTTCAGCATGTTCGCGTACGAGGTCTCTCCCGTCCTGATCCCACGAACAGCACAACCACAGCAGGTACCTCCCTACCACTGGGATGGAAAACTCCGCCACAGCTTTTACGTTAACGGTGACACACAGGATCAATTAAGGCAAGGTGTCTACAGCGAAGTAAGCAGTGCAGCTGCAAAAATCTGTGCAAGTAAACAGCTGTGGCACTGCTCCTCCTCAGACCCGCATCTCTTCCTCTCACACACGCTCATTTTTCACCCAGACCTCGGCAGTGGCTTTTCTCTCACACTTGCTCCCTGAGCCTTAGCACAGAACAGGTAAAAAATCGTGACACTCCCACCACCGTGAGATACAGCACAACACTCTGCATCCTCTGGTGCAAATCCCCATCCCAGGAGCTCAGAACACCACTGCCCGAGGCAGACGGGGATTCGCAGGGTCAGGGCAGGCATGAGGCAGCCAGCCCAGACAGCCTCTTGAAAGCACTTCCAGAAAAGGGGAAGGGCGTGGCGGGTAGGTCTGCTCCCACAGCGCTGTGACAGCCAGCACGCTCCTGTCACACGGCCACGAAAATCATTATTTCCTACCAGCCTCCATTCGAACCAGACCTGCAGCATCTGTGCTCATCTGAAACCTCACCTCCAAGGCTGAAATCTATCTGGCATTCACAGGTCATGTCATTAACACTGCACTGCTCTAACAGGCAACAGCAGCACACACTATGTAGCAAACACGGGGAGCTTATTTCCCCTTTGTTCAGGTATATAAACGCATCCCAATGTAAAATGGAAGCAGTGATCCCAGGCATCTCACTGACGCCAGCTCCCAACGTTCCCTCGCACCAAGTGAACGTGCAACACAAGCAGAGTTTATTACGCTTGCAATGAAATAATAACCAGCGGTGTGAGATTCACCCCCTCGTATCTCCTTGCATACGTTCACAATACCCACTTACACCGCCGTGCCTGCTGCCTCTCAAATGCACAGAAAACCACTAACGGCAAGCGTCACAGCCAAGCCAGCCGGGTGGCTAGCTACCAGTGCTCGCCTGCAGCGCCGTGCTGCTCGTCCCTCACGAGAGGACTCGCACGCATGCAGCGTACTTCTCGAGCTACTCAGCGAGATATATCTGGTCTGTGCCGCACTACGTTGCTACGCAGCAGAAACGTCGCACCGCTTGCGACGATGCCCCTACTCACTTTACGCCTGTAACCAAGATGTAGCAGCCTGGCAGATTTTCCCAAATTAAAAATGAAAAGTTGTAAGGAAAAATAAAGCACACCAATCCAGCCAATGGCAAAGGCACAGTTTTCAGGGCCTGTTTCTCATGCAGTTTGTAATACTGCTGCGAGCACCAGCCAGCCATGCTTTGTATCAGCTGAAACTCAAGGGATGGATATAATGCTTTGAAGACTTTCAAGTCTTGCTCAAATTCAAAGCACTTTCCAAGCAAAGCTGAGTTAACACTCATCGCAGCCCTGCGAGGTGCATGCCGCGAGCCACGCTTCACATGTGGGAAAACAAGAGTTGGTGTGGGTCGCTGCCTTGCCCCGGCCACAAGAGCGATTACTGACCGAACGAGGATTAAAATGGGAGCTTCCCATTTCCAGCCCTACGCCCTCAGCTACTTCACTTTCTCGCTTCCTACACACGCTTTTGAAGAACACCTAATTCTAAACGGTAAAAAGACGAGGCAGGCCGCAACCACGAAGCCCTATCCCCGCCTCAGCAGGAACATCCACGCGTGTTCTGGAAGCGCCCTCCCCAGAGGGGGCTCCGGCCGCCAGGACACGCTCACGCTGTGCTGAGCACCCGCACCTCGGGGTGCTGTGCCCTCAGCCACCCGGCAGCAACGCCAGGGTGCAGGTGCCCGGGCCAAGACGAGCAGCAGGGCCAGGGCCACCCGGAGGGCTCACGGCCACGGGTGCCCGCGCTTCCCCGACGCCCCCCGGGAGGGACCCGGCGCTGCTCCGCGTGCCCGCTCCGTCCCCGCCCGCTGGGGCAGAGCCGGGAGCCGTCAGCCGTCTGACCGCCTCGGCGAAGCCGCACCCCCGGGGAGCCCGGAGCCCGGCGGCGGGGCTCACCTTCCCTGGCTGGCGCCCGGCTCCTACATCTCCTCCCGCTTCTGGAAGCTGATGCTGGCGTACGCGCTCAAGTCGTCGCTG